>WBMV01002770.1:0-322101 GCA_013396655.1 Campylorhamphus procurvoides | reverse complement strand
GTGGGATGGGATGGGATGGGATGGGATGGGATGGGATGGGATGGGATGGGATGGGATGGCCACCACAATGAAGGTCACTTGGTGTTCAGAGGCATCTCAGACCAGGACTCCACAGGACCATGTGTTTGTCATGAATCATATATGTTTCTCACTGCCACAAATCCTTCTAAAACTTAGCACTGGAGTTGTTCAAACCAAACCTAACCATATCAAATCAAACCAAACCAAACCAAANCTCTGTCACTGCAGATAATCAGTGATTTCTCTCACATAATGAAAATAAAATCTCCATTATCAAATTGTTGCATCATGTTTTCCAACTCCAATATGCTGTACTAATGGATTTCCTCCCAGACAAAAGCCAAACTACAATAAATAAATGTGGCTTTGGGCATACCAAAGAAACAGCTCCTGAAAGAAAACACTTTTTGGGACTAGACCTGTTCAGGACATGGATTCTTTTTTCCTAAGATAAAGCAGAGTTTTCCCTTTACTTTTTTAACTATTAAGTTTCTTGCACTGAAATGAAACCAGAGTATGCTTGTGATTTGGTGTTGGTTTGGTTTGGTTTGGTTGTTTTTTCTGAAGAGCCAACACCTTCCCAGAGAGAGCTTGATTTCGTTCACAATAATGGAAGAGGTCTTTTTTAAAAAGCCAACAGCCCAAGGCTTGTTTGCCATCAGCTCTGTGAAAACAACTCCTTGTGCACAGGATTCTCTCAAACACACAGTGCATTTAGACATCCCTGTATGGTGTTTATACTGATCTCACCACGTAGAGACCCTGTCAAATCTGCACTGGACAGCATATATACACACATCAAAATTATATTTAAATGTAGGTAAGAGGTTTATCAACACGATCTTGTCATCTCCATTTCTATACTGGGAAAAATGCTCAGTGACAGGACTTCTCAAAGTAGTGGAAATCCAGTGTACTAAGGGTAATTTAGCCTGATAATAATATGGTGAGCACAGAATAGCTCCCCTGGAAGCCAATCCTGTTCTGATTACAATTCTGCATAGGAGATAAAACAGAAGTTAGCAAAAGTTTCACAGCTGCAGACCAAAGTGACAAAATAGCACAAAGAGATCAGTGATAATGGGTAAAACTCTGGCATTGGTAAGGTCAAGAGCAAACTCCCATTGATTTTAATCATGCTTGATATTTCTAATTCATCATCTTTGAAGTGACAGATATACAAACATCAGTCAGTACAGAGAAGTGGCCTGCTAAATCACACCTCCACAAATGTGGGGGGTTTGCTGTGTGTAGTCAGCCACCCGAGAAATTTGCCAGCAGGCTTTGAATGTATACTTTGAAGTGATTCAATTCTATTAAAGTGTAGCTTGCTCATTTCATATTTTTGAGCTTCTTAAAAAAGCCATCTGTAGTTATTCTTCCAGTCAGAATAACCATTTGCAGTAATGGAAAAATGAATTATCTGGGGAAAGCCTGGAAATGTCACTGTTATGGATAAATATTACGTGTTCCCCCTCCCTTCCTCTTCTCTCTGCTGCCCTTTACCATTCTCTTTTTTAAACCCCCCTTCAGGGACTGGGATTCTCCTTGTTTTCACTCTGATACTGAGCCAGGAGAGCCCCATGAGCTGATTCCACCAGCAAGAGTGGCCCATCAGACAGAGTTTGGACTCTTTGAGGTAAGTGCTGGCTCTGCATTAACCTGTATCTTTAGAAAAGAAGGAATCCAAAGGAGCAGTACATTCTCCAAGATGAAGAGACGACAGCTTGAAAAGTCCCATTTTTGCCTATCAAGCTCTCTGTTTTTCATTACTCAAACTCCCATGCAACTTCTCTGCTCAGCTGGACAGTTTGCATCACCACTGGCACCCACACTACTGTTTCTAACTCACCCTCCCCTATTTTTCCAGCACAAATAATGAAATTCAATTCCATTAATAGCTAGGGTAGAGCTCCTGTCAACTTCCACAAGGCTGAAATCCTGCTTAATAGGCACAACCAGAGTCTGAGTCTTTCCTGGAACTAATTGTGCTGTGATTTCAGGTAAAGGATTCCCAGGGCTTTTAGATCTGAGGAACTCCAAGCACTTNCCAAACCAAACCAAACCAAAGCAAATACACACACATGGGTTAGAAGTAAATACTTTCAGAGAAATCTGCTTTCTAAGTAGTTTTCTATTTTTTTTACTTGCTCCTTTAATTCAGTCTTCCTTTATATTTTTCTTTTCTGTTGTTGCTTTTATTTGGTTGGTTGGTTTGTCTTTGTTTGGTTTTTGTCTTGAGAATCATTTGTGAGGAGAGTTATACAAAGATTTAAATGAAGACAATTAAGGGCAAACTAAAGTTACTCAGGCACCACCGTGCAGGTTGTGAACTCCCAAATCAGCCTCTTTTAACCATGACCTGAGGCCATGGCATCGTCCCAGCTGCCTTCACTGCAGGGAACACCTTTCCTCACCTCTGTTTTGAGGAGGCTAATGTGACCTCTTTTATATTTAGCACAAGTATAACAAAAGTTTTATGTGAGGACACCACACAGCTCATAGCAAAGGGGCAGAGGAGAAAACATTTCTAGCAGAGAAAGATTCATTTTCACCTTTAGCTCCATGCCAGGGAAGCAATCCTTCCCCTTCCCTCTAAGCAGGCTGCTTTTGCCCACGCATTGAGTGCTCACTGAGCTTATTATAATTCCTTGTTTGCAGCCTGTACCCCATTTGTATGGTGCAAACTATTGCAAGTCTATTTCCTAATCCAATGGTTACCAATTAAATACCACCCAAGACTCAACATTTAATCAACCTTTGCCTTTTTTTTCATAAATCCTGTAAAATAATTTAAGTTCTTCAATGATTTGAATTTTAGAAGTGCTTCAGTGCCTGCAAAAAGCACAAATGCCAATCTTACTGGTTACACCAACACCCAGAGTTCAAAACAATTGAGAAGACAATTAATCATGCTGGATGCATTAAAAAGAAAGAGAAAAAAAAAAGGAAAAAAAGGAAAAAAAAAGGAAAAGAAAAGGAAGAAACTGGAGGGGCTTTTACAGCTTATTGTGTTGATGCACATATTTAGTATGCTCTTCCTTTGGAAGTGGAGTGTTCTCTGCCCTCTTCCTCTCCCCTTGGCCAAGGTGAATCATTTTGAGGAGTGAGCAGATGCAAGGATAGAAAAGAATCTGGGCTCTGGTACTCTGGCATGCAACTGGCACAACCTCTGTATATCCCTTTCCCCTGTTATTATTTGAACACTGGGATAAATCTCTTGAATTTTTTGACTTTTAAAAGAGAAGTGGTACAAGAAGGTGCTTGTGATATGCATGAGTTGCCCATAGTGACTAATATCAGTATGAAGTTGGCATTTACTGACCAGCACCACATACACAAAGCTCCTGAGAGGTGGTACCAGGGCACAATGTGGTGCAGGGCTGAGCTCCCACTCTGAGCATTGCAGCTCTGGAGATCATGCAGTTTGTAGCATTTTAATTCCAAACTTGACTCCTTCAAAGGGATGAGTTCCACATCCCTTCGAGCACCCCTTCCACACGCGACTGTCCTTGAGCAGCACTCCATGCCCTCTACCTGGAGGGCTGTGACCCTGTGAGCAGATCCTGCCCCGTGGCACCTGCCCAGCTCTGGCAGCAGAAGGCTTGGAGCTGAGCTGCTGGTGCCCACCCTGCTCAGAGCACAGAGGGGCCCCATGTCTGAGGTGCCATCTGTTGTTGTGGCAGCTGAAGTCTGGGCTCCTTCAGAGGGAGCCTTGGCACCTCTAGGAGGGTGCCATGGTGACAGACTGGGTACACAGAGTCTGTGCTAGCACTCACATGGTCAGACACAAGTTTGGGTCCATGCAGATGGTCAGGATGGACACCAGACCCTTCCTAGCCTGCAGGCATCTCTCAGGGTCTTGCTGGAGGTCATATTTCAGCAGAGTTTTTCACTTAGAAACAGAGATGCTCAGGGATTTACCATGAGGGGTAACAGCCTCCCTTGCTATGCTGTGCAGTGTTTCAGCTGAGTTCCTCCCCTAAACGTGGTGTTATTGACTGATTACTGCATGAGCTTCAATAGCTTGCCTATACAGAGAGAAATTTTTCATGCTGCAGCATTAAAAGATGATTTGTGTATTTAGGAGATGTATGCATTTATTGAAAGTCATTCTAGGCAGAGTGGAGAACTGACTGAAATGAATTGACACACCTAGCAAACATTTTTAAAAATGCACATGCTTCTGAGAATATGAAATAATATCTTTTTTTACCTATTTCACTCTAATAATAAAAGAGTCAAAACCCCTCTAAACAGAAATCAAAGATATATAAGCATGTAACTTCAAAACTAAGCCTGAAAGGATTAAGAGTACATGCTCCTAAGGACATTTTCTCTGCTTATACATCCTATTGTCCAAGGGCAATATTACATTAGTTACTGAGTGGTACACAAAGAAAACGCAGAATGAAATTACAGTGATAAACTTTATGCCATTTCTGAGATGGTATGTCATTGTAATGAAGACTTTCTTTTAAACTAATCATGGCAGAATGACTGGTATGTGCTAGAAGATCTACCTGAGCAGCCTTTGTGTTCCCAGGTTAAAAAAAAAAAACAAAGCTTAAATTTTTAGACCAAAAGCATGGTCACTTCTAAGTTACTGCTGTGAATGCCTTAAAGATACCACATTCAAGTGCACAGCAAATCTTATCAGCATGATATTTAGAATGTCAAAAGATGCACTCAGAAAGATAACTAGGACTTAACAAGCCCTATCAATCAGCTCCTGACAGCTGAAAACCCAGCAGATATCGCAGAATTAGGAAGGAGAAGCTAACAAAGATTTGGATTTCATTGCATTTTTCTTTTATTAATTCAAGAGACGCCTTTCTGTTTGAAAACATTTTTGCATACGAACTTAAAGATGACTCTAGACTACGTAAGAACATCTCTAAAAATCCTGCCATCTGAATTTGGGCAGTAATTGAATGACCAGGACTTCTCTGACTCCCGAGTCTCCCTTGCAGCTTTGCATGGTGATTTTACTTTTCCTTTTCTTTTTCCCCCCAACGTTATGATTTTACTTGCTATAGAGATGTTTTCAACTACTATGTTTTATAATTAAAAAATGTGTTTATGTACCCCTATCCTCCCAGTATAGCCTCTGATAATGGAACACAGGAGCTGAAAATGGCCCATCCACTACTTCAATTGCACGGAATGGGAGAGCAGGGCTGAACTGCACAGCGAGAGGGATATTGCTTTGGTGTTTATGTTTGCAATCCAAGGCCCTGATCCTGCAGACGTTTAGGCAGTTGAGCAATTTTACACAAGTGAATAATCTGATTTAGTTCAGAGGGAGTGCTGACATATGTTAAATGTCTCACCTGCTGCGATGGTTTAACCCCAGCCAGCAACCAAGTCCCACTGTCACCACCATGCCCTGCTGTGGGATGGGGAGTTGGGAAACAAAGGTGAAAATTGTGGCTTGGGACAAGAACAATTTAATAATTGAAATAAAATAAAATATAATCGTCATTATGAGAAAATATAAAATGAATACTTTTAATAGGAAGGGGGAAAACAAAAAAATAAAGATAAATAAAACTAAGAAAGACAAAGCACAATAGAGTTGCTCACCACCCCCTGAGTGATGGTCTGGAATACCCATGTGGGCAGTTTGGCTCAGCTATCCTGGCTGTGACCCATCCTGTCTTCTTGTGCCCCTCTTTGCTGACAGACCTTGGGGAACAGGGGAATAAATCCTTGACTTGGGGTGAGCACCACTCAGTGACAACCAAACCCTCACTGTGTTTCCAACACTGTTCTCCTACTAAACCAAACCCCCGGCACTGGGGAGAAAATGAAGTCTGTGCCACCCAAACCCAGGCCACCTGCCTACATGTTCCTGAGCTGGAGCCCCACGTTACAGCAGGGCTGTCGCTTTCCACAGAGGGAACTCCACTGCATGAAATCACCGCGTTTTTCATTTGCTCTTAATTGTTGTCAAAGGAACAGTATCACATTCCCTGGTCTGCTTTTATGAAATACAAGAGTTTGCATCGCTAGAGTGCACATGAAGCTAAATTGGAAAGGGTAGCTGGGCTTCAACTTCAGGAGCATGAAAGGGGGTTCGAAAGCGAAATAAAATAGGACACAGCAAAGTATTTTCTGTTACACATGGACTTTGGTCATACCTAAAGGCAATGTAAAAGTGGGAGGTGGTTTATATTTCCTTAAAAATGACACTGAATATGGGGGTTTCAACGACAAAAGGTCTCCCTGTTATTACTACACTTGTTAATAGATATATACCACTGCAGAACTGGGATTCCATGGGAATTTCCATAGAAAAATTCCATCAGCAGATAAAATGACAGACAAAAACTTTACCATAATTAGCAAATACTAAGGGAAGGCACAAGATTTCTGACAGCATTCAAAAGGCAAACAAGCATTTCCTTTCTGGATTACCTCTCCTAATTACCTTTTAATTCTTGATACTAGTGCTTGGATGAGTTAAATACGTCAAGGAGAATGCTGCAGAAATACAGCACAGGTTCTTTGCCTCCTAATATCAATAAACTTCCCCCACAATGCTGTAGCTGAAATTTTATTATGCTGCTGTTTCACTCTTTCAACAAGAATCCTTTTTTTTTCTCTTCACAGAGTATCAAAGTCCTCTGACATGACCAGAAGTAAATCATCATCATTTAGGTGTTTCCCTTTTAGAACACAACAGTGAGATTTTTTTTCCTTCTGTTTCCACTTACATTCTCTGCACTGTGGGAACAACTTCACTTATTAACTGCAGTCTCTCAGACCCAAGGAAGCCTCTTTAATGCTATCAGCATTTTGCCCAAAGAACATCAGAGTCTGTACTCTGGCCAGACATTGCTGGGAAAACTCCTGGTCAGATGGAATGGCACCAAGAAACCCCATGGCTCCTTGCAGTTCCAGTGGCATAGAACAGGAGTGAGCTTTGTGCATTAACCAGAATTATCTTGGCCTGAGATGGGGTTAAGCAAAGAAAAACCATACACTATAATAAGGAGTAATTAAATATGGCTAAATGAATACTGAAAAAAAATATTCTGAAATCAAGACCAGTGTATAAAAACCCTTAATGCTGGTTAAAACAACTTTGAAAATACTTCCATATGTTCTCTTTTGAGTGGATGTTAATTGACTCATAAAAGCCAGAGTGGTTCTGGGTTGAAAGTGTTGCTCACAGAACAGTAACTATTTTAGAGAGCTGGGTTCTAGAGCAATGCAGAACATTGTCACAGGGATTTCATAATAACTTCAACTCAGTTTGCAGGGGCACAAATGAGAGCAAAAGGAGAGCAAAAGAAGGATGGGAGATTCAGGTGCCAGCTGAGGAGATCATGATCAAAGCAGGATGGAACCATCTCCTGCTGCCCTTTATTAGCAACAGAGAGTTCCACACTTATTCCTCGAATAAGTTACTGAAGGGAAACAGATCAGCTGAGTAAAGGTCTAATTTTATCTTGTGGAGAGGACAGTAAGAATCTGTCCCTCAATATTGTGCAAACAGCTTCTCTCACAATGCACTTGTGAAAGTGATTTTTGCTCAAACAGAGAGTTCTCGTGCCTGTGGAATGTTTGGACTGAAGGCTTTCTCATCACTTCTGCTGTCATCGCTATGTCAGCCCTAATTACTGTGTGGGGCTGTTGCTTGGGAACTCCTCCCGACCCCCACCTTGGGATAGGATTTCCCCAGGCTATGGGAAACACGGCAGAGGGGGAAGGCTGGGGGATCAGGATTGCTCTTTCCAGTAAGAGCCCTCCAGCCAGATCAGCTTAAGCAGACCATGAAACTGGACCCCAAGATAGGCAGCTTTGAATTCTGCCATGGGGAACTATCATATGTTTTATGCCGAGTAATTTTTTATGCTTATAGAACTATGGTTTAAAGAAATAATTCAACGTGTCTGCCAGAATTTCCTGAAGTCAACAGCTGAACCAGGGTTTTAAAGAAGTAGTCACCTCAGATCGTTAGGTTTTTAATTAAATCAAAATCTTAATTGAAAGGTTGAGCAAAAAATTAAAATAAATGCAATCAATTAATGTTAGGGTCATAATCTTCTTGCCCACATAAATACCATCCGGTATCATATATCTCTCATTAATTTTTCCACATCAATTTCTTAAGGAGAATAACACTTATTTGGGGTTGTTTTTATTGAGCCCATTATAGCATCTTTGAAAGTAAGAGTGGTCAAACATACACAGATTGGTAGCATAAAATTAGACATAATAAATGTTACGGCCCCAGTAATTTTGGACTTGAGTAGGTAATAGAGAAAGAAAGAGATCCATGTGCATCCTCCCTTCCCTCCTTCCCTTCCTCCCATCCGTCCTTCCTCATTTTCTGGGCATTATTCACAAAGTAAAAGCTCAGTTCACATATTGAAAAATTCAGATTTGAATCCAAACTCAAATGTTACATTGCCAGCTCAGACCATATCACTTCATTTTGTATTATCTGGGACATATCTTCAAAAGGGAGTCTGAAATGTATGAAAGAACATTCTGGCCTTTTTTTTTCCCTTCATCCTCAAAAGGGAATTTTCCACCTATCAGTAGATTCCTTAATGCTAGAACTATACCTAGGACAGATTCCACTATGTGTTTTATATACAACCAGTAAAAGACTTTATCTAATTACATGCCAAATTGATAGATTAGAGTAACGATCTTCTCCTCAAAACCAATGATCTTTCCTTTAAATGAAAGTTTTCTCCTTCCAATGGCTTTTTTCCCCCACCACAAAGTTCTCCCGAGTTTCTAAAGCCAGCTCCTATGTTCCCAATTTACACTATGAGATGGTCACAAAAGGCATGTGGAGCCTGCAAAGAAAGAGGCCCCCATTCACAGGCAGTTGTCCAGCTGCTTCATTTAGCCAACCTCTCCTTTCCACGGGGTATGTAGGTCAGAGTTCCAGCAATGTGAATGCTGGAATTTCTCACTTATCAGGTACTATTTTAGCTTAAATATGACCAACTGTCATCAGAATTTCAAACATTATTAAAAGCCTAAACCAATAAAAAGAATTGTCTCTTCCATGCTCTGTGAAGAGGGATCCTCAACACCATTTCATCCTATACTACTAGTAAGAAATCCAGGAATAAGGACAGGTACAAACTAAAGGGGATCATGAAGTTTAATGGACTGATTTAATGCAGTCGATTACTGATTCAAATCTCAGCACAACCTGCATAGGCAAGTGATTCTGTGGATCAAACACAGTTCTGGATGCCAATCTGGAGCAGGAGAGCTAAAAACAAAGATAAAGGGTATGCAACTGGTTTACTAATTACACATGTGAAGTATCTGATTATTGGTGCTAGGAGGGCCTAGACTTAATTTTGGAGTTTCTTTGCTCCTACATTTGTCATCAGTAACACACAAATACACTCTTCAAACATCCCTGCAAGTTCAAGAGCTGATTCACTCTTCAGTCTCTGAAACATCTGTGTTTACAAGCACATCATGTTTGTTCTTAACCCCAGACAGAGCAGAGCTCAGAATGCTGTTATTCTTCATAGCGAAAGCACAGGAGCAAATTTCACCTGCAAGGAGACTGGGGAAAGAACAGCAACGCATAATACAAATAATTCAATACATATATCTTCAGTTTTGAAGAGAAAGATTTAAAAAAAAAAGAAAAAATCACCTTTAAGAAAATTTAACTACCGTGCTTCAAGTTGTGGTAAGGAGTTGCTTTAATCCCTCTGTACAGAGAAAGGATTAAAAGTATAGAGTTAGTAACAAAAAGCCTTCACAAATGAGGTTTTTTGTTGGCTGTTGGTTTGTGAGTCTGGTTTCTCCTTAAGAAAGGAGATGCATGTCATGTATGTCAGAAGAATTTCAGGCTCTATCATGGCCCTTAAAATCAGGCCTGATCTAACTGAGAATTTCTCACACATGACCTCTTCTGTCTGACAGGAAGGCTTGATGCTCTCGGGCTAACAGAAAACTCAAACTCACTCCCTAAAAGCTTATACCCAGCTTTAGGCTCCTGCCCTAGTCTGAAGTTCATTAGTTCTTGGGTTTTTTGCCTCCAGGACCGTCACTTCTTATTACAGTGAAGAGAGAAAACCAGGAAGCCCATCCCCATCTCCTTGTGCCACAAAGAGAGTGAAGTAGCGTGGCCTTGCCTGGCATTGTGTCCTGTCCCTGTCCCCCCTTCACTACTTCCTTCATTTCTCTCCCAATGTCTCTGTCTGTACTTTTCTACTTCATATTTTTTTAACATAAGTTCACTTCTGCAAAATTACACCCCATAACCACCCACCACTGCTCTTCTGACTCAAACACAACCTTTTATAACACCTGGTTTTGGTGGACTCCTGCTATTGCAGGTGGGGGAGGAAAGGAAATGCTTCAAAATTGCTGCTCTGATTTCTATTACTCTTTTTACCAAATGAAATTTACAGCTACAAAGCACTTAAAAAGACTTTGAAGCCTTGTTGAGATGTTCCTGGTTTGTAATAGTAAAGGGGACCATTCCCACAAAGGGACCAACTGGAATATCATGGTAGAGCTGGCTGGGAATATTCTCAGGTAAAACTGGGGGGTGGCATCTGCCTTGCTTTTCCCCCTTATATCTTAACTGCCTTGAGCCAAAAGATGCCAGATTACACATTGAAATGTGAGGGGAAAAAACCCACATCCTAACAGCCTGGGAATTAGGACACAAAATATGTGTTTGGACATGGATGTAAATTATTGTTCAAAATGGGAAGTAGCCAAGTCTTGCAGCCGTGTCTTCTGTGTTTCCTTAGAGTAGCCTTAGCCCTGGACTATCTGCAGGCTTTTTATCATATTTCTAGTGAATTATTGGTACAGACCTGGCGTTTATGTTCCAGGAGAATAAGAAGATGATGCTTGATTTTTAAAATGAATGTTGCAAGATGTAAAATCCACTTCATACCAACGGTAGGGCCATTATCATTGCTGAAATATGCACGCTCTGAAGGTGTTCACCTGAGCTCACCTTCAGGCTCCGTGTCTCTGCCTTTGTTCTCTCAGCAAGTACAGCAGGTGGCAATAACTGACTTCAGACACACACAGCTTCTTCTAGAAAGGATAGCAAAGCTATGAAATAGCCCTGTGCTTTCCTTACAAAACATTTGATTTCCAGAAAGTTATATATACTTTTTCTTCATTTTGTTTTGGTTCTTTTTTTCCTTTTTTTTTTTCTCCAGAATGTGATACCTGTGTTCACAGAGAATAATCAATGACAGGTTCTTTGTTCTCAATTTGGTTTCTTTTTTTTAATTATTATTTTTATTTTTAATAATATCACTTTTGTTGACTTTAAGTTCCATAAATTAGAGTACCAGCTTGGTGTGGAAAACACTAAGATGAGCTAAACTGTTTTTGTTTCTCTTTATGCTTTCTCATTTCTCTGGGTCCCTCCCAGACTGAATGATAAAACTTGGGAATGTCTCATCACCATGCTGCCATTTCATCCAGGGGGAAATGCTCTGAGAACACAGCAACTTTGTTTTTTCTTGGAAAGACTGGAGGTATAGTGATCTTCTTGTTGACTCTGACCTTGCCTCCACATCTGGCTCAAACACAGCACTGTGAGAAGGATCCTGAACCACAAGTATCAACCTCAGCTATTGAAAATAATTTTTTTCCTTTAACTTTGGGAAAAGAGTCCCTTTTCCCATCAAATTTGTATTTTTAACTCTCAGTACGAGAACAGCATCTCAGTGGGAAGATTTTCTTGAAACTCAGTGATTGACAAAAGTGATATCCTTTTAGACAGTTTATCTGTCTACTGAAGATGACTTTTAAAGTGGAAAACTGCTTAAAAAATGCTAGAGAATGGCTGACAATAAGAAATAACTAGATGTGGGTGAAAATAGTGATTTTATTTCCTCTGATAGGTTGCTTCTTGTATGAAAACATTCCAATTTAAGAGGAGAAAAGAACCAACACTCAGGGAAAAACTCCCTGCATGTTATTTCTGATAAAAAGACTGCGCAGATAATACATTTCTGCAGTCCTGAAGGGCAAAGGAGGCCAGAAAGAAGGGATATTCTTCAAGAAGGCAATCTTCAAGGCACAGCCAGGGGATCAGACTCAGCCAATGTGAGTTCACAAAAGGCAGGTCCTGCCCAACCAACCTGATCTTCTTCTATGACCAGGTGACCCTCTTAGGCTGTGTGTATGTCTACCTAGACTTTAGTAAAGCCTTTGACATCATTCCCACAGCATTCTCCAGAAAAAACTGGCTGTTCAGGCCTGAAAAGGGTGTATTCTTCACTGGGATAAAAGCTGGCTGATGGCTGGGCCCAGAGGATGGTGGGGAATGGACTTAGATCCAGCTGGGGATGGTCTCCAGTGGGGCTTGGTCACCAGTGGGGTTCCCCAGGGGTCAGCACTGGGGATGCTTCTGTTTAGTATCTGGATGGATTATCTGGATGAAGGATCAAGTCCACTCTCAGGATGTTCACCAGGCTGGGGA
Source organism: Campylorhamphus procurvoides (assembly GCA_013396655.1). Taxonomy (NCBI): domain Eukaryota; kingdom Metazoa; phylum Chordata; class Aves; order Passeriformes; family Dendrocolaptidae; genus Campylorhamphus; species Campylorhamphus procurvoides. Next base: position 309,626 of record WBMV01002770.1, on the reverse strand, counting down.
GGGGTGTGGATCTGCTGGAGGGCAGGAAGGCTCTGCAGAGGGATCTGGACTGGCTGGGTCCATGGGCTGAGGGCAGTGGGGTGAGGTTCAGCAGGGCAAGAGCAAAGACTTGCCCTTGGGTTAAAACAATTCCCTGCAGCTCCAGGCAGGGGGGAAATTGTCTGCAAAGCTGGAAAAGGCTCTGGGAGTGCTGGTTGTCAGTGGCTGATCAAGCACTGGATGTGCCCAGGTGGGCAAGGAGGGCAGTGGCACCTGGGCTGTGCCAGAGATGGTGTGGCAGCAGGAGCAGGGCAGGGACTGTCCCCTGTGCTGGCACTGCTGGGGCCACACCTCACACTGTGGGTTCAGTTTTGGGTCCCTCACAACAAGAAAGAGGTTGAAGGTCTGGAGTGTGTCCAGGGAAGGGATCAGAGATGGGAAGGGGCTGGAGCAGCAGGAGGGGCTGAGGGAGCTGGGGGGGCTCAGCCTCGAGAAAAGAAGGCTCAGGGGGGACCTTCTGGCTCTGCAAGTCCCTGCCAGGAGAGGGGAGCCGGGGGGGAATTGGGCTCTGCTCCCAGGGAACAGGGACAGGGCTAAAGGAAATGACCTCAGGCTGGGACAGGAGAGATTTAGATTGGATACTTGGGAAAATTTCTTCACTGAAAGGGCTGCCCAACCCTGGCGTGGTCTCTTGTTCCTGGAGGGATTTGCAAGGTGCATAGATGTGGCACTTGGGGACATGGTTAGTGGTGGCCTCAGTAGTGCTGGGGGAACAGTTGGACCTGATGATCTCAAAGGTCTTCTCCAACCCAAAGGGTTCTGTGCCTGTTTCCTGTTTGGCTGTATGGATGCCTTGCATCCAGAATTCTTGATGTTGATATTCACAGCCCAGGACTGAGATTTTACCAGTGTCCAGTGGCACTTCCAACTCTCGGTGTCTCCACCCCTGCTCTCTGTTTGGATCACCTGTGTCCAGGCAGGATCCAGATGAGTTTTCCTCTCCCTGCAGTTACTTGCAATCAGAACAACTTCTTACTGCACGTCACATTTTCAAGTCAAAGGCAAATCATTCTGTGTCAGAAATACATCCCAGCACAGGAAGGCTGGCAACAACTTAGGGAAGCAAAAATGCAAACAAAATTCCAAGACTCTGTTTTCAGTATAGAATATGAGAACACTGGGATGATGTGTCACCACCTTACCAGACTGGCATCAGAGGAGAAATATTGCTGAGGTTCCTGCTGTCCCCTGTGTTTACAGGTCCTGGAAGAGCACAGGGCTTGGTGCCTGTGCCAGGGATGCAGCACAGGACCACTCGTGTGAGGCTGCCTTTCCTCAGCCTCCCACTCTGCCTCCTGGGCCTCAGTAATCCCTGGTCCCTGGTGCAATTACACCTGAGAAGTTTGCCCTGCTTAGTTATATCTTTGATCTTTCTGTAAACAGTCTCTGGACGTTTGTTCATGCTGAGCAGTACTTTGATCCATGAATAAAATCACTCCAAAGTACCAGTGCAGCAAGGTAGGGCTCAACATTTATAAAAGTAAAATCTTGACATAAACTGTTTTCCCAAACTTGTGTTCCTTTGGGACAGCAGTCTTGCCTTGTTTGCTGTTTTCCTGGCAAGTTGTTTTGAGTTAGAGCAGAATTGGAATGGTAATTGTAATGTAACAAGAGGAGGGGAAAAACAACACAGTTCATTTTCCAAGTGAAAATATCACAGACAAGTGATGAAATAATTTTGTGGAGAATCACTCCCCTTTTGTTTATTTATCTTATCATTTGCTTTAAAGGCACTTGGCTTTGGGCTAATTTAACCTGAAAAGAATCGCATTCTGCCAATAATTTCTAATAAATTTTGTGTTATTGAGAACAGATTAAGTAGAAGACCACTCCATCTGCACATACTGTAAAATATGATCTATAATAATATCTGAGATTCAGAAACCCAGAGAACTTTTCAGTATTTTCTGTTCCTGTGATCATTTTCAATTCCCTTAAGAATATTCACACAATGGAAAGGAGGTATTTTTAAACCCTTGAATACAGTTTCTGAAGAGGTTTGCCATTTAACAGAGTGGGAGACATAGCTGTGTAGGACTGTGAATTCATACCTTATTCTAGAACAGGTGTAGAACAAGTCCAGAAGGAACTTGTAGACATTGTACAACACTATGTTTGTAATTTCATTCTTTATCTCAAAGGATAACTGTAAATGTTATGGAGAAAATGTTAAAAGTTAGTAGGAAAACCCTGCTAAATATTTTTTTCTTTTTTATTTCGTTGTGATGCCACATTTGTTCCCAAGAATTTTGTCAATAGTGAGCTGACCACGAGAGTCATTAGCTATGAGTGTTTATTTCCCTTCATACTAGCATACTGTATGTATATTTTCTTATGTTTGCTCAAAAATTTTCCTCATTAAACAGATTTTATAACTTGAAGATGACCAGAAGTTACACTCTAAACACAGAAAACCTTTTGAGTGGTATCAAATGAATTGGTTCCTGATTCTTCATTTCCAAATCACTTGATTATGTTCCTTCTTATCAAAAATTGCATTTAAATGGAGATGTTGCTGAGGAGTCTTTCTGGAACTGCTTACAACAGACTTTTAGCATTAATTTGGGTATGTAAATGTGCTTTGGAGCGAATGCATTATAGGGTAAGAAATAACACTCAATTCCAATGTACACAATCTATTTGGTTCATTTCCTCACATGTCATCTATTTGTATGTGTCTATGTACAGTAGTGGAGTGCTAATGTTAAAATTAGCATTAAAAATTGGATTATAAACTTAGATTTTTCTTATCATGGATCTCACACACACTGTTGATGTTCTGATGAGTATCTGCTTAAAACTTCCCAGCATTTGGTTCATTTGAAAGTCAGGATTAGGAAGCATTTTCCCCATCAAACTGAAGAATTTGCACATGTCATGTAGGAAGTACAGATTGGAGACTGAACTAATGATCACAGTCATCTCTTCAGGCTTTAAAATCCATGAACAGATGGAAATGGTGCTATATACAGGTTAATGTCCTGTATATTTTGGAATTTAAATTTCACTTAGCCTTTGCTAAAGGTCTCTTTGGTGTCTCACATTCAGAGTTTTGCTCATCTTGTGCTATGAACAAATTTCCCTTCATTCAAAATTATCTTCAATCTTTGGTTTGTTTGCTTGGGTTTTTTTTTCATTTTCCCTACCAGTAATTTCTAGCAACTAACCAACCCTTCAGGCCCCATGGAAAATGCCATGTTATTTCATCTTCAAACTCAAACAAGTTGCATGTTGAGTATTTCAAGTATTCCTACAATGCAGGAAAACATCAACAGACCTTATTAAACGTAAAGAAGTAGCAAAGGGTTCCTTGTCATTTTCAAAATGTCTCATTCCATGTTGAAGATATATAGGAATTCAGATGTAGTCAAATACATTTTAATCACATCAATCAAATGAAACTGTGATGAAATCACTACATATCACAAAGAAATGTTTTATATTAATGTCATTACAATGGTTTGCTGAATGAGTATATGAAGGAGCTGCCACTTGAACCATAGCAGGACTGGAATTTTGAGAATCAAATAGCTAAGAATAACACTGCTCCATTTTCAACATACTAAAAGCTTTTTACTCAGTGGGAAACTAAGTTATTAGAAAGGGCAGTCTAAAAATGTACTGCTAGGAGATTTGGGAGTAGTAGTCCTTGAAGTGAAGATTTAGTATTGTAGATTTTACAATTTATCCATTTTTTGGTGGTTGTGATGTATGAGTCACAGGGGTAATAAACTTCAAATAGGTTGAAGTAAAGTTAAGTACTTCCCAGTATCTTCTATTAATTATCTGTGGAATAGAAGGAAAGAAATTAATGCAGAGACATAAGCTCGTCTTGGAACAAAAGGGGAATACATTCTTATTGTGATGATTTCACTAACTCTTTGTCAGAGAAGGCTGAGTGATCACGAAATATTTAATATCTGTAGATTACTTAAAGAATTTCATTTTGTATAATTTTTTTTTTTAAATTTAAGTGTGGAATGTGACAAAAAGATGTAGGATGGCAGACTAAGAACACTGTAAAGAGAATTATTGAAGGTGTTGTGCTCTCCCCTGTGCAAAGCTGCAGGTCAGGGCTGTGCAGGCTGACCTGCTGCAGTTGTTTCCAGACTATTTCATGCTCTTTGTTCTTTTAAACACAGACTTCTTGGGAGAAGACTGTGGACTGAGAGGACATTTGTCACGTATATGATGGCTCTGTGACTTAGCAGGGAGCTGATTTGCCATTGCTCAAGGGAATCTCTGAGCCTTTCCCTTGGCTATTCCAAACCTAGCTGACCAAAATGATCTGTGTTTATGGTCTGATACAGGAAGAAAGGGGAAAACAAACCCTCCATTCTCCACACATTCCAATACCCTTCCTCACTTTTAAAGACTGATTCCTTCATTTCTGATGATTTGGCACTGTGAGGACTGACAGTATGAGTGGAAGATTCTTTCTCTAAAGGAGGAAAAATTTTCCATGTGCATATCAGCAACAGATCACAAACGTGAGGGACTAACTGCTGATTTCAGGTGACTTTGGCAGGTGGAATCCAAACTGTATTCAAGATCACAGCCCTTTAATACCTCCAAGTGCAAAATCCATATTTAGACTAATTGGAGGGGGGAAAAACCAAAACCAAAACCAAACCCACACAAAACAAAACCAAACCAACCAACCAACCAAGAACAAAAAAGACAAAAAACCCCATCCCAAACAGAAAATGCTCTTAATTCTTTTAAAGAAAATATGTTGTTTGTTTACATAAGTGTTGCCTGTGAGTATTTAAGGTCAGCTCAAAGTTTGGCATTGTAACTTCTCATTCTTTAACTCCTCACTAACTAACACCTCCAGACCTGTGTCCCTTTAGTCATTTCAGATTTGGACACTGTCCAACACATTCACTTTCCCTACAGCTTACAGCTTCTTGGCAACAAGAGCACTGTTTGCTTCAGCCTTGCAAAGACTTCACCAACAGATGATAAACTGTCTTAGGTTTGCATGGCAAGGTTTTGGGTACTGGGAGCTGGGAGCTATTGAGGTACCAGTATATTTTCCTCTTTTCTTTCATTGGAAAGACTAAAATCCTTTGCTCTTCACTCGCTGTGTGAGGATCCTCATGTCAGTATCCTTCATGAGTATCAAAATCAATGCATTTGGAAAGCCAACATATGAAGGGAAGTTGACATGATTGATCTTTTCCCACCTCTGAGAGAAAACACGGAGCATGGCATAGTTTGTGCAACTAGAAAATGCCTCTGCTGCATAGCAATTGTCAGCCAAAACCAATCAATGCATTATTTGCAGTGCCATGGGCACACTCTGCATGCTAAGCTATGCAGTATCCACACTTGCCAGGAAATGAATACAATAGTCCCTAATCTTCTACAGTGAAGGTGCAGGCATTTCTTTAACTAGATCCTACAATGAATGCCATATTGACTGGTCAAGGCAGAAATGTCCAGTTCTAAGGTTTGAGAAACATTGCTCCTGATTGTTTCCCCAGCTGAAAGTCCATGAGAAGCCTCAGTTGCACATCCACAGTTCAACACCCCCCACTCTTGGGGCTCACCTAAGTGCTCAGACTAGTTTTCACTCTCGTTACATTTCCTAGACCAGTCTTCCACATCCCAGCTAATTATCAACATCATCTCTACAGATAATCTTGTCAGAGTACAACTGTGTCAGCAGATAATCTTTTTAGGGGATAATCTTCCCACAGGATCATCTTGTCTCAAGATAATTGCATTACAAGGCTCAAGAGCAGCAGTTCCTCCAAGAATATGGTAACTTTTCAGAAACAGCAATATAGAGTCATAAGTTTAAAGACATATTAAAATATATGATATGAGTCAGCAGAGTGGTGGAAATCAATGTAGAGTACTCCTGTATCTCTGCAAAACATCCCACACGAAAATGTTTATGAAAGAGGGCTCCAATGAACAGCAATTTTGATGGAACTGTATATTGCACATAAAGAGTCTTTAGTTCTCTCATTGCAGGTTTTAATACTTTGTAATAAAAGCTTCTCCTAGGTGAGATTGCACAGGCATTACTTTGCACTAGCATTTTCTCTGAGTTAATATTGCACAGGACTATAATAAATGGTAAGTCTCACAGCACTGTTCTTAGGTAAGACTAGAGAATCGTTCATTTTTAGAGGTGGATCAAGACTCATCCAGTCAATCACTAATCACTCACATTAAAGCATTCCCACAAATGCTGAAGCCCTTTCAAGTGTTCACAAAGATCCAGCAATTTTCAATGCCTTTCTCAGTCTGTCAAACTGTTACAGATAATGAAATAGTAGTAGTGATGGAATCAGAATTTAGGAATTCTGATCCTAAAGCCCTGTCTATTTTCACGCACTCCAAATCCCACAGCCAACAATCTTATTCGAACCTTCCTTTTTCCAGACAAAGGCTAACTAATTCAGGATTCTTTCTGACCCAGGACATGTTGCTGCTCTTTTCACTACACATTCCTCAGGCTGTGTCCATGCAGTTATCAAGGATTGCTAGTTATCAAAAAGTATTGAGGATAGCTTTATTCCTCTAGTTTGACAATGTGTGTAACAGGTGATTTCTGGAACAAATGCACAAAGTTCAAAATGTCAGTAATCATTTATATTAAACCAAAATTCAAACAAACCTACTGCAAAGCCACATCCTCAGGCCAGGGACTCTTTTGCAGGTGGCCACCCAGGTTTGATGGGCTGCTGGTACTCTGGGCAGTGTCCCATCCCTCACACTGGGCAGGGCTCTCAGGTGTGTGCTCTGTGCACCTTCACCCCAGCTCTGAGCCCAGCTTTTAACTGGTTTCCTGGTTCCCCAGGTTTATTTAGGAACACTTTATATCAGCAGCCCTTCCCTTAAGATTTATTTTCGTGGCTGGTTAGAAAAACAGCCTGATCCTTCTTTATTTTAAGCAGTTTCTAGTGTTTCCTAACATTGATTTCCCCCAGGCAGCAGCAGGTATGTCGTGGTGTGCCTTTACTAATTGATGCTCTGTGTTTCCAGCCCAGCCTTCACCTGTTCCATGTCAGCTGCCTACTTTCAATTTACCTGGAGATATTCTTTATTCTTTCTCCTTCTGACCTTCATGACCCTATTTGTGCTACTGCAAAAAGAAGGAAGGTTGTCTAACATCCATGAATCACCTCAACTGATATTTGCAGGGCATACTCTGTTCAAAACCTCAGCCTTCACGATTCACTACGTGTTTCCTCTGTCTTTCTCATGTCGTTTTACTGCATTATCAGTTTTCATAATTGATGTCATTTATTGGCTTGTATTATGCAGAACATTCCTGTATAATATTATAAATTTGTATCCAAAAGTCCAACTTTTATTCTCAGTAATAGTCTACCCCAAACAGCATTTAAAATGAATCTGGGAAGAAAAATAATGCCATTTGCACCTTACACAATTGTAATCACAAACCCCAAAGGGCACTGAAAGTCAAAATATCTAAATACCTTTTGCACTTATTGGAAAAGCTTGGAAAAACCCCATCTTCAAAGCAGGGTCAGCATGTTCTAGCTGTTGACTGAACAGGATTACATTCTTGGTTTGGAAATAAACCCCGGAGAAGAAAACCTGGAATTCCCATCCTACAGAGACGGGAAAATAGGTTAAGATTTCAGTGTTGTGAATTGAATTTTTGTGAATTTGCTGAATTTTGCCATTTCAGTGTTGCTGTAGTTATGTCAGTTTAGATATGCTTCCAAAGTGGAGGCAGGAGGCCACGATCAGTCACAGGAGCAAAGATTGCCTCTGTGAGTAAGATCAGTTGAAGCAATACATGAAACTACATGCTTAGTTTGCATTCTGTTTGTTACAGGTTAAGATCTGTGTTTGCAGGGAGCAGCTTTTTATGAACCTTCCTCTGTAAGATATCAGTCTCTGATTAAATGCAGTGACAGCAACATAATTACACTCCTATCCTAGTGGTTTTAATATGGGTCCATTTAGTCTGCATTTCCCTCCTGAAGTTTTGCCTTTCCAATTGACTGTTTCTGTGCCAACCAGCTGCCATCAGTCAGACTGCCTTTCATGCCTCGATAATTTATCAATGCTATTAACATGCCTGTTTGAAGACACTTGGAATGTATTTCTGTGCTGGGGGGAAGGAAGGATGGGGGTGTCTGGATCTATGTTACTATATATTGATATATATATATATGTTGTCAGGTATGGCCTGGGTGTTTTCAAATTATGTCCCTTTGGTATGATAAAAGGGGCTCTGAAACTGTATTTATTTACTGAAAAAATATAATGTTCATTAATTTTCTACAGCATTTCTGTCTTTCCTAAGCATACTTTATTAGCTTTTAAGCATGTTAACCTATTTAAATGAGAAGTTGTGAAATGTAGAATAGGAAGTATTATAATTAAAAGTTTGTTATGACAACTCTGACACTCTGAAAACTTGAAGAATTAAGGTGTTAAAAATCATAGTACTTGGAGCTATTCAGCAAAACTTTCAAGATCAACAACTCTGCTTTACAAAACCTTTAAGTGGTTATTAACTTAAGTAGGTTTCATCGAATTTCTTTGATCACATTTTTTACAATAAAGCTATTGCAAAGCATGCATCCTAATTGTTTATTTACACAATATTAATATTCAGGCAGAAGGATCATGGAAGCACAGTTAATTAAATACAAATTAATGTGGTGGAATATTTAATTATCTATTCTACACCTCACAACTAATGATTATGTAAATGCCTTGCATTTAATCTTGTTCCCAGGAAATTAACTTAATGGCCTTCAACAAATGAACATTTTGTATGCATTGCAGGACACTTTATCTAAATTTTAACAGCATGGTATTAGTTTCAGATAATAACATGATTACACAATTTAAAATGTAAATGTATACAATACTTTTGTTGTCTTGCTTTTACTTCAGAACTCAGAGTGGAATACAGGACTGCTTACAGGATTGCAGCTCTGAGGTTCAGGGGGTCAGGCTTTGGCCATCACTTATTTCTGCAGCTGTGCCTTCAGCACATTTGCAGGGCTCTCTGTCCTCCAAACACCCAACCTGCTCCTGGAGAGGGGATCTGGCATTCTGGCTCTCCCAGCTACAGACCATGGGCCAGAGGGATACAGAAGGTACAGGAAAATAGCTTGCTGCACCACAGAGCTCCAAGCCCAGCTCCAGTAACTGATATGGAAAGTTATCCACAGCAGAAACTCTGCTGATTGCAGAAAAAGTCTGTACCTTTCTGTAAAAAAAGGAGCTTCTATATGTATGTTTCTGGCAGATTATTAAAGCAGCATTTACATAGAAAACCTTCCTTAAAACCCCCACTTTAATAGCCACATATAGAAAAAGTAACAGTGCTTAGGTGTCCTTTCATCTTCCAGCTTCTTTTAGTTTTAGAGGTATTAGGAACTCCTACATGCTTTAACCTTGGGTTCCAGAACACTTTGGAGTGATCTCGAAGTGAGATTATGTAATTACAAGAAGTATCCTTAACTTTCACTGAAGTACATACCAGGTATAATGCCTGGGAAAAAAGGTCTCTGGTTACCAACCAGTCTAATTAATATTCTCTCCAATTCAGGATTAATGCTTCTCAGACAGAGAAGAGAGAGGGTTATTAGGGCCTTATGCACAGCCCAAAAAGGGACTGATGATTATGACTTATTTGTCTGTAGGCCTGGGCATGCCTGTGCAGACTGTCAGACACTGCTTATTCCTGCTACTTTTGCCTTTGCAGAACAATTACACTGGAAAAACCTGAGGTCTTATTCCAAGTCAGTGGAAGCCAATGGGAAATGCTCAGAAATTAAACCAAAGGAATAACAATGAGATCTCATGGGGTATTTTGTGGCTTCAGAGCATTTTACATATTCTACAAAGGCAACACAACACTGAGTTGTACAGCCAGGTAGATTTTACCAAGTGAGGGTAAATGGTGTTTAGGAAAAAAAAATTGGAAACTGTTCAAAGAATAATTTCAGTCAAAAGTATAAAATGAAAGTTTTCAGAATTTATTATGTCATCTTGACATTATTTAAATTAAGTGTTTCCTTTGTGAACCAAGGAAGAACAAGAAGGCTTAAGAAGATGGAATCTCTGTTTCATTTATAAAGAATGAGAGAAAAAGAAACCCCGAGCTCTGACCAGGTACACTCATATGAATTATACATTTGCTTATCCATAGTGCTGCACTTGCTAATCATCACTGTAATTGCACTCAGGAAAATGGGAATGGAAATTTCACAGAAAAGAAATCTTTGAGTCATTTACCCATCTGGAATTCAAGGGGAATAGATATTAATTGTAAGATATTCAGCTTAAAAAACAGCACTAGGAGGCTCCATTTTAAAGAAAAGTTCTCCCCAAAAGTCTATTTTGCTGTGGATTTCTAACCTGGGATCTGTGCATTGAGTAAATCCTAGGAATTGCCTTTGTGGTGTATCTGAGCAGGCCAATTCTGTCAGCCCATCGTGGGGTCTCAGAAGATCAGAAGCAGCACAATCACACATTCATGTACCTAATCACAAGGCCCCTTGAGAATATGAAAGGAAGCAAAAGAAGCAAAGGAAATAAAACAGGAAAAGGAAAGAGCTGCACTTACCTACCAGTATAAGCTATATAATATATATGCAATTAGGTAACTCAGCACAAAAGGAGTCCTTTGAACCCTCAGACACTTTGTATCTAAACTCGAGGATGCTCAAGGTATCCTTGCCACTATTAAAGCACAGCACGTGTTGAAATGTTTTGTGCCCGTACATTTTAATTGTCATTCACTCATCATAGCTGTCATCCAGAAATCAGTTGAATAGTCACAGTGAAGTTCACCCATGAAAGCAAGTTGATCAAATTAAAATTAATTAGTTGACATGGTATTCTTTGTTTAGTGTGATCTTTTACAGTCGTCTCCTGCAGGGTTCTATTCATGTCTCTCACATAGCTTTTTGCCTCTGCAAAGGAAATGAGTGATGTTACCCTTGGTATGAAAAGTTCAGAATATGACATGGAAGTTTTTTATCTCCCATTTATCTTGCTGCTTCCTGTCAATTCACTGAGTGGGAAAAACATTTAGTTTACATTTTATTGCTTATTGCTTTATTAGTCCATTATTAACATTCAGTTTATTCTTTGTCAGGGTGAGAAATAGGTAAAGCAGGGTTAAACCAAGGAGATGGGAAATTCTTGGAGTCAGGGAGGTTGATTGCACTCAGTAGTCACAAGGAACACTCAATACCTTCTCAGATCAGTTGCCAGTGGAGCAGGAAAGTGAATCACAAAGAGTGGAAATAGTTATTTTTGCATATTATTCCAAAAGGCCTAATTCAGCTCTCATTTAAGCCAATGGGAGATTTTCCACTGAGTTTAGTGGAAAGCTCTTCACATTTTACACCCCTAAGGTTATGGCAGTGGAGCAGCTACCTGGACAAACCTACCAAAACCAGTCAAATGAGGATTCCTGTAGCCTAGTCCCCTTCAAGCAGCCATCTCCACCAGGGACCATGAGGACAGCAGACCATACTGAGCTCAGTCAAAACTAATGAGATGATCTAAAATTGGAAGTATTTTAATGGACCTCTGTATAAAATGAGAAGTTTTCCCACTGGTATATGATATCAGAAACCTTTACCATGTGTAGAAACCAAAAGTACAATGAAAGATTCCATACCTCCATACTCTACAAAATGCTTGTTAAACTGTAGCTGACTCACAGTTCCCTGTTTGAAGAGGCTTTAGAAACTTTCCATGCCTCTATTAGACTAATGTATTCTTCAGAACACCACCCATTTATGTTGAACATTCCTTTCCCTCTTCCTTTCTCCTTCATCTCTGCTGTCTTCCCCTTAAAACACATCTGGATCTCCTTTCCCAGACCTTCATCCTGCCCTTCTTTTTATATTCATTCAGTGAAAGGAAAAAGAGTGAACTAAGAAAGTAGCAGCTGCTATAAAGTTTTTTGGGAAGGTATGGAGAGTTCTCAGAGTAGAATGTAGGGGAGGGCCAGTAAAATTAAGACTCTGCAGACCCTTTCCTGCTTCCAGGCTCCATCTGAATCCAAATGACTGTTTGGATGAACAGTTCTGGGAGGAATTAATTTCCTCTAACTCAAAGGACACAGGAGAGCAATGCAGTTCACATCATATGTGGTTATCTTTGACATCTCAGATGAAGTGGTCCAGCTGGTTCCAGCTAAGTCAGCTCAGGGCTGCCTTGGACTTCAGACCAGAACTGCCACTGTGCCATCCCCACTGACACTCACTAACAGCTCTGCCTTTAGCTCCAGTGGGCACTTCTCTTTTGCTGTCTGACACGGGCTTGTGTTCTGCTCTCTCTCCTGCTTACCATTCTTACAGTCTGGGCTCTCTTTTTCCAAGCATCTTCAGAAACCAGATTAAATAGGATTTACCCCAGAGTCACCAACATCACTTCTTCAAATAGTTCAGCTTCGCAGTCATAAAATAGCAACTGCTCCTTGGGTTATGGCAGCATATTCTTGAGCCCGTGTAATCTTAAAACATACATTGTAGGGCTCTAATTTTCAGTGGCTGTCAGGCACCTGTTTCTATTTACGTGGTGTGTTGACATTTCGGATGTCCTGCAAAGACTTGCACATTGATTTGGACAGAACAGCTCACAATGTAAAAAACTGAGTGTGTGGAAAATCATTGCTGCATGTCCCCACTGCAATTTGCAGATAGGAGGCAAACATAATTCTCTGTTGCCCATAGACTTGTACGTATTTGTGAATAAAATGAAACCCAGCCTATTCAAAAGCATTCAGCCTTTGTGTCAATCCAGTGCTGTTGGAAACATTGGTAAACACCAAGAGTTTTTAGAAGCTGCAGAGTTAGGTCAGTGCTGAGCACCTTTGCAGATCTCTATTAAATCAGCAGCTCAGCCTCTGCATAATAAAAGAACTATGGCATCAAATTTCAGAGCTGATGGCCTTTCTGTCCCCTGTGGCTTTTTTTCCTGTTTAGGAAAGGGTTGCATAAAGAAATGACTGCTGAAGTGGAAAAAAACAGCTGAATATTTGTACATTTCTTCTGCTACTAGGTTTCCCCTTTTTATTTCTTTATTAGTTGAGAAACAATTGTAATACTTGAGTAGTCAGTGAGTTCACTTTATTAACAGTTCAAACATAATGTGAAGCCAATATATTTAATGTTAGTTACAAACCTTCTGCAAATTTAAGCTGCATTTTGCTCACTTAATTAGGTAAACCACATTGTTTTTCTCTTACTGGTTCCTCTTTTTAATATGAGAGTCATAAAAGCACCATAGGGTGCATTGTATTTTTAAAAATGCATCGGATTATATACTTTTCTATGAATTGTAAATTGTTTAGAAATTTTTTCACCTTCACTATTCTTACAATTCACAATGAAATACGTGATCCCTAATGCAACCTTTTTAAAAAGTGGCTGCACCAAACCTGTAACTAATTAATTACGAACATAATCTGTTCTAGTGACAGTTATTTTTTAACAAAGCTTTCTAATGCAAATCATGGCATTTACATTTCTATTCAAGGGATGTCTACATTTAAACTCTCACACAGGATATTGCCTGAGAATCAATTCACTACTTTCTCTTTTCTTTCTCCCACCTTCTACTCCCTCCTTTGCAGCTCTCATTTTCTTTTGAAATGGAACAAAACCTTGCTAATTTGGCTGAAGCCATTCTCCTCTTCATGGTATTTTCCTCCTTTACTCTTATTGCAGACTGGGTAGATCAAGCTATTGAATGTAAAGCCAGAGAGCATTTCACTATACATGAAATGAAGGAAGATCATGCTGGGACAGTCACCTTCAACATCATGCATTCAGTCTAAATTTACAGTAATAGACTCATACTCAGAGAACGCTTGCTGTGTTTGTTTGCAAACTAGTATGCAGTACTTACAAGTCTGTGGTTTTATTGACATATTCCTTTCCTTTCCTGTGGTTTTTAATTGAAACCCCCACTGCTCAGCCTAGCTCCTGGAAGTCAGAGAACAGAAGTTTTGTGTTTAGTTTAGCATTTAGACAAGATGAACACATACAGCAGAGTTCTGCTGGTCGATTATGAAATGCATAGTTCAGGGCTGTTGGAGTTTCTGTTTTGATTAAGACTCATGATATATGTATGGAATTAACACTATGAAATCAAATCACAGAGTCACAGAATAATATACCGAGTTGGAAGGAACCCACAAGGATCATCCAGTCCAACTCCTGCCCCTGCACAGGACCATCCCCAAGAGTCACCCCCTGTGTCCCAGAGCATCATCCAAACACTCCTGGAGCTCTGGCAGCCTTGGGACTGTGCCCACTGCCCTGGGGAGCCTGCTCAGTGCCCACCACCCTCTGGGGGAAGGACCTTTTGCTGATGTCCAACCTAACCCTGCCCTGACACAGCTCCAGCCATTCCCTCAGGTTCCATCACCGGTCACAGCAGAGAAGAGATCAGTGTCATCCCCTCCTCTTCCTCTCAAATAAATGATGAAGATATATAGGTATAGACCAACATTGAAAAAAAGTCATTTTAATATCACTGGGTTAATTAGGAAAATATTTTCTAGAAGGCGTCTGCTTCCTGCTGCTGCACCTGCACTGCTGGCTGCGGGTCCAGCCTGAGTGCTCAGTACAAAGCCCTTTGAGCTGTGACTTGGCCAGCCAAGGGGACGTTTTCATTCTGGTCTCTCTCTGGATGAGCTGAGAGGGAACCAAGGGTAGTCCTGTGTATCATAAGGTATTATTTCTTTAAATATTTACAGTGTTCTTCACTAACATTAAAATAATACCACTTTTGGTACCAACAGAGTTAAAAAACATGTGCTAAACTGATGTGGACTGATAAACAAAAGTCATGTAAATCCAGAAGGCTGGGATTGTTGTGGTGTCTGTGCAGGGCCAGGGGTTGAACTAGATAATTCTTACAGCTCAGGATATGATTCTGTGATGATCAGTACAGCTTTCATTTAACTAAAAGTGCAAGGCAATACCAATAACACACAACTCCATTTGAAAAAGGGAACTCCTGTCCACCAACAATGATTTAAACCACTTGTGACTCCTGAGGACTTTCTGAACATGTGGCTTGTCCTTAAAGTAGTTCATTGCAAAACCTGGGTGTGATGAAGCAGATCTGGCAGCTGCAGGTACAGTTTCCACTGCCAATGACAAGGCAAAGATGTATTATTATTGTCATACTGCAGAAGCCATGAGCTCCTTCAGCTGCATTATGCACACAATCTTGTCAGTCTAACAAGGGCAGCCTGGATACCTTTTAATGAATTTCTTACTGCATTGTATAATTAAATCAACATCTCCCTGTGCCTTATATGTTGACCAAAACCACCTCTTTCCATCCAGACAATACATACATTCAGTAGACTATATGATCCTGAGCTAAAAAATGTCTTCTTTCTTCCTGTGATGGAATGAATGGATTGACTTACTTGTATTCCAATAAAAATTGAACTGACTTTCCTTGGATGCAGATGGGAAATAGACTCTCTCAAGAATTCCTCCTGCTGCATTAACACCCTTCAACCAAGTAGCCAGCAGAGCCTTTGCAGCACAGAAGTTCTGCATGGAAAAAAACCAACCACCACCAGCATTTGTCAAATAAATGTCTGATAATGAATAACATAAAAGAGCCCATGTTCCTCAGTTGTAAATAAGAGAGAAGAGAGAAGTGTGAAAAGAACTCTGCTAGAGAAACAATGAAATATTAATAAACTTGTGTGGGAAGCCTTGCTAGGTGAGGAATTAGACAAATACATCACTTGCTTTCTGTATCCTCCCACAGGACCATGCCTACATGAATTGGTATTGACCTATGAGGTAAGAAACACACACAAAGAGAATCCACACCAAATAACCCACAATTTTAGAGCCCAGTTCATGCCACAGACCACGGCACAATTAAGGAGCAGATGTGCATAGTAATATGACAATGCAAAACCTCCTGTCTGTTCTGTGGAGAGCCTGGAAATCACATATACTCCATCCTGACAAACCTTAATATTCCTTTCTTTTGTTCTCATACCTGTAATCATAACTGTAGAACTGACATGACTAGATATGGAAAGAATTAAGGAATTATATCAAAATTGTCAAAAGATACTCAAAATATCTGGACGTTTAAACAAGTACATTGTTAAATTCCTGGGTTTTTTCCATATGAAGCATATGACCAAATACATATTTCCTGTATGAGTGCTGTGGGGTGCACATGTACTCTGAACCCTTTTTCTGGACCAAACATTAAAATATCTAAGGAGAAATTATTGATTATTTGGGTGAAAAACATCCCCTTTAGGAGAACTAGTCATTGCAGCCTAAAGGCTTAGGCTCACTGTTCGCTTGTTACTGGTAAATATTGACTCTTAAAAGGAGATCACAAGGATAACCAGGTTCCTTTAGTTTTCTGCATATCAAAGCTGGAAGGTATAAAATGACTACCTTGTTTCAAGCTCTTCCCAACTGAAATGGCAATCCACTGCTTTTACCGCTGGCCAGAATATTGAAGAATCTGCAAATATCCCTGTGAATGTTGCTCATTATGCAAGAAATAAACTCTAACAAAATGACACTGTAAGACAGTGTGCCGCTCCTTTGAGGGATAAGTGGGAATCTGGTGCCAGGAGTCCATTGAAATTCCAATGTGTGAAGGACTGCCAGCTGGCTGCCCACAACAGAATAAGACAAAAACCCTATATTTTCTGCCTATCACTAGAAGAGCAGCCATTTGGCTTAAGCCCATCCAAAACCAAATATCCAGCTGGGAGAGAGTTCCCGTTGGGCCCTTGGAGGGTTAAGAAAGGTGTGCAAAAGGCAAAAGAACTATTAGGTAATTATGGCATGAAAGAGCCTCTTTGCCTGGGGATTAGCAGGGAGAAAAATCTCTCATTGCACTATTGTAAATAAGTGGCAGGAAGGTACATGCTGGCCAATGGGATCTGAAAGACAGCAAATAGAATAAAGAACTATTTTTCAGACTCCAGTGCTGGTGTTCTGGTGCATTTGCTGAATTGTTGCTTTATTACACAGAAAAGAGCTTATTGTTCGCTGGATACTGTCCCAATTAACCTACAACTGTTTTCAAGGCATCATTTTTCCACTGTGCTTTTCATACAATTTCCACAATCAGTTTGTAAAGGAGAAGTTACATTATCCTCCATAGGAGCTTGCATGGCTCCTGACAAAAAATACAGAGTCACCAAGGGAAAACTGCCCCAGTGGGACCACTGACACTGATCTCTGCTCTGTGGTGACCAGGGACAGGACCCAAGGGAATGGCCTGAAGTTGTGTCAGGGTGATTTAGATTGGAGAGTAGAAAGAGGTTCTTCCCCCAGAGGGTGGTTGGGCACTGATCAGGCTCCCCAGGGCACTGAACACAGCCCCAAGGCTGCCAGAATTCAATAAGTGCTTGGACAACACTCTCAGGCCCATGGAGTGACCCTTGGGAAATGTCCTGTGCAGGGGTAAAGGTTGGACAATATCCAAGGAAGCATTCTTGTTTGGCAACTTCATGGCTCCTTCTTTCTACCACCTGGGAAAGGGTTTTCGTTTCCTTTTCTGCTTCCTCTCCTCCCATATGTAATTTTCCCAAAAGTAGCTTTCCCCTTTGGAGCCAATGTATGTCATCAGCTACATCCCACGCCAGTAAATCTTTGTGCTCCCCACCCTGTCTCAACATCCTTTCTGCAGCAAGACTTGGAGGTCACACTGCTGGCTCACACCGGGGTGAGAGAACCTTGGATTCAAGATATCAGAGAGGAAAGGAGGGCAAGCTCAAGGCAGTGAAAAGGGAGAGCCTCTTGTGTCCTCCTGCTTGGCTTTTGTACAGAGGGCAGCAAATTTTACTCACATACTTGCAAATGGGGAAAGCCACCACCTTGGCTTTGAGCTTCACTAGAGATGAGGAGCCTGAACCACAGCTGTGGGCAAGTCTCACCTGTAAATGCTTTCAGTGGAAATGATGCCATTGATACATCCCTTGAAGATGGTCCCTCACTGGGGGAAAATGCAAACTGAGCTCTGGCTCTATCCAAAATGAAGAACTTGCTGCCTTTGCAGCTGGCAGAAAACCACAGTGGGAAATAATTCCATAAACACAGGAAGATAGCTGCCTTTTGGCAAAAATGTTTTGGAAAAGGTCAAAAATATAGCCCTGGATTAAGATATTTTCCATCTTTTAAATGAAGTTTGAGCAAAGAAATTTAACCCCTGGTGCCATGGCATTCATGACTCTCATATTTGGGCACTAGCTCCAGTCAGTTCTTTGAAAATAAATGACAGCTGAATAAATGACTGATGATAAACTGTAAGTTTGCTCTCAGTGTTCTGTAATGATGGTTTTATCCTCTCCATTTATTTATGATAATTTAAATGCCCTACCTCCCTGCTCTATAGTGCAGACTTATTATGTTGTCTCATTATTGTGAAAAAGATCCACACACACACACACAAAACTCCCATATTTAAATTAAAATGCAACCTAGGATAAAAATATCTATGCTGATGACCTATATTGCAGAGTATATTATTTTTCTTTCTCGTGTATGGTAAAAGCATTGGAATACCTGATTTATTCTTTATTTAGAATTCAAAAGGAAGCTTATTTGCAAAGTAAGAGGCAAAACTTTCTAGCTGAATCCTTCAAGATTTTTCACAGTGCAACATGTGATGCTAAATGAGGACCTATTTCTCTCTGACCTGCACTAGCCATCCTTCATATGGACAAAGATCCTCCCTTCCATCATATAGATCAAACTGAAGGTAGAATACAGTCACTTAATAAAAATAAGCTACACAGTGCTCTAATACATCACATTTCATGGCTGACAAGGAACAGGTATTCTTAACAAATTTGCATTTAAATCCTCTGCCCATGATAAATGTTATGTTTTTCATTTATCTTGAAAGGGACACATAGTTATCATCATTTTAACTCCAAAACCTGAATCAAGGATTGAGCCATAAAACTGCAATAGAGGATGGAGAGAGAAGTCCCTAGCCCCACTCAAGTATCTCAGCTCTCATGGGCTGCAGGGAGCTTTATGCTGAGCCACACTAGTAGATCTTTCCTGCCTATGAGGCTCACAGACATAAATACGAATTAGAAAGGCAATTAGAAAGAACTCCAGTTCTTTACATCTCCCTCTTCGAATCAATCACATCCTTTAACGATGTGTGCAAGGCTGGACCTCTGTATGGTCTGATAAAAGATGTTTCAGTTTGGCACTTTGCTTACCTAGCCTTTCCTCAAGGCTCATTTTGCTGCACCCCTAGAGCTGATGCTGAAGGCCCTGCAGACTCTCAGACCTGCTGTGGGTGCATGTCCCTGTGCTCTATTCCGTGCCTCCATGGAATGCTCTGGGTGCTGGACTGTCATGGCCAGCTGAGGTTGGCATAAAGCTGGATAAAACCAGCCCTTTTCATGAAAGTTTATCTTTTTTTCCTTCCCAGTCAGGCAGTCAGTCCAGGCATGGGGGGCTGGGCAGAAAGTTCTGCCCACCTGTGTTCTGTGTCACCTCAAGGCTTAGGGTTATCCCAGGGGTTAAGGTCAAGGTCCCTGGTCATCCCCTGGCACTTCTCTCCACACCCATTCCTGATCTTCAGGAATCCTTGAACTCATTTCCAAGCCCACATCTTCTCTTCACAAATACACTTTTCTGCACTGACTCTGCTTTCCAGAATGTAGTCTTCCCAATTTTCATAGTTCATGTGCAGAAGTACAAGGGTGCTCAGGCTCCTGCTTGACAGTTCTGTGTCATGTCTCTTCATTGGTAAACTGGAAGATTTGGGACATGCCACTTTTGCTTAGTCCAATTGTCATTGGAATTTACAGGCAGCTTCTGCTGGTTGCAGCCAGCAAGGAGCAGACTCCTCCTTGACAGTTCTGAGGTTTAATTTAGAATATCTGGCCACATGTGCACATGCTCCCAATTATCTGCCAACTGTTAGTGTTCCAAATTTAAGCTGGGGGGGGTGGTTGCCTACAATATATCATTAATATATTTCTTCCCTTCCATTTCAGTTTCAAATTGTGACGTTGATGGCAGTCTACTTTTGGATTACTCCACCACTTTATCAGAGAAGACAGAAATTCCCGAATCCCGTTCTCAAATGTAATAATTATTAAATTACTAATACCCACCTAATATAATGCTGTTTACTTGAAATGTTTGATACTTCACTGTCAGGTCCAGCATCAATTGACTGTAGGTGCCCTGAGGGGAACGAATGGCATAATCTTGACTTTAACACACCTGGGGCCAACACTGAGCCTTAAAACCTAAAAACTTCATGAGGGTGCCTGCTCTGTAGCTCCACTGAGGGCAGAAGTTGTTCAAACCCAGCAGAGACTGTGCTGTGAACACAAATGTGCATTGCTGCTCTCCTTCAGGGAGGCTGGTGCTGCAGCACAGCCCCTGGGCAGCTCCTCTCGTGGATCCAACACCACTTAGGACAGACCCTGTCCTAAAAGTGAAGGAACCCCCTTTCAGCTTTGGGGAAGCTGTTGCCCGATGATATAAACATCACCAAGTCTCGATTTTAAAATGTTAATTTATCTTCCCAAATTACCACACTCGCATATGGCTCATAATTGCAGTATCATGGAGTGTCAATTGAGCAAAACAGATGTATTTTTCAAAAAACTGTGACACTGTTTGCAAAAGCACTCTATTCTCCATGGGTGCACATGCTGCTTCCACCTTCTGCTCCAGTACCTACATATTGATACTGCTCAAGTAAATGCAGATTTCCTGCTTCAAGGAGATCCAGCATTAACATTCAGGGCAGCAAATCATTGTGAGAGTGTTTAGGTGTGGATAACGCTGAATAAAGCAGGGAAAGTAAACGCTTGTTCATGAAGTGACAGGCCAGGGTTTGCTATAGAACTCACAAGAAACCTAAGCCAGGATATTCTGATATATTAGATTATTCATAAATTAGGAAAAAGCTAATGAAGTATAAAATAGCTCCAGGTATAGTAGTTAGGAATGACAACTTTAGTAAATTAGAATCTTGTCCCATTAGGTTTTAAATTTGTGACTTCACAGGGCACATCTCTGGTAGCTGGGATGAAGTGCTGAATTGCTCTGAAAGTACTCCATTGACCTTAACGAGCTGTAAATTTGGGCTCAGTGTCTGAGATACTTTTTCTTGCACAGTCCTACCTGAAAGGTGCTGTGAGTTCTTGGTTAAATCATCCGGGAGTTCTGGTCCCATCTTTCTCTTTGGAAAAGACTTTGCTATACATCAGCTGTTGGGCATCACTTGGGTACTGCTATTCCAGCTGGGATTTGCTTTGCTACAGAGCCTCATTACTATGTGAGTATCATTTTAGACAGAGGAAATCAGAATTATTTAGTGCATTTCAACTCCTCAGAACTGGGACTTCATTTGTGGAAGGTGTTTCATTCGTTCTTACATTTTGCAGAACTCTTGCCTTCTGGATTCACATGGATTTTCTCTGCCTAGCTTGGGTTTCAGACAGCTTGTTTGCCTTGTTTTCCTTCTTTTCTGAAGGAAGAGTTGATCTGTCTTTCACAAGTGTAAACACATTTTGTCTCTGTTTTGGTTGTGGTTTTTTTAATATAACTATTTGCTTTAAGAAAAGACATGTTTGTAAATTCTATTGTTAAAGAAATTGACTGCTTGATAGTTTAAACTCTGTGATGTGAAAAGATACCCAGTTTCAAAAATTGCAGGGGAAAAAACCCTCAAAAAATCCATTGTAAATACTGTTACACTGAGCTAACTTCTCTCCTTCTTAATTATCATTCTTAATTGTTTGCCGTGCAACTGGTCAGAGTGTTCAGTAAATCAAAAGCAGTCTCATGCAGTTACTTTTTGATCTTTACTACTTTAAAGTTTAGCTCTCCACTAGTTCAGAATGAGTTTTTCATTGCCTTTCTGTCTATCTTCATGTATTTTCTTGCAGCAGCAGAATTTATAGCAGTATCTTCTTCATATAAAGAAGAAATCTCAAGGTGATGGATTCAGAGGTACTTCTGAAGCAGCAAGATTTACTGCTGTGATCTTGGAGCTCTTTTGTATGCAGTGCTCCCTTGGGAGTTAGGTGAAGTCAGAGTGGGGCCTGAGCCCTCATGCTTACCTGATACAACCTGAAATAATAAGAAATACTAATCACACACATAAAAGCAAGCATAATAATTCTGCTTTTATAAAAATATATTCCTCATCAATACCAGTATTTAAAATATCTAGCAGCACTCTCCCTCCTTACTTGGTATATGGATTCCTTAACATTTTTCCCTTTTGGCTTTTTTGACACATTTTTCATTGGACCACCTCCTAATGTAAATGATACTTCATTCCATGAGAACAGGGTGAAAGCAGGGGTCCCTTCCATTCAAAGTCACCCATTTCTTTATAGGGTTGGGTCTATTATCCAGACCAACCTTTGCCTTGCTAGGGACATTGATAGAGCAATCTATTGAGCCACTGGAGATTGCTGTTGCACTCCTGGATGTGTTTAGGGAAGTTTATACCATTCTCAGGGCCAATTTTTCTCTAATGTAGGTGTAATAATACCAGCTTTCTCCCTAAGCATTTGCAAAACACAATACATTGTGGGTAGTGTTATTATTATAATATAATTTCACTTCCAACTTCTGCAACGTATATTTAAGTCCTTTTAATCTACAAAAGAACACCAAATCAGACGTGGAGTCAGCAGTTCCCAGTGCATAAAGACACAGTGAAAACACCATTGCTCCAGGAACAAGGTTCTGCCGCTCACAGTTGTACTTCAAAATGCAACATTCTTGTGTCTGAGAGTCTGGTTTTCCATGGTAGAATATCAGCAACGCAGATAAGACTCTCTATTGGCATCTTTTATAGTTTACGCCACTAAGAGATCTGGGACACAATTACAGATTTTTATCCTCTCAGTCCTATCAGATATGAAATTGTGAACCTGCTCCAAATGTCACCATTGGAAACAAAAGGCAAAACTGATTTCTTTTACTGTGTAATGTGGTACTATCCACTGTGTGGCTCAATTCAATTTTCACAAGGCTTCCATATGAGGTGCAAGAAACTGATTTATGAGTCCACATTAAAGCCTCCTTCACTCTTGAGATTCTGGTTAAATATTATATGATATGACACAAGTATATTGAAAAATAGAGTTTCAGCTTCTTATTATGGGTTTTGCTTGCTACCCTTGCAGCACGTTCATTTCAGATTGTGCAGAATGTCCTACATTTCTATTTTTTATGTATCTCTGGTAAATGTGAGAGTTCAATTTGATACACAGCAATATATTCTCTCTCAAACAAAAGTTTCCAGATAAGATCCTAGGAAAAGTCTTCATCTTCTGGAAATGCCTCGTGTATTACTATGGGCAAGTAGAACTGAATATTTTATCTCATGCTATTATTATGGATGAAACTTTGATTCTGGATGCGTTTCTCTGAGATGGAATTATGTGATACCACATTCCAGACAGATTCGGTGTCCCACAGCTACAGTCAGGTTTATGCATGATTACTTGGATCTGTATCTCAAAATCTGTTTGAGTAACAGAAAAGCTTGTTTTATTTTTGCCTCATAGTGTTTATAAACAGCACAGATTGTTCCTAGCCCCTCCATGGCCACAAGAATGCATTACAGCATCTGTTCACATTGTGTTCCTGACTCTAGGAAGGTTTTGAGTGAAAGCACATGGTATTTAACCACTGCTCTTGAGGGGTGACCAACAGGCAACGAGTCTGAGGAAAGCTGAGGAGAGAATCACGGAGTCACAGAAAGGTTTGGGTTGGAAGGGACTTTACAGATCATCTCATCCCACCCCTGCCATGGGCAGGGACACCTTCCACCAGCCCAGGGTGCTCCAAGCCCTGTCCAACCTGGCCTTGGACACTGCCAGGGATCCAGGGGCAGCCACAGCTTCTCTGGGCACCCTGTGCCAGGGCCTGCCCACCCTCCCAGGGAAGGATTCCTTCCCAATATCCCATCCATCCCTGCCCTCTGGCAGTGGGAATCCATTCCCCTTGTCCTGTCCCTCCATCCCTCGTCAATGATCTCTCTCCATCCTTCTTGCAGGTTCCCTTCAGGCACTGCAAGGCCACAATGAGGTCCCCCAAAGCTTCTCTTCTCCAGGCTGGACAATCCCATCTGCCCCAGCCTTCCCTCCCAGCAGAGCTGCTCCATCCTCTGACCATCCTGGTGCCTCCTCTGGACTCTCCAGCAGCTCCATGTCCTTCTGTGCTGGATCCCAAGGCTGGAGCAGCTCTGCAGGTGGGGTCTCATGAGAAGGAGGGGACATGGAATGTGAGAAGTCAAAGTTTTACTGCCCCATACCATCAACCAGACTAAGCACATGGGAGAGCAGTGATGAGGTCAGGAATGTGAGTTACATGAGGAGAAGAATCAATGTAGCTTTGTGAATCATCTGTAGCTAGAGTTCATCCCTACATGCCATAGCTACGTACCACATCTCACCTTAATACAAGACCAAAATGAGAGAAAGTTCCCATTCCAGAGTGATCTCTCAAGGCTGTGAAGATGCATCCACAGAAGAGATGTAGGTGCTCAGGGAAGCCACCTGATGCCAATTTTAGAAGGGTATATCACAGATGTAATAAACAGCAACTCTGCATACAGTAGCCATGAGAAGTCATACAGGCTGTTGTGAATAATGAATAAAGGAACTGGAGCCTTGGGAGTGAATTATCCCACTGCCTGTGGGATGTGTTCATATCTTATTACATGCAATGTCCATATCTCAAAAAAGGATAAAATAGACCTAGGGAAGATTAATAGTGTTGTCAGAGATATGGAACAGCAACTGTGGTGAGGGAGGCTGAGCAAACCAGGGCTCATAGCCTTGGAAAAAATCAGAAATTGCAATAAAGAAGGGAAGTAAGCACTGCTGACTAATTCTTACAACAAAAAACTGATCAAGCAGGAGGTTTAAGGAGGGAAAAAATACCTTTTTCTACACTGCAAAATTCATGCTGTGCCATGAGGTGCTTTGCCTGGAAGAACTGAAATGGGTTCAAAGAATAGAAATACAAGTGGCAAGTAATAGCATGTTTAAATATAGCCACAGATATGATGATCATGGTGCAATTTTTGCCTCAGAACACCTTTAAGGAGTATTTGTCCAGAAGCTGGGAGCTTGTTTTTGAGAAAACAGTAATATACTCCTTTCCCATCCCTCAGGGTTGTAAGAAATATCCCTTTTGCCTGAGTCAGGCTTGATATTCTGCTGTCCATCATTATTGTATGAATCTCCACAGCACTGGCAACTGGTTTCTTATTTTTTTTAATTTTTTTTTAGCTCTCATTATCTTCTTGTCATAGTCAATGGCAACACATTCATGGCATGTTACAGTTAAATCACGAGTGTTCTTAATTTAAAAATTATTAGCATACTACATAATTAATTAGACTTTTACACTTCACTGAGTTTTGGTTCCCCAAAGAAAATTGAGCGTAGAGAATATAATTTGATTTAACTTTTTGTCAATGTTTAATCTACCTGAAACATTGTTATATTTGAGGGGAAGCATAAACTGCTTAGACCTTGTCAGAATTTCTTTAGTGGGAGCAACATTTATTTATTTGAATGTTAAAATAAAAATGAGTAATATAAAAAGAATGTTTTGTCTCTTTCAATTTAAACAAAAATATTATATAGATAGATAGATATAAAAGCAGAGAATACATTCAGGCAATATCTAAGATATGTGTGCTGTCAGTATGTGAAAGTTGTGACAGAAGTGGCAATTCTACCACAGATAATTAAACACTTAAAATACAAAATTAAATCGAATAAGTGAGAGGAGTATAGAAAATAAACGTTTTAAGAACTGCTAAGTAGTTTAAGAGGACTTAAACCTACAAAGGATATTTAATGGCTGGAATTGTTCATTTAACATCAGGTTTTTGAGCTGTCAATTCTTATTCTTTTCTGCTTCTGGGTTTGAAATGCCTCTAAAATGTTTCTTTGACTTGTACTCCCAATTCTTTTCACTTTCAAATCCTGTTACATAGACAACACTGGGAATACATACAAGAGTATTCCAAAACTTAAAACCATCTGCACATCCATGTTATGCTGAGCTAGAGCTGATGAGGTTCTCTCGCACCAAGATGAACCAGATGAAGAAGTGCTGAAACCTTTGGAAGGTCCCTGCAGAGCCAGCCTGGGCTGTGAGGATGCTGAGCCTGGGCCAACCAGCCCTTCCAGCCAGACCCCTCCGTGCAGAACTGGCCTGGGTGTCCTTGCACTGCTCCTCCACATGACTCAGCTGCCCATTCTGGAAACAGGCACTTAACACTTCCATCACTGCAAAGACTTTTAGGGCAAAGAGCATCAGGAAAGCAAAAGCCTGATTTTCTCTTATTCCGTGATCTGTCCAACCAGACAACATGGATGGATGGATTAAAATTCCCATCTCGTGTGCATTGAATGGCAGGTGAGAGATGGCAAAACTCTGGCACAAGGAAGCTGTGGCTGCCCCATCCCTGGAAACATCCAAGGTCAGATGGGTGCTACAAAGACTGAACAGCAAAACATCAGCCCCAAATGTTTGAAGGGGATAAACTATTCACTTTGTGAATGCAAGGCAATTGAGAGTCCTCATCTGGGGTGATTAAATCTGAGAAGAATTCTATAATTAACCAGTTCTATGCAAGGTATTTTTTAAAATAGCTGTCAGATAAAGTGCATTTTTCACAACTGTAGCAAATAAATAAAGAAATTTCTATGCTATAATATACTTTATAAGCCCTAGAGGACCGTTCATTTCAAATGAACAGTTTGCTGTTAATTCTCAGTTTTACATCCTGCCATAAAGAAGCTTGGGAAGAGAGAAACATTCTATATTTCTAAATATGTAGCCAAAGCATTGTCTTCTCCCATGACCATAACTCCCTGTAGCTTAGTTTATCTTAATCTGACTGGAATGAAAAAATTCTCAGAGGAGGAACCAAATAAACAATTTGAATAGAGATTATTAAACAGCAAATGCATTCAAAAATCAACTTTTCTCTCTTGGAATTAATAGTATTTTTGAAGTGTTTTTCAACACAAAATGCACAGAACAGGCTTCTAGAGCAGTGACCAAGAAAATGGGGCTTTTTTAGGAGATAAAAGCTAACCATTGAGCTAAAGAAGTGCCTTCTCTGCCTTTTCTTTCCCCCTTCTGTTTTATTTCTTGATGTGCTTTTTCACAGAGTGCAGCATCTTCAATAAACAGGTGGTGAGTTCTCCCTCCTCCTGCTCCCTCTTTCCCCATATTCCAGTTTGAGAACTCAGGATATGAGAAGGTATTTTCTATATAAAACCACCACTATAGAAAAGGGCTGAATTTTGGCTAACCAACACGTATTTCAAAATACCAGTGATACCTCCTAAAAACAGTAAAAACCCTGTCCTGGAAATCCTGTTCCAAGGCCTAAAGAGTCAGCAGCGGAGCAAGAAAGCTTGCTCTGAGCAAGGTATGCAAGCTCCAAGCTCAGCTCAGGCATCTCATATTCTCAGCTGGCATCCAGCTCAGAGCAAATACACTTTCTCTAATAAAATCAGCTCAGACCCTCTGTCTTGCCATTGCCCCATTCTTTGACGAGCCAGCCAAAAACTTGTTAAAGAATAATCACACATTTGAACAGAAAATCAGATAGCACTTTATTGGCCTATTTTCAGTGACGTGCTGCAGCAAAGATTGTGGTAGTATTACAGTGTTATGTCAGGTCATGAGTGCTTCAAAATCATTTATTGTTAATAAAAACAATATGAAAAGTTGTCACTCTGTGTGCTTAGCAGCTTGATAAAGTTAACATTTTGTTCTATCAAAGCAACTTATACAGCAAATGATACTTGTCTACATGATTAAATCCTAGAAAATTCACTCTTTTGAAATCAGAGGAAGCTGGAGTGAAATGTACAAGACAGTGTTTCTTCTTTGTCTTTATTGGAGTCAATATTTAACTCCATTTTAAAATACAATGACTTTTCAGTCAACATGCCAAGCACACACCGAATGTCAGCAACAGTTATTGCTGAGGAATTATTAAACATCCAACATGTAGCTTTGTCTGGATAAACCTGACGTGTGGCATGGAAGTTTGCCTAAATCAGGATGCCAGGCAGGGAAAAGAAATGAAGAAAGATTTAACACGTGCATCTTTGCTTTGGGTTTGGTGCTGTTGCTTCACTGGCTGCACTGCATTTTGGAGGAGTGTCCTGGTGCCAGCTGGGATGGGGTTCATTTCCTCTCAGGAGCTGGTGCAGTGCTGTGGTTTGGGAACAATGCTGAGCTCCCCTTGGGGAATTTGGGCAGTGGGCTGGCCATGTGTGACAGCAAACAGCCAGGCTCTTTGCACCAGGGCACTTCTGCAGTCCCCACAGTTTCCTCTAGCAGAGTGTGGGGTCCCACATTCAGGGGCAGCAAGGAAGGGGAAATGGAAATCTCTTACATGCAAAATCCTGAGCGGTTCCATGGCCATGGATCGAGCACACAGCATCACCTCTCCTGTGGGACCCCACACCAGGGAGCTGCCTGTGCTGGCAGGGGACAAAGAATGTCCCAGTTCCACAGGAAACTATGACCTCTGACTGGAATTCTGACTAGTGCTCTTTGCTTTCAAGGAAAGTTGAATTTTAAATGAGAACAGATATGGAAGCTGTGAGGTGATGATTTTCACTAGGTTTTAGGCTTTATACATGAGATATCCTCCTAGGGAAGGACATCTCATGAAGTTGTGTCTTGGATATCACTTGAAATTGTGAAGTTTGGTTCAGAGAGAGAGTGCAAGTCTCTCAGGCCTTGGCTCTTCTTTTTTGTTTTTGTAAAATAATCTCCAGCCTATGAAAGGCTGGCTTACTAATGTCCATGCTATATCTTATTTCATCAGAAAGCACTTTAAGCATCCACAGCTTAATTACAGATCTCTCAAAGAATCATAAAATCTAGAGGTGGGAAATGCCTAGTGCACCACTTAGGTCTGCTAATGCAGGAATTTCTCTAGAGCATATTTATTGTTCATTTGTGTCTCAGGCCCACTTTAAAATGTGCATAGAAGGGTTCCAGTAATGCAGAAGTTCCTCTGGAGTATCTTTAATCCTCATTTGTTTCTCAGGTCCCTGTTCAAATGGATATATATGATCAATGCATTAACTCTGGTGATGCAGAAACAAGAAGATCAGGGGATTTTCTTTGCCTATTTTGAAATATCTTTTCAGTTTTAGGTTATTTTGCTGCGCATGTTGTGTCTAATCACCTTCATTGTAATTCCTTTTAATTTATACCACTACTCAGAATAGAAAGTCAATATAAATTACTCTAAGTAAGGTCTCTCCTCTGTTTTTTTAGTAACCCTCGTGTGTTTGGAGATGGTTATAACATTTTTCTCATCAAACTAATTCTTAATTAATTAGAAAAATAGACTAAAATATTTATTCAAAACCCTTCAGAGTGTAAGTGAGCAGAAATGCATGAAAAAGAAGAATAGGAGCAGGTAGAGAATAAAGTATTATTGAAAACAAGGAAGATGGGCTGAATTCTGCCCTAAGAAGTGTCTGGTTTATTGATTATTTCAGTCTATTGGTCTTTCAGAGAAACATTAGTACGTCCAATGATTTGATAATGACAAATGAGATCAAAGATGGTCTAATCAAGAATGAAGTTGTTAAACCAGCATGGAATGTGCAAGCAGTGTATGAACTCATTTTAATAGACACCAGTTGTCTGGTTTGGGTTTTTTCCTTGCTTTCAGTTCCAAGGTTGTTCTACCAAAATGATTTTCCATGAGCCTGGTGACAGTCTCATTTTTCACTATCAAGCAAGTCTGCATTATCAATTACATTCTATCTTATTATAAAGCTGTCTGTTCCTACACTCCACTATGATATGGTGAGGGGGAAATAGCATCATAGAATACTTGGAGCAATGAAAGATTCCCTTCCTTAATAACATTTCTATAAATATACATTCAGAATGCAGCATTGTCAAAGGCAAATAATTTTGAAGAACATAATCTGATAGACCTAACTGCGTGTAGGACAGATAAAATACAGGTATAATAGTCCAACCACTTTGACTCCAGCATCCAGGAAAAGATGCAGCCTGGGTGGTAAATGACTCCCAGGAAGCACAGGAGCCCTACATTTTGGGAGTCCCCAAACACCAGAGACCTTGAGGCTGCTCCGGTTTATATTTTCTCTTAGACATACTCAAGCCTTGATTTACTCCAAGGTTGAGATCTCATGTCAGAGGCTGAGAAACCAAGTATGACATATCTATAAAGCAAATATAATGCTTATGACCTTCACAGTTCTTGATTTAAATGTTTGTATAAATCACATCCACAGTACTTCCTGGGCTGGATGGAATCACCTTCCCAAGCTATGCCTCCCCTTCTTCTTCCACAACAGATTAAACTAAGAAAGAGAACTGTCATCCCTCTCACATTCAGCTGTGTTTGAAAGTTGAGTCCCTTCTATGAATATTGATTTTTAGCTCCCTCTGAGGGTTATAATTTCCATCTGCACTCATCTGGCAGCAGCTTTCATTCGAAAACAGCCTGGAGCATAATCTGAACCACAGCTGATCCAGTGGGCCAAGAGCAGGAGAGGTTCATAGAGGAAAACTGGTTGCTGTTACACAGCCATTCATAAACATGTCTGGGTTTTATCCCACAGAGAACTGTGGGTCTCCATTGAAAGGATTAACACCAACTATCAACTCAGGCAGTCCCATTTGGCTTAAAAAGAATTTAAAGACCATTGCCAGCAGTGTTTAACTTACTGCCTTCTCTAGATCTACGAGTACCACCCAGCTCATGGGGGGCAGGCAGAACATCAGACACCTACATGATATTTCCATGAGATTCTTTACTGTCGTATAAAATGACTTTAGATTTTGTTCTCTGACTGAAATATATGATTGCATTTTTATAAGGTACTGACACTTGCTGAAGGAACAGCCAATTTTTGTGACTAATTTCATTTCTCTGGAAATGTAAACCAACCCCCAAACTGACTAAAAGCACTTTCAAAGGAAAGCTTTGAACCAGCTGTGTTATTGCACTGGAAGTTGCATTTTTGGAAGATTTTCAATTTTTAAAAGATGTATTAGCATGCTGTTTTCAGAAAGACTTTCATTTCTCTAACCATTATTGCATTGTGCTGAGGGATTATGTTTAGTGCATTGTGGCCAGGTTTGATAGAAATTAGAGATATTTCTTCAAAATTACTGATAGCACAGAGGAAGGAAGATGAATTTTGTAAGTCAATGAACACTTTCATATGTGTGACTCCCATTAGTGCCAGTGCAAATCCCTCAGGCTTGTAGCCCTGAGCCTTAAATTGCATTCTAACACATTTCAGTAGTCCTGATTATGCATCCTAAACAACATATGCTATGACATTAATGAGGCCCATAATTACAAACAGCCTAACTGGACAGAAGAAACATGATTTATACTAAATTCATGTAAGGCCCATTGCTATATATTCAATGTAGGACCTGTAAAAGACCTTCTGCATGGAAACACAGGCATGTTAAACTGAGCTCCTGAAAAGATGAAAGGGATCAAAATAACCTCCTGCTCATACATTTATCATTGTAAAATGCACATATGTGGAAACTTGACAGATCCAATGGTGAGATAATAAAGTAATCTTTCAACTTAAAATTCAACTAACAAGGATGCAGGGCCACATTTTGTATTTATTTACTCAAGTATTGTGTTTAAATTAGCTGGGTATTGTCTGTCAAAATGCATAAAACAGCACAGCTTGATAGGAAAAATCCCTTATAAATGATGGATCCAGACTGAGCGAGCTGGTTGTGTTATTATATCAACCATCCACTACACACAACTTGATGAAAACCATCGTGAGAGATGATGACATTACTGAGGCAGGTAATTCCTTAAAGGTAGTATAAAAGACATCTTACTTTGAGGTTTCAGCTGAATGCTGAAG
Source organism: Campylorhamphus procurvoides (assembly GCA_013396655.1). Lineage (NCBI taxonomy): Eukaryota > Metazoa > Chordata > Aves > Passeriformes > Dendrocolaptidae > Campylorhamphus > Campylorhamphus procurvoides. The sequence continues at coordinate 277,645 of WBMV01002770.1, read as the reverse complement.
AGTGAGTAAGGATAGGAATATTATCAGTCAGGTTCCTTTTCTGTCCTGATTTTTATGTTGAAATCAATAGTAGGCAAAATCTGGTGTCTTACTGTATCTGGCACACACTGGAAAATGCAGAATTTCATAAATATTTTCCTGCAACAACAAAAACCAACATGGATCTCAGTAGTGACTTCCATACCCAGTTTTATACATACCATTGAGGGAACCTGAATATCTGGAAGGATAATAACTGATACAAAGAGGAGTAGAATGAAAACAGTGAAGTTGCCTGAAATAAAGCATTGGATCTTCTGGCAAGAATACAAAATTGAGCACTTCAAACATCAAACTGCAGATCTGTGACAAGGATTACAGGTCATGCTTCCAGAAGAGGAGATTTATTTCCCCTAGGAAAAAATGATCCTGTAGGAACATGGAAATTGTGATGATAAGGAGAATGTGAGTTTATAACAAAACAGTGAACACCAAGTAGATTTACATGATCCTTGGGCATAACTACCATGACAGCACCAACAGCAAGAAAAGAACTGAATAAAAATTGAATTGGCAAATTGAATAAAACCCCTTGGGAATACCGTGCCCAGTTCTGGTGTCCCCAGAAGTACATTGAAGGATCGGACACACTTCAGAGAAGGACAGCAAAAATAATTAAAAGATTATCTAAGTGAAAAGCTCTAATTACTCAGCAGCTCTTGGGCTCAAAGCAGCAATTAATTCTAGGGAATCCTATGGCCTGTGGAACGCAGGAGTCCAGACTAAAAGATTGCAACAGTCTCTCCCATGCTTGGAATTTCCTAAAAGCTGCTTTTATTTTTACATAATAGTAGAAAATCATCTAATCTGAGGCCAAAGTTTGGAAATACATAAGCAGCAAAAAAATACTATCTGTGATCTGCAGGAAATGAGGCATTTTTTCCATCTGACTCCTAAAAGGAAAAACTGAATTATTTCTTCCTTTTCCACGTCTCCCATTGCAAGCTTTGCCAGTTATTTCTGGAGCAGGTGCATGAAATGATGGAGAACTTTGTTGTCCAAAAAAAGATATTCTGCCATGAAATATCTTCTAAAAATTTAAAATAAAAAAAAAGGAAAACTCTCCTCAGTGTGAGCCTCAAAAGTAGAATAAAATCTCTTTTTTAAGTTCTCTTTAAGAAAATTAACATTTTTCCTTTCCCAGACAGAAAGTCTGCCTACCAAGCCATAAAGTTTGGGATTACCCAGGTCTATCTTCCTCCAATCCTGCACACTTTTAGCAGTCCTTCTCCCTCATTACTGATGGTAGCTGGCACCAACCTTGGAGCCTTCTTCACCCAGTGCTTATATGAAGAATATGTTCAAAATATGAATATATTAACATTTAAAGACTTTCTTATTCTTAAATCTTAATATTTTCTACTGATTGGTGCAATGCAATTTGAGGTAGGTAAGTATATATAAATTGCAGAAAAAGCAACATGATTTGAAAAATGTGAAGTATTAAAAGCATGTGAAATATTAATTATAAATAAGTTATTCGTGATAAAAATATTTCTCTATCTAAAGAATATGTATTTAGTTCTACATGTTACTTATAACACACAACATGTTTGCTCAGCAAGTTCTTAACTTGGCAGACAATGTGTAGATAAAAGAAATATAAGAAATTATAGGGCTGAAAACCTGATATCACTGAGGTTAATAGAAAAGTTATTTTTGACTCAAATTGAGTTGTCTTGCATGTTTATTATCCAATGATCATCTTCCCTTCGTGCGGCCTCTGCCACCTGGAGATTTGGGAACAAAAGATCTTTCTGGAACAAGTGTTCTGAGATGGCTCCAACAGAAATATTCGGAATAGCTGCCTTTTTACCTCAGTTTATAAAGGGACTTAATAAATTATAGACAAAACATTTTCTTCTAAAGTCACTGGTCAGCACGGGTTTTGTTGTTCAACTCATCTAAGAAAGAACTTTCTCCCTTTGGAGTGGCAGGCTGATACTGACTGTGAAAATCCAACTTTCCTGCTTGGGCTGCCACTACCTTAAGCTCCAAGGACTGTTGGATATTCATGATTTGATTCAAACAGTAGAATTCTCCATCTCATCTTTATTCAGGCCCCAGAAGGGACAGGCCTCTTATACCTGTAAAGTGAATATGAGAGAAGTGAGTTACTGATACAGAAAAAAAGTAGAAGGCTTCAAAGAAAAAAAGTTAAGTGAGATTCACATGCAACTTAGATTTTCTTTATATTAAGCAACATTTATATATCCATTTTAACTGAGCTTTACTGTACCTTGATTAGTCCCTGAAGCTTTGAAAATATATGAAAGATATTGGTCCCAGAACACAAAGTTATACCCAAATAAGATAATAATAATAATAGAAGCCCCATAACAGACTGGGGACTGTTAAAATTATCAGAGACCATTCTAAATTATTAATTCCATAATGAACCATTAATAATGAATGCAGGAAGTATTACAAAAGCTATCACAGCATGTTGGCATCCAGATTGTCCTTACCAGATGTGTTTTATTGATTTCCAGAATTGAGGACTCCAATGTTCTAAGGGAGGTATTCTGGGGAAACCATGAAGACATAAATATATAATTGCATGTGGAAAGAGCAACGTTGCTGGGGAAAGCTTTGTGCACCACAGTGGTTTTAATTCCTTCTTTGAAACATGTAGACTCAGGGAGGAGTCGTGCAGAAGTAGGGTACATATTTTATTGGGCTTGTGGTTTTTGTAGACACTCAGTTCTATTTCAGGCACCCATCTCAGGAGGAATAGTTTATATAGATATTCCAAGTAGCTCAATTCACCCTTCAGTAATTTTATTAACTATTAAGGTTACTGTAGTCACCTAAATCCATTCAGGGATTTATCTAAGTGACCCAATTTTCAAGCTCCTACCTTGTTTATAGACGTTACATCCAAAGTTAGCTTAGTTGTACAAGATTTCTATACCCCTAACACTGCCATATATATTCTATACCCATAGCAAAATATGGTCCAGATTTGACTGGAATTAACCTGCAAAGTGGGTATTTCACCATTGCAATGAGCCAGTCACATCCAACCCAACTCTGTAAAGCTCTTTTGCCTTGAGTCACTTCAACTACATCAATTGAGGTTCTGTCCAATATTGATAGTTACTTAGGTGGGGAGCATCTTATCTGATATTTGACAAAATAATTCACATATTGAAACATAAGATCTACTGGCAGAGAAAAACTTTGACAGCAAAAGTTTAAAACACTGATCTCAGGTGTCCTCTGTCACCACTCTCCTTTTACCTTCTCCCCCTACACCCCAAACAGCAGCAGAACATAATCCATCAGCCCAGGGTGCCTGAAACAGTCTCTGAAATATTGTCAGTCAAATAATGAGGGCTCCCAAAAAAATTGCTAAAAACTGTATTGCCTGGCACTGAGCTGTGTTTTGTCTCATCAGTATGCAATAAAGCTGTCTTGTCATAAAGAAGATTAAAAATAGAAGAAAATCACAAAAAGAGCAAGTGGGCAGAGACAAACATTCAGAAGACATGAAGACTTTTTTTAGCCCAGACAGCTGTGGTGTTGCTCTGTGACTATTGAATCTCCTTCTTTGTCAAGGAGCTGTTATACAATTCACTCTGCAAATTTAAGTATGGCTTCATCTGTGGCACATGAGAAAATCTTGTGCTCTGAGCCACGTATCTAGCAGCCACACTTACCATGATTTTTATGTCTTTTAGCAAAGAGGGTCAGTTGTCACATGAAAATTGAGAGCTGCAAATCACCCACTCAGCTGGCCACAGTAATGGCCCTTCAGAACAAACTGATTCACTCTCAGTGACTTTTTGTTTCTCCCTCTCGACTGCCACATCCTGCATTTGTATTTTTCTTCATTAATGTAGATTGTTTGGAACTGAATGTTGCTGGGAAGGGAGGCAACATCTGCTGGGATGTTTGCTCCTCTTATTATTCTTTACAAAAGTGCTACAGGAGACATTATATTTGCTTTCTGTAGCGAGTTCATTGGATCCCACAGGAATAAAGGGTTACAGATATGCATCCTGTTCCTAAGTGGGAGAGGCCAGGAAGGAGGGAAGTGCCACAGAAACACAGGAGCTCTGGAATAGAGGACTGCACAGGAGGTTCAGGCTCATACCTCAAGGTCACACTCAGAGTTCTCGAGCACAGGGCAGCTCAGTGTTCCCAAGGGAAAGCTGGAAGGTGTCTCCTCTGAATTTCTTTTTCGTAGATTGCCTGGCATGCACAAGGATCATATTACAAGGTATAAGGTCTTTCAGTGGGAATAAAAAGAACTGTGATGGGATTCCTATACCTCTCTTTCCCTTAAAGAAACATCAAAGTGGGAAAAGGAAATATTTGCTGTTTCAATGCATCTTTCACCTCTCCTTTCTCTTTGTATTGCGTGATGGGCACACACCTGCCCTTGGAGATGTGGTGCTCAGGGACATGGATCAGTGGTGGACGTGGCAGTGGGAAGTCTACAGTTGTCTTGATGATCTTAAGGGTCTTTTCCAAGCTCAATAGTTCTATGACTCCATGCTGAAGTAGATACAACCCTCCTTTTTTGCTGTTGACAGTATTTCTATTGACAGGAGTTCAATAACCCCGTGTCAGGGATGTCAAAATACTTCCGATCTGTATTCTTAAATGTGTTTTCCAAAAGATGGCTTACTTTACCTAGTTATTAGATCATTAGCAAAGCATTACCCATGCATTATGAAAGTACTAACACATTAGTACCCTTCCTTTTTCACAGGGATTTACTCCTTGAGGGAATCCAAGGGGGGGAAATTCAGGTATTTCCCTCTGTTGCACTGATATGCAAAGAAGGGGAGATATTACTCTGAATCAATATCCCTCATTAAACACATAAATGAGGTGCAAGGACCAGCTATGGAAGGAATTCAACTGCAGTAACCCAAAAGGGGAGGAGGGATGGAGATGCCCACAAACGAGTGCAGAACATATGTGTCAGTATCAGTAATATTTACAGTTGAAGCTTCATGAACAGCAAGAAAGGGCACAGACATGCACATTCCTACAGATTGTGTTGAAGTGGCTTAAAGACATGCTTTCAGTTTAGACTAACATATTCTAATTTGTATTGAAAGAGACTGCAATTGTCAGCAAGGCCATTTACCACATCCTAGTGAAGGAAAAGGAAAGCTCCCCTTTAGAGAAGGATGTTCCTAATCACAGTCATCAATTCTTGAGCCCTCCCTACACAGTTTGCAAGAGCCTGTCTTTGTCCAGGCTGCACAACACTAATACCTGTCATGACTAGCACAATTCTGGAAAATTTACCAATTTTCCATTTCCTGCTCCTAGCTGCAATTCACAGAGGAGGGCAGGCAGGACAGCCTTCCAAGGAACTGTCTGCTTAGGGATATACCTAAGGTTTTACAAAGGAGGGGGGAGAAAAAGCTCTGGGGAAGGGACATGGACTTGTCTGAGTAGAGCAATTATTCTGCAAGCTCAGAAACAGCCTCCAAAGATACACAGAGTTTCCACTGGGAAGAAGTGGCTTAGGTGGCCCTTGTCATTGTCCCAGGTGGTCCCTAACACCACTGGAATAACCTTCATACCTATTCTAACACTTGGCCATGATGAAGAAGTCTTATGGCTTGAGCCTGACAAAACATTGGAGTTCCTCTACATTGCTGTAAGAAAACATACTGTGGTACAAGAAAAAACAATGTGACTGATGGGTAAATTGATATATCACTATGTCATATTTGCCATTATCACCTCAGCCATAAAAGGCTGGGGTGGGTCAAGATGCAGAAGGAGCTTTAAAAATATCCTTCAGTTAAAGATTGTTCTGCCATAGTTTACCATAAATATCATAACAATTATTTCAAGAGGCATTATTCTTCCATTTAAGTACATGCTCTGCATGAAAGATGTTATCTGTGAAAGCAATAAATTCAGGCATGGCCGTAAAATTTAATTAGAGTATTTTTCTGAGACAGAATTGATTTTGGGCAGGTACATTAAACTCCTGTTTAAAAAATAGACTCTGAAGTTTCCAAACCAAAACGTTTACAGGATGAAGTCTGCAAATAGAGACATGTCCTCACTTCTGGCAGATTAACTTTTTGAAGATTACACTGAGAGCTTTAGGAGTCAATGAATAACGGGCTCAAATGATGGGAACACAGTTGTATTTTTCATGGGTGGAGAGAGGGGAGGGAGGCAAAGATTTGTAGGCTGCCTGTCATCACTCAGCATTAATTTCCCATCATGGCCATGGATCTGTTTCAGTCATGGATGGCAGAGCAACAGCAGAGATGGGCGAGTCACGAGCTGTGCTTATAATTTCAGTGTCCTACTTTGCAAGTTCATTGGATGCACAAGGCCATGCATGGATCATCATTTATTTGACACCATGGCATGTAACTAATGGCCATGTTTCAGTGTCTTCTTTGCCAGTGTTAACAGAACTCTGGAGCTGTGTTAAGGGCTGCTTCAGAGGGAGCACAGGCACTCCTTGTCACACACGATATCAACACCTTTCCAAATGATTTCCACAAGAGGAGGTCTTCAATTGCACTGCATCCATAATGGAGCAGGCTGTCAGATAAGATCTGTTTCTACTTAGGGGTATAAATAAGGATCTGATGCTAAAAAATACTTCTGATTTTCCAATCTTTACTTGAAATCTTTCAGTTTCTTTTTGCTGGTTGTTATACACTTCAATGCTACAAAATGGCACAATATAGGAATGCATCACTAAGACAATGCACACATAAACCTCACTGTTTTATCAACAGCTCCTCCAGTCCGTAAGGAGCTTGGTGTCTACAAAAACTCAAAGGATGGCACTTATCCACCACACACAGCAAATTACATAGTTTAGCTGGAAACTCCATTCATGGTTGTCTGTGGGTCAAAGAAGGAAACTGCACGTGTGGCAAAGAGCTAACTCAGCACCACAAAATACAGATGGATTGGCAGAGATATTTAAAACTTACAGCTCTTTTTTTATAACTGAGAGACAATGTGGTGGGAGGGAGGAAACAGGAAGATAATCATGGCACAAGTCAAGCAGGACAAAGAGTTTAAGAGGAGAGTATTGAATAAACATCTCAAGGGTATAAAAGACCAAAAGAGACTTCAAGAAAAGCATGGACTACATTAGGATTCCTGAACAGCTTTTGACACCTGCTAAACCTGTCCTGTGAAATAGAAATAACATTCAGCTAATTAAAAATAAGAAAAATCCATCAATCTGTGTTAAAATTTCAGGACAGGATTTGTTATTCTGTCCATAACACTCTGTTTAATGATGATACCCCAACCTCATGTTAGGTTTTAGGCAGCTATTGGTCCTAGTCCATGTTCAGGAGTCAGAGAAAAGACTATTCTGTATCTGTTACAGCAAAGTTCTGCTTCTGCCCAGCTGCAGGACCTTCTTACCCTGCACTGTTTCAGACCCCATTTCAGCACTGGTGCTATCACTAATCTGCCCATGAATAGTATTGAACAAAGACTATTTATTATAGATGGAGCAGAGAAAATCATAAACCTGAGTCACATCTGGCAAAAGAGAACCAAGTCTGAGGTAACAGAGATTGGTGCCCTGGAGTGTGGAAGTGGCCAGTCCCATCTCACAATGGAAAACCTTTCCCTGTTTTTCAGTGTAATGGGATCATTCACTCTGTTAAAGGAGACAAGGATCTAAACCACTGCAAATTTGAAAATCCTTCCTCTGCTTTTATTTGCTGCCATGGTTCTGGCAGTAAAGGACACTTGTTAGGGAATTCCAAATGTCCTTAATCTTCAAATCACAGGGAAGCAAGATTTCTAATGGAAGGGAAGCAACCCAAACATATCCCTGTGAAGGTTCTGACTCTTTGAATCAGAGATTTCCAAAGTCAGAAGGACTAACATTTTAGAATGGGCAGGACCTGCAGCTCAGGCTCCCTTCAGCTATAGCTATTGCAGGGAAGGAAATACATGCTGATATAATTGGGAAGCATTTGTATGATTAAAGCAGAACCCCTCAGAAAGTGGGTGGCTAGAAAGGACTGTTTCTGATGCAGGTGATTATTCTATAGAACCTGAAGTTGCCTTGGAAAGATGTACACTTCAGTTTAGGAAGTTCATGAGGTTTAGACCAATAGCTCAGGAGGATATTACCAAATGTGTTCAACCACAGAAACAACTAAAGAGTAGAAAGTAAATGAAGCTCATACAAACCATGACTGAAACAAGACATGACAAACTCTAGCACTAGCATTTTGGGTTTCATAAGCTGAAGTGCTGTTCCACATAGCATTTTAGTAGTTAAATCTTAATAACCTTCAGTTTTGCACTTTTGCACTCTACAGAACCCGAGTTAAGGAGAGGAAGGACTTTAGTTAGTCACTAATACACTATAGCAAATGCTAATGTGTGAAGGGCACTGAGGTTCACTCCCAATAATTGGGAGGAGAGGCAAAAGCATGTAGAAGCAAAGGAAGGAACCCCAAACAGAGGGATGGAGCACAGGCCTGCTAAACACATCCAAGGGGAGGAAAAAAGATGTGACCCTTTCCTAATGTACCTGGGCTGAATGCAGAGTGTGGGAGGGAAGGGGGAGGCAGCTAATGGAACACTTGAGCAGTCAGGCAGTGTGACTGCAAAAGCCAGAGAGCCAGGGCTCTGGAGAGCTCCTGCCTTCCCTTGACTCAAAGCTTTCCAGGTGTCTCTGAAAGAAACCTTCATGGAAAGGAGTGGACTGATGCAGATTAGTCACATTGTTCGATACACCATGTGGAGACACTTGAGGGCAGCGAGAAGTGAAACTCAGTCTTGCAGAAAATACATGTACAGGTGTATAAATCTGCATGTATCTGCTTCTCTTCAGTGTACTTCCCTCATCCAGATATACTCTTTGACATGCAAGGAAAGCATTATTAAAGAAGGGCCACAGATCTGGGTCAGAGAAGTGGATTGGTACCACTGAACAGCAAACCCAAGTTTTAGTCAGGAAAACCAAAACTTTTTAGAGCTCTCCATGAATAGAGCCTGAGTATTTCTTAGTAGAACTAGCTCCAAATCTCAGCATATAGGGGATCATTTCACTGGCACAACTGAATAAAACCAATGCCTCAGATACTCAGATTCTTCAAACTCAGATTCTTCAGATACTCGAGAATCTTAAAACCAGTGTATCCAATTCCCTAAGGATTCCTGTCTTCAAAAGCCTCCCCATTACCCTCCCCTCTCTCTGAATTGAGGGCTGGCCTCTTAGTCACTAAACACAACACTAGAACCTTGGCTGGCATTTTGTGATAGGGAAGACTTTAATCAAGATTATTTAAAACTGACTGGAAGCTGCTCAGCAAAACTAGTGGATCTGGGTGGAGATACCTGGGGTAACAATTAAAGCACTTTTAAAAATGCCATCTTTCTGCTCTGATTGATTCTGCCATACAGAACAACATACTTTCTAAAGCTATTTAGGAATGGATTTATGCTGGCCAGTTGGCTCTGTCAGAAGTTTTATGTTAAACTAATCAAACCACCAGCCTTCAGAATTTTAGGGATGTAAGAAAGCGAGCATTTGTTCAAATAGATATTGTGACATATAGTAAACTTCAATATTTTCTAGTAATTCAATGTAAAGTAGTTTTAAATGCATTCAGTCCTTCTTCCTCTTGTTGGAGAGACTTTCAGATACTCTAGAAGTGCAGACACTTTTATTATATAACTAGTTCTGTGGCAAGCTATCATACACTGGCATTTCAATGTTTACTTACTAGCTGGCATGTATAGGGAAAACAATTTAGCAATAAATTAGTCTCACAATCACGGGCCCAAAGAGTTCTAAAATCTGATTCTGACAGTGCAAGTGTGACTGAAAAAAAAACCCAATAGTGTCAGTCTTGTACCTTATTTTCAATTGAACAAAAGCAATGACAATCTTCACTTGAACTTGCAGGTAGGCTTTGATCACTGAGCTGAGTTCCAGCACTGGAAAGAGGGCTTAGAACTAAGATTAGCTGCCAGTTCTCCTATGACAAGAGCAACACAGAGCTGCAGGTTTGTATCTGACCTGCTATGCTTAGCAGTTTGCTGCTGTGACTCCCAGAACTGATCTCTTATTCACAGGGAACATTAAGGGCCTGATTCTTCACTCAGAGCCATTGGGGTTAGAAATTGCTGCGGCTGGAAATCAGCGCAAGTTTGTGAAAAGAGAGCTGAGCACTTAGAGCACCATCCAGCACGGTGGAGTGATGAATTATAAAACATTAACAAATCTTATGACTCCTTGGTAAATGAGAATTTGATGACGGAGCCTCAAAAGGCTTGGCAACTCAGACAAGTGCCACAAAGCCAGCATGTTTATCCGCAGATTATCTGAATTATTCAAGCCTCTTGGGTTTTCAAAATCGAGCTGGAAGTCTTGCACAGGCAGACTTTGCCAATTGTGTGTACAGTAATGAGAAAAAAATATTCCCAGAGAAATTTCCCGTGACTAAATCAGCCTGGTAACAACAGCAATTTTTTTTTTCACTACATGAAGTGATCTTGTCGCTCAGCGAGAACTGTGGTGAAAATGCTCCTGAAATAGTTACTTGGAGCAGTCCAGGAGGCAGCTGATGGTCTTTCCCCACAAGTGAGGAAAACATTCCTACAATTAGTAAAAAACTATTGAAGGGGACATCCATTTTTCACTGTAAGACTGACAATAAAGCAGCCTGACAGGGAGAGGACTAGCACTGGAACTGCAGATATTGCAGAGCTGCAGTCCTTCCCTATACCTGCACGGTGCTGATTCTGGCACTGCACAGCTGAGCCCCAAATGATCTGGTTGAGCCCTAAATAATCTACTGTATCCTGCTTGGAGCAGAATCAATTGCCATCCAATACATACAGATGACCAAAATGAACAGTTTTGACTCAAAGGTTTCAAGAACAGGAAGATGATTGTGGCCAGTAAAGGGCATTTTATAATGTCCAGCAGAGAAAGTGGCAACATTTCCCAAAGGCTAGTCCTGCATTTTTTACCACCTTGACTCTTGATTGCCTTTAATAGGAAGAATAAGGTGCAAAATCTTACTTGAAATCTTTTTACCCTCTTGTCAAGCTGATATAACAACAATTGCTGTTCTTTGCAGCTGTTTAGTACTCCAGAGTCACTTCAAACTTCAGCTTCTCCTCATCTTCAACATACAAACCCTTTTCAATGGGATGATGGCACCAAAATATAAATTTTCCTGCTTTGTTTTGCGGGGGGCAGCTCATGGTGAGAGTCCCACAGTCCCCTCAGAGCTTCAGGAAACTCACATTCCTTGTGAGTTCAAAGGAATGAACTCCTTCCTTCAAACTCAGTTTACCAGGGAGTCTGAAAAAGCAAGACTTCAGAGGCCAAAGGGAAGGAAAGGTGGAGTCTGTGCATAAATGGAAATTAGCAGTGGTTCACTTTGCTTCAACTGGAATCAATAATCTGACTCCCCTTGGAACATTTCCTGCAAGGATGCTCACTTGGATTCTTAGCAAGGACTCCAGGAACAATAAAGAATTGGACTGTAAGGAGGAAGGAAACAGATGAATTAACACTGACAGAAAAAAATTAAGAACACAAGATGCATTCAATTTCTTTTGTCCACATATGTTTTACAGACTACAACTGTGAGGTGTTTTGGATTGTTTGCTTGGGTTTATTAAGAGGGTAGGATTGGAGATGATGAAATTGCAATTGATTTGAATAAAAACTTACCTGAATAGCTGGAGCCTGATAATAACAGATATCTATATTATACTTCTCATTACAGAAAGAGCACCAGAATCATTTTGCTAGTAAAGGAAAAGTGTTATTGTTTGTTAAGAACCAAAAAATTATTAACTCTCCTGTTTTAGGTTATAAATCAAAACTTTTACTGATGCTCAGCCCAAGGGGTCTGACTTACAATAGTTGCTTCTCTGATTTCAGGAGTTCCTGGATTTGAGTTATTTTTGTGGTCCATTTCAAAATGAAACAAGGGAAACAATGCAGGCTGAATGCAGCAAACATAGTGAAAGGAGTAATACCTGCCATTCCTTGTTTAAGAAGGTAAATATTAGTGGTAATAACCAAGTTCAAAAAGTTCTCAGTTCTTTCCAACAAACTCAAATTTCATTTTCCATACTGCTTACAGTGGTAAATTTATTTAATTTTGAAATACTTATCTGAGTGGAAAAGAAACATATGAACCTAATTCTTAATTTTGTATGGGTGTTCTACCACTGACCTCCAGGTGTACAGAATCAAGACTGAGTAACTGATGCATCATGGTGGGTTTCAATTTTCAATAAAATTGTAAAAGGAGGTCGCTAAAGTACAAGGTCAAAAGAATTTTTAGACATACCAAAGGCAAGAATGATTGTTTTCATAAAAGAAGGTCTTCTTAAGCAATAGGCCTTGTGACAGAAAATACTGCTAATTAAAGTGTTGTATCTCAAGTGGTCCAATAATGAATTTCAGTTACAGTTAAAATACAACTTTCCTTGTTCATTGTTCAGCACAAACTGCACCTTACAAACCTACTGGTTCAACAGAAATGACCAAGTGCCTCAATAAACCAAGATCAAGGGGATCCTGGAGCCTGAGACTTCATTGGTGCAACATCCCCATTTATTTTCCAACAGTAGGTTCAAATTGATTATCAAATGTCTTCTTATAACATAAAGGCAATAATGGAATGAATATGCTTCTCATCACTTAAAAGCTCTACAGTGAGGAATTTATCACTGCATTTTTAGGAGTTCTGGGGCTGGTGTCTGTATCCAAACCCCTCACAATTCTAGTGCACTGCTTACCTCCTCTGCAAGTAGCTGCTCAATTCCCATACCTATAGATTGCCTGATTCTAGAAACCCTGTATCAGGCACTAATCCAATATCTGATACACTGATTCATGTTTGATACAATTTCACTTGTAAATGAAGAAAAAGTCAGCTTGATATTTACACTGCAGAATACTCTTTTGGCAGGTGGGGTTTTTTTAATTAACAAGACAAAATGCCAAACCTGCTCAAGCACACAGCAAAATTTCTGTTGTCACTGGCATTGGTTCTGTCAGTGGTGCCACCATCACTGGGATTTTGCTCTCAAGTGAAGCAGTAGGTTGATTTAACTACTGTTCCCCATGTCTTATTTGTGAAACCTTCTTGGTGTAGCTGTGGAGCGAGGAGGACTCTTACCATGATAATATACATTACTGAAGAGCCAAGAGAGCTTTCAAGAACACATAAAAGGTGAGTCACAAAACTAATGAGCTGGGCTATCAATTCTAGGCATGTTTGGAAACATGACTTAGCAAATGCTCTTTACTTTTACTTCATTCCTTTGCAAAAACAACCTCCCCCTCCAACACTGCAATGTTGATATAAAGAATCTTTATTGCAGTGAATCATCTCCTAAAATATTTGTGTGGCATCTCAAGTTTCGAAAATAATAATTGTAAGCTGTAAAACACATGCAGGGTGATTTCTGTACTCTAATGGGATCAACAGGACATGTTAAGTGCATTGCAGTGCTGGAATGGAGAAAGCATGTGAAGATTTGTAGTCAGCACTAATATTTTCAATAATGCATGGGAAGTATATTATATGAAGTATATTATTCATTATTCATTTCATTTTCTCCCACATGTACCTGAAACTGGAATGGTTCACTTTGCCTCACAAGTTGTTGAAATGGAGCGTTATTCTGTTCTTAACTCTCTTGTCAAGTGTACAGCCAGTCACTCATATGGCACCTTGGCTTGGTGGGAAACTCGTTTCCTTTAACTAGGGGGTGTTTTCCACTTTTTATTCTTTTATTATTAGTATTTTTGATGGATACTTGAATGGAAAATAGAAATTTCTAGTATTCTTACCACACACTGTTCCTGTGCAGTTTAATTTTTCAGGTCAAACCTACAAGTTTTCAGGTGAAGTTAGTCATGCCTTATTATCAATAGTTTTATGAGTGAAGGAATTTTGGTATTTGGTGACTCACAGAACACAGAAACTCCTGAGTTGGAGGGTCCATCAAAGAGCAGCTCCTGGTCCTGCACTGGCCAGCCATGGATGGATATACTGATGGCATCACCAGCCCTCCCATAATGACCTCTCTGTTGGTTAAGCCCAATCTGGGCTGTGAAACAGCAAGTAGGAAGAAAAGCGCAGGTATAAAATGCCACTTTCAATAGCAGCATTAAATACTTGTCTTTGTACTTAGAACTGAAGATCAGCATTGCCTGGAATTCTGCAGGCTACCAAATATTGCTTGTTTTGCTTTCAATGAGTGTCTAAAAATGCGGCAGTGAATTATTGCTCCTTCTGCATCAAACGATATTATCATACAAATAAAAGCCTGGCACATTTTTTATTCATTAATAGATGGAGATGCATAAATTTGAAGTTTCTGGACTCTTCGTGGAAAACTCTACCCTGACCAGCAACTACTATAAGTAAAATCTCAATTTTGTAAATTACATCAAGCTAATGAAGTTATTTTTTTCAAAATATTTAAAAACTGGAGCTGTTTAACACCCCATCCACACTCCCCTGCCCAAATCAGTGTGAAATCAGCAGAGTGCAGCTTTGCCAGGGGAAAGCTTTTGGCTAACCCAGCAAAATTACAGAGATAGAAAAGGGATCAACCTAAAACAAATAAATAAAGGAAACTCCAAAGGACATGAGAGGTTTTTATTCCTGAGTTATTATTCCACAGCCATAGCACTGCAATCCCAACCACTGCAAGAATTCCTTCTTAAAGGACAGGATAGTAGGCACAGCTCTCAAATACTTCGATTTAAAAGAGCAACTTCAACAAAATATTGTGTTGGGGCAACTAGCAAGACTCAGGGAATGGGAGGGAATCAGAAGGTGCTAGGATCAGATGCTCAGACTGATGCAGGGACAGAGCCTTTCAATGCAGGGGGCCTGCTCTCCTGCTGTCCTTGGGAGGGCATCTTGTGTTGTGTGTAAGTAGATGAAATCAGAACTGAATATTGTGGATTGCACTGTAGGACACAAATAGCTCTGTAGGATACAAGGCAGAAAAGGAATTCCTGGCAGGGTCTGTGGAGAGGGTTTGCTTCAGACTTGGAAAAGCGAAAGATGATTTGATGCTGCATTCTGGGGGTTAGACCCCTAGCACCACCCTTCAGAAAAGAAAGGTGTTCTCATTAAATCATGTGGCATCATCTCTGCATTTCTCCTCTTTGAATAACCACTTGCCTAACCACAACATAAAACCCTTTCCACCACCTACATATGGTTCAGTGTGAAGCATCTTTTATAGTGGCATCAATAATGAACATTAAGCAGGGATAAAGTTATGCAGCTCATCACTAGTTCTTCAATGAGACCATTAGGATTTTAAAAGAGTTTGGGTAATTGATGCTTCATCAGAGTCTTTTGCCTAAGGATGCAGCAAGACAAGAACAAAGACAGGAACTGTGCTGTCCTGGTAACAGACACAAGCAAACATGAAAGAGCTCATTAAGCACCTGCAGGTCTTGGCTCTCCTTGGCTCTTGACATTACATGGTTCTTCTACCAATAGTTGCAAGTCAGGCTACAGCATTACTAGTTCTTCTGGGGAACAAAAATAAAAACAAACAAAATAAAACAGCACAACAAGCCCTCCAAATCTGCTGTGATGGATGAACAGGAGGACTGGCATCAGAAGGGGTACCAAACTTAGGTATGGCAGTGTGTGAGTCACTGCCAGAGACCAAGTACTCAGGAGAAAAGACTTACTTGCTGTGAAATCACACACATACATTCTTCCACATATGTAAGATGATTAATTACAGAGCTAATGTGAGTTGTGGTTGCAATTCTAAAAGTTATTGGAATGAGCCTACACTGTGCCCCAGGAATATCATCATTCCATTCCTGGCTCCATCTACAGCCCACTTTTGCATCAGGGCAGCTCTGCCTCCTGCTGTCCCTTGCTGAGGACTTGCTTTTTGGCAAACACATGAACTTAAGAAGGTTTTGTAAGAACAAATCTACTCTCTGTGCTGAAACCATTAGTCAGGCTATCTTCCATCCAAAATTTTCAAGCTGTTGTATATCAAAGCTAGTCTGCTTGAAACAAACTGTTATCTCCAGCACTTTACCATCACATAGACAGAGTAAACACCCTGCTAGTCATTAAACCTCCCCAACTGCATGCATACCCTCATTTGACCCTCCCCTGGATCAGAAAGTAAAACAACCTTTTTTTTTTGACCAAGGGAGGTGAAAGTTTCTCTTGAAGAAAAAAAGAAAAGGAAATAAGAAAAGGGAAAGACAATAGAAGGAAAGAAATGGAGAAAAAAGGAGGGAAAAAAAAAGGAGAAAAGGGGAAAAGAAGGAAAAAAGGAAGAAAGGAGGAAAGGGGAAGGGATGCCAGAAGTTCTTCTATTTCTGTCCATTATTGACCAATTTTCATCATACCTATGAAGACTATCAGTTTTAAACAAACAAAGTAAAAAATGTGCTTAATAAACCAAGTCACTTTCTTACCAAGGTAACACAATCCCTGTGTATGACCTTGTAGCCTCAGCAAGTGAGATAGACACTCTGTTTTATCTGAGTGGCTTTCTCTTTCTGCTAACTTGCCTCTGTTTCCACCCACATAATTTATTTTTTAACAGAAATAAAAAATAATTTCCATCTTAAAATTATCATACTTGCTTTCCACAAGACCCATTTTTCATACATAAGAGTTTCTAAATCAGAACCACAGCTCTGCATCTCAGAAAATAACTGACTCCTTTCTCTCAGGTAAGATACTGATTCCCTTTTTCCTTTTCTCACACATTATTTAACCATTTTGCTGGCCCTGTGCTTGTTTCTTTAGTGATTCAACATCATTACTCTAGCTCCTTCCAGTGGTAAATCATAACGTTTAACAAGAACAGAATAGAGCTTTTAATATACCTTGAATCATTTTGCTCTACAGAAGCCAAAAGTGTGTCTTTTAAAGCAAGCCTGTCTGCTTTTCCTGTCCTGGTTGCATCTGAGGTAAAGGGTAAAGGCAGCTCGAAGGTCCAGCTCAAATTCATTCACAGCTCCAGCACATTTTGGTGAATTAGGTGATGCTGCCATTTCATCTCAAAGCTTTTGACTTTTTGTGGTCTGCTATGGTGCTGTGAGAGTAAGAGCACAAACAGGGGCCCAGAAAATCCATGTGTCAGACTAACCACAGTTTGCATAATTCAAAAAGGGGAGCAGAAACTTGAAATAAATTCGTGGCTCATCGTTCTGAGAATTATGTGCTTTTTGAACGGATACCAAATAAGGGGATAGAAAAGCAATCAATACTTAAGTATTAGGAAAAAAAAATCCCACACCAAAAATAAAGCCACAAAAGTCCTCCATGCAAGGTATGAGCTATAAAAGAACAGCTTTCTTTTATATGAAAGGGAGGTTCGTGCCAACATTACAGGAGAAATTTGCAGTGCTGAAAAATAATAAAGTAAAATAAATTTGTTAAAGAAGGTAAATCAGGAACTGAAGCAACAATTCATTAAAGAACTGCAGGCACATTAACAATATTCAGCAGTTCTGCAATTACAGCCATAAACTGTCAGGAGAGAATATATGTGATCATTTATTTGATTATAAAGTACCTGAGAGTGTTCAGCAGGTCAGATTTTTCAGGAGGCTGAGTTTTCTAATAACCCTTCTCAATCAAGGCGTTGTGCTGCACAGTGGCACACACTGCCCAGGCATGAGGACCATGGAGGTCACTGACCCAGCTATTGAAATAAAAAAGGACTGTGCACAGAAACTCTGCCAGCGTTACTTCCTACAGGTTTCTGTTCAAAATCAAAATCTGAATTTGGGCTCTCATCATTAAATGCCTTGGCACAATAAACTGGAGCTGAACAAATACGTGGTGAATCATTAGTCTGAACAGTAATTTGACCTCTGTATGATTCAGAACTCGATTTTTCATAAGATTATGCATGTGCTTAAACCTATCTACATATGGAATGCTATTACAATTAATCATTGGGAGTAAGTTGCTTGAGGGAATCACTTAAAGAACAGTTACACCATGTCTTATAATTGGTTGAATCTGTTTCTCACTAATCAAACTCTGCTTAGCACTTTAGTATTAGTTACGTGTAAATTAAAAAGCTGGCTGCCCGTTTTCTTTCACAATTCACATTTCTCTTCCACAAGCAAAATTCTTCTTAGCTAGACCTTTGGTGTCTCTGAGGAGATAAAACTTAACAATCCCACCCAAGGAATTGTAAACCTCCTGTTGTACTAAATGGCCTTGGGGGCAGATACAAAGAAAGATGTTGATCTGTAGATGAGACTCAAGCACCTAAATTACCTGTGTGTCCAAAATCATGGTCTTGAAAACTTGCTCAGCTGATGCTGAAGAAGAATGAAGTCCAAAATTGCTCTCTCTTTAATTTAAACTTGAAGTTGCACCTTAACTTGGGCTAAGTTTGGATAGGAGTGAGTAAAACAATGTTTACCTTGCAACTATGTCTGAATACAAGTTTGAAATACAAACATCATGAGCCCCTGATCAATTGAGATTATTGTAAAGAGCATTATAGAATCATGGAATATCCTGAGCTGGAAGGGACCTGCAAGGATCATCCAAGTCCAGCTCCTGACCCTGCACAGGAGGGACTCTGTCTACTGCTACCCACCAATGGCCGTGTCTGGGGACAGGAGCCTATGGGGGAATCATTTTCCCACTTTCCTTATTAAAGCACAATAGTTCTGCCAACAATAACCAAGCCTGTTGTTAAGGGAACTTCCCGGTGTGACCATGCAGGAGCCACTCTGGCAGTCACACTGCCCACCCCAGACTGGCACTGCTGGGACTGCAGTCCCCTCCCAGCAGCTCCAGTGACCCAACAGGTCCCACCTGGCTCCCCACACCCCCCACTCCCAGTCAGCCCAGGTTTGCTCACCAGTTCTACCCCAGTTTCCCACGGCAGAGCCTCAGATTCTCAGTCCATGAAGCCATTTCTTCAGGGTGCAGTAACACACCCACAGCCTGAGCTGGTGCCTTGGAGCAGGGACCACTAACAAAGGAACCCTGGGCTTTTATCCCCTCAGCCTGAGAGTGCCAAGTCTCATCTCTTCCTGCTGAGCCCTCAGCTCCTGCCCCATCTCTGGGTGTCCCTGACCTCACTGTCCCACATGTCTTGGTGCCTTTTGTCCTGCAGAGGCTCTGCAGGTCACAGGCTCTTGTCTCAGTCTCTCCATCTGCAGCTGCCCCATATCCACCTTCCCCAGGTGTGCTCCTCAGCACAGTCTGGGGTGCTCACTTCACAGAGGGCTGGCTCTGGCTGCTCCTTTATGCACAACAACTGCTGCATTGATTGCCAGAGCTGCACAGGTAGGATTCCATAACCCCTCTGCTCACCTCTCCCTGCTGTATTTCCTCTTTCTGACACTTCACTTTGCTCACCCTCCTCTGCTGTGGCACAGCTCCCTCATTCACCAGCAGAGCAACTTTTAATAGAACAATAAATTGTCAAGTTGCCCCTATGCCAAACAGAGACAACAAGTCTAGAGGCTCCCTAATACAGTTTCTCACTGCAGCTCTCAGGGCAAAGAGTTTCATGGCTCTAAGACGAAGAAATTGAACCAACCAAAAGCTTTCTGTATGCACAGTTTTGATGGGCAATTGCCATCTTTGAAAGCTCAAAGAAGCAGTTGAGGAGATAAAATCCCCGGGTAGGGAAAGAGCAGGAACCACCAGGTTCCATCATGCTTCTCTTCACAGGGAAATCTGGCAATACTGTGAGAGAAGAAGGTGCTGAACAGCTTGAAAGGTTAGAGTGTGATTAATGGGATGGTGCGTGGGTGCACGTGGTAATCCCCCTGCATACCATCCCACTCCATTTGGCCTCTGTCATGTGGTAGGAGAGATTTAAATAGTCTTGCAAGGCCAGAAGAATAACATCATTGCAGTCCTGCATTCCTCCTCAACGTGATTATCCCAGAAGCAAATTTAGTGTATAGGAAGGGCTTCAATAACAAGTAGAAATCAGTTAAAATAAAGTACTCCCTCACCCCAGTGCAAATTCATTTGAAGATTTGTTTGTCTGTGAGTTAAACTATTATTTGCAGATTGTGTGTTCCAATAAAGCATGTTGAAATTTAGGAAGTATGTAATAGTAAAATATAAGCTGTTAAAAACTCGTTTCCCTACTAAATGGAGAACTTGTAGAGAAAATTGCAAAGAGGGGGCTTCTACATACATGTCACTCTCAAAACCTTAACCAATGAGCATTTTTTAGGAAAAAACCTTGGTCATGAAAAGGGAGATGTGAAGAGCTTAAAGGGAAACTAGTTACATCGAAGGAGGGGCAGTATATATTTAGATACTTTTTTAAAACCACAGGCTGTTTTCCTTCTGGCCTTTTTCTGCTCATGGACCATATTAATTGCAAGGCAGCAGTGGCCAGAGCCTTGTGCATGCATTTGGAAGAAAACAGCAAGGGTGGGGTTGGTCATTTAGCAATCCTAGTACAGGTTAAAGTCAATTCACCTGAAGAAACATCCTGTGCATCCATGGCCACGTGTGTCAGACTCTTTTTTCTTTCTTTACACAGCGGTGATATACTTTATTTTTAATTTTTGTCTCTGAAATTCTTCATAAGGAATGAAAATACATTTTCATGGTCTTCACATCTTTAAGAACATGATATTCAAGGTGCCTGCTGCTGCTCCAAGGAGATCCTGAGTATTGCAAGAAGTAGGAGCCATGTATTCCAGCAATATATGGAAGAAAGAGAAGGTTAGGGAGGGAAAGAGGAAATAAAAAATCTCTTCACATGCTTACTCAGGTTTTCTTGAGTTTGGAATTTTTCGTTGGTTTTATTTTTTGTTACAAAATCCCAATGAAAGGATGAGGGTTACTCAGACTTGAACTTACAGAGGTGGTTAAGTGATCTTTTGATCCAGATTTCAGAAATGCTGTATTTCTTCATTATGAACAGAACTAATTGCTGTTGTACATTAAGCTGCCACTTTTTCCCTTCCTGCTGTAGAACATTTATTTCTCAGTCCCTCTGAAGTTCAATTTTCCTTTTTTCTTTTACCTCTGTTTTGCATCTCCCCTTATTCCCCGATCACCTTTCAATCCATGACCTACAGAGGATGTGAGCAGAACTTCCCAGCGTTCTGCTGTCTGGTTAATGAGCCTCAGTGAGATGTGGGGATTCCTTTATTGTCTCAGTGTTTGTTTCCTCTGGTCACTGGTACTCTAATATTTTGTTCAATATGTTCGCTGTATGCTGATACATCTTGGAAAGCTTCTTCTTTCCCATTTAAAATGCACTTGAACAGCAGTGAATCCAGACATCAGCTGCATAAAACAGCCTCACCTTTCTCATTCTGTTCTGTAAGAGCTGGATCTCACAGTGGCAAACAGCAGACTAGGGATTCAACGAGGCACTGCAGCAGCTTGACCCCTTTAGACCTTTAAAAATGTAAATCTCATTGTTCTTGGACTGTGAAATGGGTGCAATTGCTCCAGGGAGAATAGGAGTTCTTTATTTGGATTTTAGTGATTCCTTAAAAACTATATATTTTTAAAGATAAATACACATTCTGGGAGTTAAATACCCAGATTCAAGTGTTGGAATGATGAATTTCTACACGTGGGTTACACTTGTCCAATTTACATGTGCACTGCTTGTAGTGAGGATTGAACTTGCAAGCAGTATTCTCCCATTTTCTGCTCTGCCAGGGAGCAAAGAAGGGATAAGAAATGACATGGGCAAACAGAAAGGTGGATGGTATTTTTTTTATGAGATTACAGCCCTGCTGCTGCATGTGTGCCTCAGAAACATCACCAGATAAATAAATGTGCACCCACAAGAAAGACAAGATTCCCTAAATATTTATAAACCAGGCTCAGTAATCTAATTTGTGGGTATGAAATACAAGCAGGGGTTAGAGGTCTTTGTCTGAAGCATTGCAAGTGCTGATCATTGAGACCCTTCACCTGAATGTTGTGAAGAACAGGCTCTGAGCCTCCGTTTAATACCTTTAATTGCAGGCACTGTTGAACAGACCTCAAGAGCTGCTTCCAGAGTGGGCAGAGGAACTGGTGTGTGCCCCTTTAGCACTCACAGCCTGTGCTGCTCTGATCCAGCCATGCTGGGGTGATGGCAGAGCTTCAGGCAGGGGAGGGATGAGCTGCACGTTCTCTTCGTGGCACAAATGGGAGCTCAGAGGGCTCTGCTTCCTCTCCAAAGCCAAGGATGGTTATAAATAGATCCTGGGTACATATCATATGTCTTTTAATTTCATTTTTGTGTTGCTGGAGTGTGGCTAAGATTGTGCTCCTGATACCCACAGAATTTCAGAATGGATTGGATTGGAAGGGACTTTAAAGCCCACCCAGTTCCATCCTCTGCCATGGGCAGAGACACCTTCTACTAGACCAGGGTGCTCCAACCTGGCCTTGGACACTGCCAGGGATCCAGGGGCAGCCACAGCTTCTCTGGGCACCCTGTGCCAGGGCCTGCCCACCCTCCCAGGGAGGAATTCCTTCTGCTTTGGATCCACCCTCCTTCAGCTGATACCTGAAATCTAAATCTATCTAAATCTACCTCAATCTAGATGAGCCTAAATATGCATCCACTCCCTTCTAAATCTAAATTCCCTCCTCTTCAGATAAATTCCTGCTCCTTATTATGGGCCACTTGCATAAATCTCAGTTTTAAAGCTCATGGAACAATAATGTTGGTATTTTCATGAAAAAATTAGTAGATTAGAATTTTCTGTTTTGAAAAAGAACATTTTTTTCTCAGTATTTCCTACCAAACAGGACCTAGCATATGTCAAGTTTAATAAAGTGGTAAATTTTCTTATGATCAAAACATTAAATTTTTAATGTTTCAAATGTAAAAATATTTCAGGCATAAGTAAGTCTGCCTTTAACTAATATCAGTGAAAAAAATTTTAAATCAGGAAAAAGTACACCAAAAAAAGAAGCAATAATCCAGCTAATTTGCCTTTTCAAGGACAGTTTCTGAATCAGCCTTCTAAAATACAAGCAGTTACATGTAACTTAGTGATTTATTGTTTTCTTTATTGTAACCATCTCAATGCAAAGCAAATATTTTTGGCAGTTCTGCTCTGTTACACCTGGTATTTTTTCCCCTTTGGTTTGTCAAAGTCATTTTTACCTATATAAATAACATTGCTAATTTCTCACAGCCAGATATAGTAGAAAACCTGTTGTGAAACTAAGCTGTGCTCCAAGTTTTTTCTGATTTTTAGAATTAGGACATCCAAACTGCTAACTAAGGAATTCTCATTCTGTTTGATTTGGGAACTGATAGAATTGTATCTTTATAACAGAACAGTTGTCATGAATTCTGTGTGAATGTTGTAAAGAAGTCAGTGATGGTGAATTGGCTCCATTGCACTGTTTGGGTTTTGACATAAAGTTCCATAAACTGACTGGTATCATCCTGCAGATGGTAAATAATGGAGGGAATAAAAATATTTACGCAATAAACAGATGGTGAAAAAGAATTTTCATCACAGTACTCTTCCCTTGACACATTAGGTTATTGTCACAGGATCAGAACAGATCAATTATATAGTTTGGCAAGGTATTGCTTCTAGCTCAGCCATAATTGATCATGTGCTCACTCTCAATCCAGCAGCAGAGCTGGATCCCACCTAACATGCTGAGTTACATCCAGCTCTGTATCATATCTGGTGCTTTTCAGGTGCTTTCTCTGCTTATAACTTCCCCATTGGCTATAAACTAGCACTAAACTTACATAAAAACTCCCAGCACAGGAGTAAGGTTTGGGGCTGGGCTTTTTTCAGTTGTAGATGTCATTTAATGAGCTTTGCGAGATACAATTTTCTGATTAAAATAAAGCTGATTAAAAAGCAAATTAAAAGTAAACTCTGAGTGATTGTTTTATATTGTGATGTTTTTAATCACAGAAGGGATATCAGTGGAATATATGTTTGCCTTGCACTATCATGCCTGCCATAATTCCAGGGTGTTTCTGATTGCATGCACCACCGAGGCCCTCAGCTGGTCTGCAGAACTGCTGAACGTGGATGGTGATACCGAAATTCACACATGAGCATTATTAAAACCACAGCCTGATTTAAATTATAGTCTTTAATTTTTGTTCTGGGAAATCAGTATTCTCAATCAGCAGGGTTCCAGGTACTTCCATTGTCCTTTGATTTCACAGAATGCTATCAAAGTTGCTGTTTAATATTTTTTCAAATCTTCAGTTTGAGGAAGGTAAATTACCTTTAATCTCCGTCGACTGACACTTAAGACATATAATTTGTTTGTCTTTTAACCATTAAAAGGGAACTGAAACAGCTGCACTCTTATTCACTGCTGTGCATTCTCAAAGGCTAGCAGTGCTTTAACAGAGCCTACACCCTGGGAGAAAACCTTGCATGTCAGAATTAATTGTTGCTGTGCCAGTCGATGTGAGTTAGTGAGCTCCTTGTGCAGCAGGACACCCCTCTCTGTGTGGAACACGAGGCTGTGCACACCGAGGTCATGCTAAGGGTTACCTGACCCAAGCCAACCTTGTGGCACAAATATGTGTGAATGCAGGTGTGCAGAATGGAGGAACCAGCAGGAACCCACCCACTCCCACAGCCAGGCACTCAGTGAGAACCAGGGGCCTCAACTCATTCCAGGTCTGAAACCAGGTCCCAAAACCAAAGCATCAGGTCTTACTGCTTGTTCGAATAAGATCTGCTGGAAAACAGCTCAACTAAACTGTGGTTTTAAAGGAACATTTCCCTAACTAAGCGCATGAACATGCCTTGGGTTTACCAGAGCAAGCAAACAAAAAATATCAGGCAATCTAGACAATCTAGACTCCTTTTGGGTCTACTGGGCAATAGGTCAGTGTAGCAGTGCAGTGCTTGATCTGATCCCCTCATTCTGCTTGTGTGTGTGCCAGTTTGATTCCTCCAGCACATCAGCTTCCCTCGTGCCTTCATCTGCTTGGCAATGTCACTGCCAGCACAGGACACACACAGAGGCCGCCCAGATCTGGCAATGAAGAATTATGGATGTTCTTCTGAAAAGCTGCTTTTGAGCTCTTATTTTACAACTGCCAAAAGGCTGATCTTGCCTTCTCTCTTCTAGAAGAAAGGAAGATGTGTTCCTTGTCTGCCCCAGCCAGACTGTGCTGGTGCTGTGAAGAAAATTCTGTTCACCTGACTGCTAAAACTGGCATAGTAAACCAAATATTCCTCTTCAGAGGGCTTAGAATCTTCCTTTACCATAAAAGCTGATGTTAGGCATGAATCATATTCTGTATTTATGTCATAACACAGCAAGTATGAGGACACTGAACCTCTCCTTTCCTGGCTTATAGTCACTATAATTCTTAAATTACAGAAAAAAATATTCTCAGATCATCCCTGTAGTCTCATTTTTTTTCTAACGCGCTGGTACATTTTTTAAAACTCTTGTTTTTCCCAGAAGTCCTTCACAAGCATGTCTTGTGGTGGAGGTTTAAGAAAAACAGGCATTCCAAATGGAACTCTTTGAGTGTGTTTACAGCTCTGCTCTGTGTTCCCGTGGAGGCAGCAGGAGGACAGAGCGGGGCAGAACTGGAAGGATGCTCTTTGCCCTGTGAACCTCGCTGTGGTGCCAGGGCACAGAGGATGCCCAGCGGAGTGGCTGCAGTGGGAAGGCTGGATTTTCGGGGGGCAGTGACCCAGGAGCTGGAGGGAGGGAGGGAGGAGCAGAGCTCTGGCACCAGCTGACTCTGTGCCCACCTCCCTTTCTCACTGGGTTTGACATTTTTGAGGCTGAGCTTTGTTGCACTCTCGAAGTTTGCAGCACAGGGCTGGAGACAGGAAATCTTCTGACAATATAAAAGGCATTCTGAAGGAAATGAGTGAGGAATTAAAACAGCCAGGTTTGGGAGCTTTTTGTTAGGTAGTTGCAATAAATTATTCTTTTGTGATACAGTCAAATGAAATATGTACACAGAATTCTTAGAACTTCCAAATATAAACAAATCATTATACTTTCCTTTAACTTAGAATGAAAAAGCTGTCAGGGTGGCTTTTGATGAGTACAATTGCACAATGCAACTACCAGACACTACTGAAGTTTCATATACATTTTTTACCTTATTTTACTAATATGAAGTTTTGACTCCTCTGTCACTTTCTGACAAATGGAAGTATTAAAATTAGGCTATGTCTTGCTTGTAGCTTTTGCCTTTATTTTTTTGGTAAGGGAACTGTACTATCTTTGTGAATAACCTTTTCAGCACAGGAAATATTCTCAGTGCTCAGAGGTAACAAAGAGAGTGCCATTCTAGTAATTATGTGCTGTTTGCTGCAATTACAGCCCTCAACCTGTAATTCAATCTGTGTGGGCAGACCATACGTCCATGCGAAACTCCAGTGACTTAATGGGGTTTACACTGGTATAAAGACCAATTTGCATGTCTTAGATTATACAGGCTAATGTGCATATCCCATAAGCATTTAAGGACACATTGCTGAAGTGTGGCAAGCATAGAAATGGAACCGAAATGAGGAATAAGTCTGTGTTTAGCAGCTCTATGTTTGTTCAGCAACGCTGAACTGGCCACAGGTGGTTGTGGAGGCAGAGGGGATAAATCAAGCTGAGACAATTTCAGAGTGTGAGAGTCTCAGGGCTCTCCAGCCTCTGAATCAGGCTTTGGAGGAAGCCTGACACTGCTGAGGTTTGGAGGCTGGAAAGGTGTACCTAGGCTTTTGTGTTTGTCCTCCCTTGGGAATCCCCTCTGTGGGCCTTGAATACCTACAGGTTTCAGCTCTAGTGAAAGAAAAATTATCAGCTTTCGGGAAGAAAATTGGGATATGGAAACTGAAAGCAGCTTGTCCAGGGAAGGGGAGCAAGACATTAAAAAATAGGTGAATTCAAAGGAACTGAAATTGTAAATGAAGAGCCAGAAGGGAGCACAGCAGAAATACTCTATTAGACTTGGTGGGGGTTGATCTTGTCTTTATGACTTTTTATTGATGGAGTCCAATCCAGGAGGTGTGGAAAAGGCTTGTTTTATTAATAATACTCCACATTTAATTTTCCAAATTACAACTATTTTCAGAGGGTTCAAAAATTCTTCTGTTAAGAGCTTATCTTCTGAAAAGAAAATAAAATGTTGTGACTTGGGAAGAACCTCAGTTGTGTTTTTGAGCAGCTATTTGAAATCAAAAGATGGTACATATTATTTGTAATAGTATTTGTACTTTACAATTTTCTTGGAAGCTTTAACCATAACTATGTGGTAAATAACAGATTTCATGTGTGCTCACATTGTATACCCCAAAAAGCCAACGTGCATCCGCAAAAATGGCAAAAAAAAATGTTTATTGTTTAAAGTGCAAGAAAGGAGCTGCTAAAATATTTAGCATTTTATTTGTTCTTGTGCGATAATGTGTTCTAAAGTAAAATGTGAATGACATCAGCCAAAACAGTTATTACAAAGCATACAGGCACAGTTCAGAAGCTGGGAATTATATAGACCCATCAGCAGCTTAGTGAAGGCTGACTGCAGAGTCTGTCATTATCTGAGCCGGAAATTCTGGGTCTGTCATTCTTTATCATCTCTCATTTATCACACAAAGTAGGTGACTTAAATAACAGAGTGGCTCTGCTACTGCACAGCCTGTAGCTCCAGGTCAGTCCCAGCAGCTCCAGGAGCACCACAAACCACTGCTCGTATTGCCAAGTTCTGAGATGATCTGTGAGTTACCAGAGTTTGCATCACTGGTAAAGTTGGAAGGGAAGTGAAGCACAGAAATGGAGCATCTCTGTGTTTGAGAATGCAGAGCAAAGCAGTGGAAGAGCTGGAAATGGAATCTCAGAACTCTGATTCAAAGTCAGGTACTGTAAGGATTTCCACAACTTTTCATAAAAAAACAAAGCCTAAGACAAAGTTGGAAATGGCTCTCCATTGCTCTCATAACTTAGAGTTTAAATATCTTTTAAATTCTTTTTTAGTCTTTTTTTTTCTGTTGTTCCTTTTTTCTCTATCTATTTGGACTTTTCTGAAAAATGTAACAATTTTTAAGAGAAATCTAGAAGCTTTTTTAATCACATTCTCTTTCTAACAAAAGTAAAGAATGACCCAATTCACTGCTTTTCAGGATTAATAACCACCTTCTTGTTATTATATTAAAAGTATTAGCTCTGACACTTAATGACATTCTAGACGTGAAGAAAAGGATGTGTATGAAATGACTTAGATGAAATTCTTCCATTTCCTGCCCCCCACTGTTGATGTTGATATTAATGTTTTTGGAAACAACAAGACAGGAAACACTTATGCTGGCATGGAAAGGAAGAGGAGCACAATAAGTTAAGAATCCATTCTTAAGCAGTAGATTTTTGCCCGTCTCATTCTAATTAATTTTGTTAAAAAATATCAGGAATACTTCTTCCTCTGCATGGTATCATAAAACTGCTTGATTTCCTTTTGCTGATTTTTTTATATCACTTTGGGAAAATAGGTTAGCTGTGGGATGCCTATACTGAAGTGCACAAGTAATCTGCTTTAGTCACACAAATCTATTTGTATTAAAATTGCTCGCAAATAACTTAAACTGTGCCACAAAGGAAATATAATAAACTATTTTTATATGTTTACTTAAGCTTTCTCTTTCTTAATATAGTCTGATTTTCAGCATCTTATTTTATGATGCAGAGGGTCTTATTAAGTGCAGCTCATTAAAACCTTTACACATCCCCTAAACCTTCTCATATTCAAAAGTAATCATCTCAGTAGAATGGAAGCACTTTCCATGGCAATATTTGGCCTCTGAAGATTTTATGAAGTGCAAGGAATGTACTAATTTACCTTAATCTTATAGAGTACATAAGCCCCTTTAAAATGAAATTGGTCGATAAACTAGGCTGGTGCAAAGTACATGATCAATAAGGGGGACCATTAAAACCCATCAATCTCAACCATGGCATGAACAAAAAAAAGGATGCAGTTCCATCAGGATTTGAAAGCAACATTCTGATTGCAGTAGCAATCCATTGCAGTGGCAATCCATGACTTCCAGCCACCATGGAGACACAGCAAGAGCAGCTAACTGGTGGTTTTGACTTTCAGACTCTTATCCAGGAAATTAGTGACCAATGTGGAGCTGGATCAGTGTAGGGGTAGGGGTGATGACAGATACACCTTGTGTGAGCAGGCTGATCTCTCACAGACCCAGGATGGGGCAGAATATGGTGGAAGGAAACCAGGAAGTTTCTAAAGGAAGGTGAAAGAAAAGACACGTTAAAATTTGAATATACTCAGGAGTTACAGTGATCCTAATGAGTCATCTATGATCCAAGCCCTGCCCTCCCCCTCAACTGACACAGCACCAAGATGTAAGGAATATTGTTTATTTCATTATATTAATATCTTGGAGTAACAGTACTGATGTCAGATGTTTGTTTTTACATAAATTTACATAAAACAGGCAAAGTTGCAGATAAACTCTCCCTCAAAGAGCTCATGGCCTGAAACGGGGCTGGGCACAAAAGCACAGGGGAATGGATGGGATGGTTTCCTGCAGCCACTCAGCAGAGCAGCACAGGTAGAACCAGCCTCCCTGGCCCTCACCTGAGGGCAGTCCTGCCATCAGCAACACTGATGAAATGGCATGTTAACGAGAAAGGACATTTGATTGTAATCTACTTAAAAGAAAAAAAAACCCAGCCGAAGACCAGAGGATTGTACACTTGTATCTCTCTATCAGCAGCTGATTTCAAGCTCCACTGAGGCTAAAGAAGGAACAAAGCTGCTTCAAACAGCTGCTTTTCAAACAACTAAATTCATTTCCTGATCAGAGCTGAATTCTAAAACTCTTAAAGCATCAACTTCCATCTGAAAATGATGGTAGGAGCTGCCAAGAAATTAAATGATTTACTACCAGACCATTTTTATTAGCAGTATGCCTCCCCATGGCAATGCAACTCAGGAGCCTGGAGCAACTCACTTTCAGTCTGTAATGGGTTCCTTCCATGGCCTTCCCTGAGAACAGCCAAGAGCAACTGAAGGAGCTTGTGCCTGACCTTTTCTCCTAATGGGAAAGAGATAAAGCTGTAGCAGAGGTTTCTTGCAGCACTTTTACAACACAGTGCAGCAGCTCATTACATATGGCAGGCTGACCTATATATTGAATAGGTCAGTGTTTCAGGCAACCTGTCTGCAGCCTTCCAAAACGTCCCAGCAGCCTCTCCTTGTCATCTCTTGTTCCCCTTTGTTTCTTGTGTTGTTGCTGTGTTCTCCTCTGACACCATTCCATGTCTTTTAGGTCTGCTATGCAGTGTTGTCACCACAAACCCCTTCCCTTTGCTGGTTTCATGTCCAGCACCAGTACGGGCAGATGTTCTCTGCTCTCAGGGATGCAGGGCCAGTTCTGTGGAAGTCCTGATGCTGCAGGGGCTGCAGTTCCATTCTGGAGAGGGAGGACAGGACCTGTGGATGAAGCACAGATCGTGTGATCATC
This sequence comes from Campylorhamphus procurvoides, assembly GCA_013396655.1. NCBI lineage: Eukaryota > Metazoa > Chordata > Aves > Passeriformes > Dendrocolaptidae > Campylorhamphus > Campylorhamphus procurvoides. The sequence continues at coordinate 247,179 of WBMV01002770.1, read as the reverse complement.
TGGCTGGTTTGTTGGTGGCACTGTGGGGGTAAGAGGAAGGAGACCTTGTTAACTGCATGGGGAGGTCTCTCTGGTGGAATACTACACAGTAAGAAATGGCCCCAGAATAGCAGGATAATAATGTAGGGATTTTCAGGGTGTTTTGATGAAATATTAGACATTACTTCCCAAAGAGAAGACCTGGATAGAAAACAGAAGCCATCAGTTCATTTAGCTGTAGCATTTATGTGTGACTGAAGCAGTAAAGGGGGAAGAAAATATGTTCAGTTTCATGAAGAACATTTGACTCCTCTAAGACACTTCAGAGCTGCATTATTGGGAATGTTTGGGGATTTACTTAGCAAATGACTGCAATGCAACTGGAGTATCCTGATTTTTACCACTAAGGCTTTACTTCACATCTGTGGCCAAAATTGGAATATTGGATGCATTATTACACTGGTGTGGCTGAAAGTGTGAGCTCTCCATCCCCAAACTTCCATGCAGACACAGACTAGCAGAGAACTATCACGCTGCACCGCTTTCTTTTTGAACAAGCCTTCTAGAAAATTGTCTCCAGCCAGCAAATACAAGTTAAGCCCAGATGGGAACTTGGCCTGCAGCCTTTTTATTGACCTGAAAGGAAGGTGCTTTTCAAAGCTTGACTGGAACTCTTTAAATAGGAACACAGTAAACAAGAAGCAACCTTCTTTCCCCACACACCTCCCCTCTGCCCCCTCCCTCAAAAATCAAGGCAATCAAATGTCCAAAACTGTTAATGCCAAGCTAAGAGGCAAAAACAGGAAAGTCGGGAGCTTTAAGACTTTATGGTCAAACTTCACATTTATAACATTACCCATGGTTGTTTTTTTGATCAAATATATAAACAGAGAGCTGACAAAAGTCAGATCTTTAGCAAATCTGTCACATAAGCTTTTCAGCCCCCACATCAAAGCTGTGAGTGGATGTGCAGCTACTTGACATGTCCTTTCTGTGATGGACATGAGTGTAGAAGGAGCAACTGATGATGAAAGGATCTAGAAGAAGGAAAGGAGCCTAGCAGGGCAGATGTCTCCCAGGCAGAACCTTCCCTATCCCAGTTTCTCCTTCAGCTGCCTACATCTCATGTCACTGAGTCCCCAGAGAGCCCTTGTTTAGGCTGCACCTCTGAACAACTCCACTTCAACACAGATCACTTATAAAAGTCTGATTCATCCATGATTTACACTGTGGAAAATATATCCCCAATGCAGGATCTGAGACTGAGGTGAGAGCAAATATCAGGTGTGTTTCACTGGACTCCAGATTCCTACACTGTCTCTGCCATATTCCTTGCCTCCTGATGTTTACCCAAGTGTTTTATGTCATATCTGGTCTTTCACAGTTTTGAGAGAGGTGTCCAGGGATGGTTAGTGGTTTCCCACTAGTGGGAACACCAGTGTATTTTCCTAATACTTTTCCAGCATACCTTGAATTCTTCTTAACTCCCTCAGGCCATGGGAGCCTGTGCAGCTTCATATCTAGTCCTGGATGCACAGCATTGGATATAGCAAATAGGGGATATTTGTCCATTGAGAAGATCTTTATGTTGCCTAAACAGTGATTTTTCCATAGAGATTGAGAATATATTTTCTTTAGCCAGAAAAAAAAATATACAGGAGGACTAAAATATGAAATTAATATATGAAATATTGGGAAGACTAGAAATGTAGTGACTCACGGCTCTGAATGTGAACTGGCAAAGGAAATGCTTCCTAACTGTTCCTTCCATAGGATAATTCATGACAAACACAATGACAGCATTTCTGCTTAGTTACACCCCTAAATATAACAGGATGCAGGTTGATTCAGTAGAGTTTACTTTTCATCTGGTCTCTGGTAACCCAGTTAAGAACACTGTGCAGGAGCTGCACGGATTCAGAAAAAGAGCTTAACACCTGAAGCACCATAAGCTGCACGTGGTCAGACTGCAGGGCCTCCTTTACAAATCCAGTTACAGTGCTAACAGTGTCTAGCTTGCTATTTTTTCATATTTTTCATATATATATATATATGTATAATGTATTTCTCATAACTAAAGAGAGAATGATGAACAAAGTGGCAGATGCACATAAAGAAGAGAAGGTAGCTGAGCTCAATAAGTCAGTGCAATAAAACATCCATGTGTTTGACTTCAGGAGGGTGGGAGACAGGGGCCCATCTCCTGTAGGTTCGTGAAGAGCTGCAGCCAGTGGCAGCTGGGAAGAGGCAGGACTTGGGCTAAAGTAGACTTCGGGGAAGGTCATCAGCTCTGGCTGTTCATTCAAGACTTGGAGGGTTGATATACTCAGCATATTAATTTTTAGTACTCTTCATGTCATCAGACCCATAAGTTACATCTGACAAACACGTGATTGTTTGAAGTGCATCCATTTTTCACTGCCCAGTGCACGATCCCCCCAGGAAGGAGCACTGTGGGAAAGCAAGAGCCATCGAAGAGATTTGGGAGATCTCCATTTTGATGCTCAAAAGCCTCATCACTCTTTAAAAGTCATGCTAAAGACCTTTTATTTTGAGTGTGCAAAAGCACTCTTTGTGGGCATGACGTAACCCCGTGTAATCTCAAAGCTTTTACATCATCTGTTTTTAAATAAAAACGCGCCTTATGGCAAAAAATAATGTCACAATGTAATTAGACTCTATAGTCTAGAAATAAGCCCTCATTTTAAATGCACTATTACTGGAAAGCTATTTGCACAGCAGCTGTTGTGAAGATATCTGCTGCATTTCCACTTTGTCAGCTAACCTTACTCTGACAGCACTAGTCTGTAGACACACAGACGTAAATTCTCCCTAAGCGATTCGTAATGCTAACAGCAAAACCATAAATTGCAGCTAATGCAAGATGGAGCTGAAATGTTCCAGCAGTTTCTGAAAATGTTGCTTTTTTCTTCGCATTTAAACAGACCCTCACTGATCTCACCCCCTTCCTTCAGTCCCCAGCCAAAAATCCTGGTCGTGCTTGAGTCCCTTGGTTTATTTGGTTCAGGAGCAGTAATCAAGTGTTTCAGTGATACTGAGTGAGGAGGTAAATAGTCCCTGTAGTTGTTCATTAAGACCTCCATGATGTATGCATCAATTACCAAACAGCTTGAACAAAACAGAGGTAAATTAACTTTCTGAAACTCACTGTCATAGCCAAAAGGAGTGTAAAGCATTAAAAGTGATTTCATGGCTTAAAGTTCATCCAAAGTACTATTAGCTTTAAGTCCAATTTTCAACTGTCAGGGGGAATATTTACAATAGTAATTTCAGATCATTATCTTAACATTTCAATGCAAATAGCCACAATTTAATTCATTATTACTCACATTACATCTTTATTTTGCCACCAACTGGTGGCTGACATTTCCCAAGCTACTAGGAGGAAATGCTAATTAGACTGGTGTGCACTCTTACCCTTTCTTAATTTCATCATGTTTGTTCTTCAGTGACATGAAGCATTTCCTTCCTTCTGGTCACCCATTGCCTTTTATCCTCTGCACCTCCTCAGTGGTCCAGTTGGCAAATTGAAATAGAGATAAGGCAAGTGAAAATAATTGTCTGCTCTCTGTCTTTTCGGTAAAAGTATCTAAGAATATTTGTGTTAGTGTGACAAAAATGACCCCTTTCCCTCAGCCCACCCACCCAACTTAATTTAGAGGATCTGAAGTGATCTCTGGAGTGGAATACTATATGCATTAATATGCAAATGAACTGCCAAGAAAGTTCAGATTTGCATTTAGACTGGACAAAGGGGGAAGGAAATGGCTTTCTCATGCTGTTCCCTCGCATCACCACAATTTCACAAATTACTAATCCCAGAAATGATGCCAGAAGGGACTTTCTCACTACATTTCATTCATGCTTAGATGAGTTTGATTCATCTCAATGTGCCTGGCATTTTACAGTAAACCTGCAAATTTAAAGTGCAAGCAGGACCTCAGTGGCTTAAACTAAGAATCAAATGTGCTCGAAATAAACACAATTAGTAAACTTCAAATAAAATATCCCCTCCCGCTAAGGGCTAGAATAGTAATAGGCAGGGGGTAAGGTAATCTTTGCAAAGTTTCCCTAAGAATTAACAATTATGCCAGTGAGAACATCTTATCTCCATTAAAAATAAAATTCAAGCACGCATATGTGGCACAAATAAAAGATTCAGCCTGTGAATGCTGACATTATTGAGGGAAAAGGAAGAAAGGAACCTATAAGGCAAAGAAGTAATCTAGTTTGTAGATGGATAGAGTTTAATCCTTCTCCTCCTGATTTGCTATCTGCAGTTTAGACAGCTTACAAAATGCGGAATCATTCCTGGGGTTAAAATTCAAGTCTCTGCAAACTAAATAGAATTTTTCAATAGATGCTTTCCTGAAGACTTCCTGTATGCCCAATATCTGTTTTAATCAGGGCAGTGTTGGTTAATTTATTTTTTCTCCAAGTGAGACAGTGTTTCTGTGTCTGTAAACAGAGAGGCTTTCAGGAGCACAGGTGCCCCAACAGGCAGGTACTTTTCAAAAAGAGGTATAATGTTGAAAAAGTACCTGCCCTGGGGCATCAACAAAGAGGAATTTCAAGATCAGTTTTATGTCTGCTTCTTAATCTTTCTGGGGGATTTTTTTCTCCTCCCAGCTACTGTAGCAAAGAAAATACTGTAAGTCATCCCATTTCTGTTTGCCAACATTTATTTGCCCTTTGGTTTAAATGTGTGCAGTGCGAGGGGAACAGGGCAGTGCCTTTGACTGCTGGGGATACATTTTGCTGTGCCTGGTTTTCAGAGGGCTAGAAATGAAGTATTAATATTTGCTCATTGGAGAAATGCAGCTACATTTTTCTGTGTCAGAGACACTTTCCCCTCCTCTCCCCTCATCCTGCCATCCTCCTCTGAGCCTTCTCCTGTGGCTCTCCTCTGAGTGAAGAAAGGGGCATTTTATTACAAGAATACTCTGTCCATTCCCTGTCTCCATATGAGGAGCAGGCAGACGAGTGCAGCCTCCATGGTACTGGGGTTTGTGACCAGACTGTGCAACACAGCTGGTTAAACTTGTCCTGCCCTGTCTCCATGGCACTTTTTGGGCACACAAGTCCCCATTTCAGCCTCCTGCTTCTAACCAGCAGAAACTGAAATCAGCAGACTTATTTTTAGGAGTCTGATTAGGTCCCATTGTTGTCTGATGCCTAAACTGAAGAACTTTCCTATTTTCTGACATCCAAGAGACAAGAGAATTTGCTTAAATACTTTGTTGAAACGAGGCTAGAGCAGCAGCCAGGATGGGATTTGGTGGCAATGGCAACATGGAGCAAAACCCACTCTGACATTTGTCCTCATGCTGATTTAGGGAGAGGAAAAAGCCAGGTGTGTCACCTGAGTCCGGCTCTGTCCTTTCCCGAAACAAGAACATTAGTATTCCATGTTTAACTCACCAAATGTTCAGAGTCAGCAGACCAAGAGGAGCCCCAGAATCTGATTTAACATCTGCTGTCACCTTGTGTGGTTAAGCTGAAGCCTGGACTCACACAGTGCCCAGCAAACCTGCAGTTTTCACCACTCTAGTATTTAGGGGAAGACGAGTCCAGCTGTCTTGTCTAGTCTGGGATTTGTGTGTGTGTGTTTTACAGTGCCATCTGGGTTTCCCATGGGCATATTTCATTTCTTGATATCCTTCTGATTTATTTTGCATTTGATTTGTGGTCCTCTGTAGCTTGCCTACTCTGTCTCACTGTCTGCCTCCCCACCCTCAAGCCATTCTCCCCTGTCTTGTCACTCCAGGTCTTCGTAAACAGCATCTCTCCATCTTTCTTGTTGGCTCCCTTCAGGTATGGAAAGGTCCCAATTAGGTCTCCCTGGAGTCTCCTCTTCTCCAGGCTGAACAATCCCAGCTCCCTCAGCCTTGCCTTGTAGGGGAGTTCCTCCAGCCCTCAGATCATCACATGCTGTTCTCATTCCAGCAGAGTTCTGCTTCCTGGAGATGCCATCTGACCTGTGGCCCTCCAGGTTGTCCCCCTTATTTATAATCTGAATTTGCTGCTCAGTTCCAGCACACCTGAGAAACTGCGGCGGTGCCTTGAAACTCTGCCTGTAAAAAGGCAGAGATGTAGGAAACAATTAGTGATGGTGCTAAATGAATTGCCATGCTCTGATGGAAGGCTCCTGTGAGCGTGAGCAAAGGTGAAGGCGCAGAAAGTACATAAAGTGTGATCACATTTCTGAAACCGCTCATTAATAATAAAAGGGGAGAGAGAAAATGAAAGGGAATGTGAGAAAATGTTCTTTCTCTTTCAAGTCCCAGAACTTCAGGCAGGGAGCCTGAAGTTAGAGAGCCCCCACCTTTTTAGATTAAAAAAATATTTTCTTTTACTTTTGCAAGGCCTGCCCTTTTAGAGCAGTGACCTGAATGTTACCTGCAGAAATGTCCTGAAAGGTCATGTGAGTATTATGGCAAACTCCATCTGGTCATTAGGCAAGAGTTATTTCCAGTTGGTTTCTCTTTCTCATTCGATATGGGCATTTTGCACTCTTTTTTCTCTCTGGTATTCTGCATATTTTAAGCCAAAATTAATTTATATCCTGTAATACTCTTCTGCAATAGCTTTGCTTCTGGATGTTGTTATTTAACACCTAGAGGGATGTTCTTATGTCACAACTAGAATACCCTTTACTTAAGCCACTTAACAAATAGATTAAAAGGCATTCTTAAAACAAAATACAGGTATTGGTAATCACAGGCATAACAGCCACAACAATGACTGTGAAGAGCTTTCCAAACTTGCTGCCGTGGATGTTGGTGACTTCCCTCTCTGCAGCAGGTCAGGAGCTGCTGTGTGGGCTGGGAGACCTCTCTGGTTTTGACAGTGCTTTGGAGGGGACTGTAACAAAGGGTAGGGGAGGATGACTTTGTCAGCAGTCCCGACATCCTCCGTGGACTGTGCTAAGTCTTAATATTCCCTTAATGTTCCCACCTGGTAAATTAGTGAGGAATTGCCAGTGAGTGTTACATTCATATCATAATTTATGCTCAGCAATTTCCTTATGTAGTCAGGCTCTTAAGGTTAGACTGTCTCTATATGCTTTCTTGAAAAGCTTTCTTAAGGTTTCTGGTTTGCTGCATAATCAGGCTGATTTTTAGGCTTATTTATGGTTTTCCTTTTGGCCTATGCCTTTCTTAGGCTTGCAATTTAAAGAAAACAATCCTGATGAGCAACCCATTAGCATTAAACAGCTTTCCTAAAAGAATGGTTGTTAAATCATCACAATTTTGTTGTGATTAGTTCCTGCAGAAAGTGAATATCTCTGGGCTAAACAATTCTCTTTCCCAGTATGAGGAGTCATTCCCATCCTCTTTTGGATTGTAGCAGCCTGAACGATCCTGCTCTGTCCTTAGATCTGTCCTTCTTTCTTCCAAGGGCATCTTGTCCTCCTCCTTGCCCAGTAACACACTGCCCAGTGAGGTGCTGAAGTCTCCACTGGCAGCTTTGAAGGAGGAGAGTCATGTCCAAGGTTATAACACATCCCTCTGTGTTTGGAGCTCTTTGCTAGGGATAGTCCATTCCAGTGTTTTCTGGGTCGGCTCTTCTGCTGGAACAACTTCTGTCGACTTAAACATAAGTATGCCAGACCTGTTCTGGCATCTCTCCAATTTAGGGGTTAGAATATCAGTGCTGGTACCATCTAAAAGGAATGGTTGTGTCAAGTCTGGCTAGTGGAAAAAATTGTGGAGAATTGCTCCTGTGTACCTACTCTGTCCATACTTTTACATACTCTTACTCTGCCTTTTAAAAGTAGTGGTAAATGGGAGAAGTTGCTCTTTAATTGTATAGTTCTGACTCTCCACATCTATATTTCATTTCTTATGTTTCTGTCTTAACTATCACAATTCTCTGTATAGGGAAACAGTGCAGTGTCTGGGAACACAGAGAACTGATGAATTTTTGATGGTACCCTGTACCTGTTCTGTTGTAGCAATGTGCTGTTAAAGGGGTTTTGTTTGGGTTTTGTATGAAGTTATTTTGTGGGATTTTGAGGAGCTGACTTTCTTTTCTTTTTTGGAGGCATTAAATGCTCCTAGTAAAACCCACTGCTTTGCAGAGTTAAGAGACTTTGTGGTCAGTTTTAGCAAGTTGGATAACCAGCCACTCTTTACTCACCTTCTGCTTTAGTCATGGTATATGAATATTTTTCTCCATGTGCTCCTTTGGATGGTGATGAAATGTGATTCCATGACCTTGCATTATGGGAGACAAATCACCTGAGCTCAGATTCTCTGAGGAAACTGGTGAAGCTCCTCATAGTGGTCATGAATTTCTTTATCAGGCACACTGAGGACTGGAGGGTCTCTGGACATGAGACAAGAAATGTGTTTATTCCTGCCTGGGCCATGAGGTGTGCTTTAAAACCTTGTGTTCTGAGGTAACTTTCTGTGAAGAGAGAACTCCCCTCCAGGTCATCAGGGTGCCCCTCCAAGATCACTGTACTACTCAGTTTTCCTTAAAACCTACTGGAAAGGAGAAACATTCAGCAAGGAATGTCGGTGACAGGAGAAGTTGTTTCATCTCTCTATTCGAAAAAGGACCAGTTGGCAAGTACATTGTAAGGTACCCTTGCAATAGTCATTTTAATATTAATAAAGGTAGTGTACAAGTGCATTTCTAACTCAGTTCTGCCAATTAGAGACAGATCCTCCTACACTTTCTTTGTGCACTCTGTTTTTTTGCTGTGCTTTCACCTGTGCCATCTGTGATGTTTGTATTTCTTGATGACCTTTTCAACAGTTTGTTGTTCTCGTTCTTCTGTCCGTGTGAGAGAGATGGAAGTCTCCAAGGAAAACTCCTTGAACATATGGCAAGGTACAATATTGTAGCATGTAAACTGACATTCATTGCTGCTTCTCTCCACTGGTGACTTCATTTTTTTCTCTAGTTTTTTGTTTGGAGGAAGCTTTTATCATTAACAATAGTTCTCACCCGGGGGGAGAGTCCCAGCATGTGAGATCTGAATTGAAGTGTGAAGCAAGTTCATACCATCTGAGGAGAAGGGCCAGGCTGCACATGAACCCTTCACACATGTAAAGAGATGGTTGTGTGCAAAAGAGCTTAACTTGGTCTTTTTTTCCTACCAAACTCTGTCAAGCATGGGCTTAAGAAATATATTTGAGCACTGGGACAAAAGCATTTGTGAGTCAGTGCTTTCATACTTGGGGCTATTAAGGCCAAAAGTGAATGGAAGAAGAAAATCCACATGGTGGGAATTGTTGTATTATTTAGAGAGGAAAGATGTAAACTTCAGGCAACTTCTCCCAGGAAGGAGTGTTACAGTGTCTGCAGGGAAAACCTGTACTTAACATGCAGGTAGTGAAAACTGGAGCTTGATGAGATGAGCCACAGGTGTCATGAAGGGGCTGAAAGGCAGGCCTAGCATGGGTTAAATGACGGGGCTATTTTTGCAGCTTGTATTTCCTGATGACCTTTTCAACAGCTGCCTGCCTTTGTTCTTCTGGCCATATGAGAGAGTTAGAATTCTCCCAGGGAGGCTGCTTGAATGCCTGCCATCTCCATCCATTTGTGTGAATTAAAAGGGTATTGTGTGGCCATCATAAAAATCAGAGAAGGGATGAAGGCTACTGAATTAAGAAGGGAAAAAAAAGTGATGCATTATCCAGTAGTTTTGTTGTCAGAATGAAAAAGAAGTACTGGATCTTTATAAATCAGTGGATGAGCAAATGGCAAAACTTCATAACACTTTACATCTGTGAGGAGAAATGTGAATGGACAATAATCTGATTGAGGGAAAAAATACTGAGAAATCGCCAGGGCAGTGGGGAAAGAAGGCAAAAGAATGTTTTTTGTTTTGTTGCAAAGGAAGTAGTCTGACATTTGACTAAAAATGGCAAGGTAGAGGAAATGTTGGTGGATCATGAGCAGAGATGTGCAATGAGATGTGGGAGGACTAACCAGCAGTGTAGATGGTTGGTAGCCAAAGTCAGTTCTGAGCAAGAAGAAAGCGCAAAGTGCTTGAGACGGGATGAGGAAGGGATTAAAAAAAAAAAAAGACAGTAATATTGCTGCTCGAAATAGCTAGAGAGGATGTTATTATTCACAGCTTACAGCTTCTGCAAGGTCAAGAAAAATCCACAGATGCAGTTTAGTAAGGGTTTCAATCAAGATAGTACATATTAGCAGGGATATTTATGTTAACACATAAAGTCTAATTGATACTTGCAGATTTAGAGCCCAAAATCTAGTTATTGAAAGTCTGTGCAACAGGAAAACAACCTCGTTACTCTTTTTGCATAGTCTTCCTCTGTAATACATTTATTTCATATATCTCCCCATTCCAAGAATTTACCAGGCTGACAGTTTTAGCCCGAGGTTTGCTGGTTCACCCACCCAAGTTGTCACATAAATCCATGGTGACAGGGTAGGATATGTCACCCTGCCTGGCCACAGAGGCCGGAGTCTCTCTGGGAAGCATCCCCTGGTGTCTGGCTCTTGGTTTGGTGATGGCACAGCCATCCTGAGGAAGGGCTGCCACCAGAGAGGAATCTGGGGAGCGAGGAGTGGGTTGATAAAAGCTCCATCCATTTCTTTTCAGGTAAGATTGGATAGATGTCGGATTATATCAATAGAGGATCCCCTGAAAAAGATCTGGAAAAGGGTCATTGAGTGTTGCCGTTCCAAGGAATTCGCTTGCCACGAAAATACCTGGGTTTCTGGCTGTGTTTACTGTGAAGAAAGCCATCTTCGAGCTTTAATCTTTGCAAGGAAGTCCTTTTTCCTTCTGCCATTCAAAGCCAGGACATTTTTAATCAAGCACTGTGAATAGCATATCAAAGGAAGTGGTTGACCCTCAGATCGATGCAGCAGATAACCTAATCCATTTATTACCTTGGAGAAAATTTGTGCTTCTTTCAACTTTGATAAAGAACAAAGACGGAAATATCTGGAAGAATCTTGAGCACGTTTCAAAGGTTTCCCTCCTGTTGGCTTCAGCAGAGCTGCTGGCACTTCTGTAATACCAAATTCCAAATATTCCAGCACGCAGGGAGCGTGTGCCCAAGGAAAGCACGCACAAAACCAATTCTCTCATTCTGTGTTTACTTACTCTGCAGAGTTGTCTCAAAGCACCAACTACAATCTGCAAAAACAAGATTGCTTCCCTCTGGACCCAACTTGCATAAATATTTCAGTGGATAGATACATAAATTTCAAAAGAAGATGTTGTGGTAAATAGAAAGGAAGAAAAAAACAAATCTGAGATGGGCTGATCTGTAAACCAATAAATATTACATCGCCTTTACACAATAAAGTTCCATAAAGGACATTAGATGATCAAAGTTATGAGAGATGCTTACTAGCTAGAGAAAAGGGTCTCAAGTCCTAAACTACTTGTAATTCAAGTTTGGTTTTTATTTGGTGGTAGCCTTTTAATAGCCAGCTATCTGGCATTGGCTGTTTGATGCTTTATTATTTCTTTATTTTCTGTTCTCTCCTGTTATCTCTGTCATAATCCTCCTCAGTAATTATTCAACTTCGAACGAGTCTGCACTGAGCATTGCTGATGTCCTTTGGTTCCTTAGCCCATCTGAGTTGTCAGATGGTGCTCTTTCCAAAACCACATTTGTAGAGCACAGCCTTGGAACGGCTTCATTTTCTGGAGAAGCGTTTATTATTAAACACTCGACTGTTATCAAAACAATTCAATATGCATGACCTAAATCTATTTGTGGTTAAATAGTAAGGTCTGGAGGTTAATAAAAAGAACTGCAGCAAGCTGCTCACAAGATAATTCAAGAAACTTACAGGAGATTGCAGAACTCCAGGTATTTTCCCATTAGGTTTAGGATAAAAAAAACATTAAAGGAAGATGATACTTCTGTATTACTATTTTCTTAGCAATATTGAGAAATTCTATCGTTTTGAAGGTTAGATGAGACAAGGAGGACCTATGTGCAGTTGGCAAAAAGCTACTTTTTCTCCTAAATTTAGCAGAATGGGTTTTTCCTCCCTCTTTGGGAGGAATTTTTCATTTCATTTATTTTTGGGGGGTTTTGTTGGATTTTTTTACTGTCCTTGGCCTTGTGAGTGTGAATTGCTGGAGTGTGAATGAGAAGAGACCTAAATCAGCTTCCAGTTCAGCATTTAAGCAAGAGCAGTCACTTCTCAAGTGCTGCTGAGTGTCACAGCAAGACAGGGAAGGGAAGTGGCACTAAATGACTCCTGAAAAGTCAGTAGGCTTATTAAGTCTTACTTAAAAAGTTGATTGGGGAGCTAATTTAGAGCTCCCCTGTCCTGCTTTTTAAGTATGATGAAAACGCTTAAAAGACTCTCACTGGTGCTAACAGATTCAGAGTGGCATTGAGTGTGGAGGTGAAGTGGGAACAGGGAAACACAAAGTTAGAAGAATCAGTTACCTTTAGAGTCCATGCATGTGCATTTTTTTTCCTAAAGGAAAAGTGGGTGATGAAGGATCTTTCACTGTCTGCTACCAGCATTAATATTTCTTTTACTGTACAGTGGGCCAGAGTCCTGCCACAAGAAATCTCTTTTTCACCCACCTTGTGAGTGCATAGAAGCCTAATGTGGGTCTAAATGTTATGTGCACCCATTCTGGTTTTCTAAGCAGCAGAAAAGGATGGACGGTGGAGTAAATAAGAAATCCACAATGTTCCTAAGGGGTTTTCTTGGTGTTAGTGGCATTTCCTTGTTGCTCGTGTGGCAATGGTGGTATCACATAAAGAGCCAACAAGCAGTGAAAAGATGGCACTGGAGACTGTTGTTCTTGCTCTGAATTGCTTCTAAGCTGAGCCTTTAAAACTGAATGTCATTTCATAGCAAACTGCCTGCCCTTTTAATGGAAGTGTCAATCCTTTAGAAAGCTCTTGTTTAGAGGAACCATGTGGTTGACAATACTCCTAATGAAGATCTTCTTCCTTTGTCTCTGCACTTGCCCTCTCTTTTATTTCCTCGCACAGAAATACCAGCGAGGACTCTTCAATTATGGAGAAAGCTTTTCATTTTAACAACTGTTTTGTAGACATTCTTGCTAATGCATTTTGTCCTCCTTTGTTTTCCAGCCTCCCATTCCTATTGTCGTCTTTCAAAATGACAGGAGACTGAGTTTTTCATTAGGAAAAGAGCTAAGACAAGTCAGTACAGTTCAGGCTGTGCTTGGAAGAAAGAACAAAGACTTGCCTTTAATTTTAACCTCACTACAGGTGCATATTCCACAGGATATTATTGCCTTATGGCCATTAAAAGTGTACCAATTGGAAATATTTTGAGAGAATGAATTTTTAATCTGTGACATCAATAATGTGACCCACCACGGTGTTGGAGAGCCCTTCATTATCCAAAGAGTGTGTACGTGTTTGCTTTTGTCTCTTCCAGCCAAGAGTTAAAATACATTATTAGTTTAAACTTCAGGGAAAGAAGATTAAAGTGGATTTTGCTTTCCAAATGGAGAAGCTGAACAGTTCCTGGACAGGTAGTTCTGACACCCCTGAAGAGACACAGGTATTGTGCATCCTATCGATCTTCCCAGCACCACGCCAACAGGACTATTGATGCTGGAGCTGGCTCCACTCTTAGCTTTGTGCTTCATACTCTCCTTATGCTGGAAAACAGCAGGGTCTCCATCGACACATGGTCAGGGGGCTTCCTCTGGGTATGACTTCAGGTGTGGAAGACAAAATATACCTTGTGTGTTTCTTCCTCTTTCCTCCCACACTTCCCCCATAAGAAAGTTCCAAAATCGTGGGCTGCTGAAAGATGTGTCATGAATGCTATTATAAATGGGTAAGATAATCCATGTTTGGACCCTCCATCACAACTTTAAATCCACATCCACCAGCCATCAGAGAACTCAGGGCTTTCGTAAGTGTGTCTCCAATTTTTTTAACATCCCTGGTCACTACTGAGGTAGAAAACAACCCATAAGGGGGTATTTTCAATCATTATTGCCATTACCACTGTTCCCTGGTATTAAACAACATGTTAACTGTCCAAAAGCTTGTTTAGAGAGTATTTCCATCTCTGTCTTGCTTTCCTTGAGATGGGCAAAAAGCAACATTCAATTGTCTGTCTGTGAGACTCAGTGAAATGCAACACTGCATATATATACACACACATATATATATGGAAATATATAGGGGTAGATATTTAACAAGCCCATTACTTGCTAACTTCTTTGCTTACTAACAAAAGCCAAAACCAAGAGTGGTGTTACATGTGATATTTTGGTCCACTGTGAAATACCTTAGTTTATAATTCTAAAATGTAGGCCACTGTAAACCTGTGTCGATAGTGAATGTGTCATTTAATCCCCAAGGTTCCAATAAGGGAGATAACAGACTGTCTCCTGAGATCTCAAAACATGTTCCCTTCTTAAATGAGCCTCTTACTGACATCACCACCATACCAAGTTGGGTGTTGAATTCACTTCCTGCATGTTGTCTCTGTACTATTATTATGATGCTGATCAGGATGTTCCATTGATTCAATTGCTCCAGGTGTAAGTTACTCTAAATGTGCAATATTATTGAACTGGCCTTAGAAGGGAGGCAAACTGCCTTTATGATTAGTGATAGGACAAAATAGACAAAAGAAGCATTATTCCTTCTGTGTTCTTAGTGAAATGCTCAGCAAACCGTGCTGGATATGCGAGACAATCCTGTCCCACTGAGAGAGTGGCTTCCAGCTGAGCCCACCTGAGCACACGCTGAACACGTGCTGGCTTAGCCGGAGGGATGCTCGCTCCTGGCTCCTCGGGCACAGCTGCTGCCAGGGCACCCCATGAATCCCCAGTTCAGTGTCAGAGGCAGCCGCCAGCAGGACAAACACGCAGCAGGAGACCCTGCCAGATGAGGACTCCACTAATTGGGCAGTGTCCCCTGGTCTGTGACCACCCCCTGACAGGCACAATAACAGCATCCCAACAGGAGGAGCGGCCGTGCCAGGATGACACGAGCTGCGAGGTCTCACCTCGGGGATTCACTGGCACTGTGGTCCCTGCCTGTGCAAAATAATGATGGTCTGTGGGGCTGAGCTGTTTAAGTGCTCTGTGTTATTGCTAACTCTGACTGGCTCCCGGGTTCGGCCATTGATCTGAAAGAAGTGGGTCTTTGGTGCTTCCTTTCCGAAAGCACCGCTGTGTTTTGGGCTCTGGCACAATGTGGGGACACTGGTTTTGTTATCAGTGCTTGGCAGACTGTGGTAGCATGTGATAGAAGTGTGTAAGGCAAATGTATAGCGGCTTTCTCTCTACAAAGCCCCAGAGTTCATTTCTTATCCAAGCTTGGCTTGTCTCTTCATGTCCTTTGGCTTCTTCAGCAGTGCTGATTGAAGTCCAGTTAGTGAGCACTGAAGCTGAGTGACAGCAAAACCTGCTGTACTCCCACCAGCCACTTCAACAGGTATGTCTCTGTAGGGAAAAAAGAAAAAAAATAAGAAGAAAAAGAGTGAGGGTCAACTGGATAAAGCCAGAAATAAACATGAGAGTACTTATGTGAGAGAGCAAGCATGGGGGAATGGCAGTGCCTGTCACACAGACTTGTAAGACTAAAGGAACCCAAATGGGAAGGAACCTGAAGGAGGGCAGGAAGAGAAATAGAGACCCAAAGTCAAGGAGAGCAAAGTGAAACTGAAGAACTTAACTCTAAAAGTCTAAACTACCACAAAGGATGGATCAAGCTGCAATAATTCTCCCCTGTGAACTTTTTCACCAGGGTGGTTTCTGAGATTCCTGGGCTAGGGCTTAGCCTACACCTCTGGCTTGGAGTGAGCCAAAGCCTAGCACTGAAGGTGGAGTGGGACAGCAAAAGGATGTCCAGGGACAGTGGATTGCACAAAGAATTCCCCTCTGAGACTGTTGTCATTCTTTTCCACATCCTGACTTCCTGCTGCTGCCTTCTTCACTGGAAGGCAGCTGTGGGAATTATCTGACAAAGATCATCTAAAGCTAAAAATACATGAGATAAAGGGATTGAAAATGCCAATATGAAAGCCCATCCCCAAATAAAATGCTCTATTGTATCTCTTCATCTGTGCAATGGTGGCAGTGACACTTTTCTGCAGAGGTAGAAACAGGTAAATCCAAGCAGGTTCTGTTCTCTGCTCACCTGAATATATAAAATACATCTTCAATCGAATATATAGAGGGACCATGTGAAACAGTTGATTTTTCATGCTCATTTAAGCTTGAGGGCAGACTGCAGTGAGAAAGGACAGTACAGCAATTGTCTTTCTAGAGGAACAATTTTCAAAATTCGTAAATGGTGTGGGAACAAATGTTGTATTCGGTTTTTTTTCAGCCCTTGCTGCTGATCCCCTGGGCATTAGCTAAATATTAGCCTGATTACCTCAGGGAAGGGTGATAACCCTGTGCTACAAAACCTATTTCTATAGAAGAATGAAACAGTAAAGGCAAGAGATGTTTAATATTCAGCATATTCACCAAAATTGTTTTATCACTGAATTTCTGTTGCACAGGTGAAGTGACTGTGTGCAAACACTAAGCATGAGGGTGCAATTGCTTCTTTTCCAAGGTGGATTGGAATCATATGGGTGACTGACTCTCAGCTCAACACTGGGGCTTTTGAAAATCCCCTGGTAGGTAGCCAAAGGAAAGTTCCTTGTTGAAATGACAGAAATTCTTTGACATAACATGTTTTCTTAGAACATATGTTGAAATGTCTATATCGTTTCAGTGATGAGCTTCCTTTCTGGCACCTATCAATGCACGCTCCTGGTAATCACAAGCAATATCTTGTCAACAGCTATCTACCATAAGTGATCCTAATCCACTTTGCAATCATTTTCAAAGCCTCTTCATTTTCACTGAAAGGATTGTTTTGTTTAGAAGAATTCCTACTAATGGGCAAAATTGCCCTTAGTTAAATCCATTGTAGGAGCTGAAAAGGGATACAAGTATAAACCTTCACAGCTGGAGAACAGAGAGCTACTGTGGCTGTAGCTCACACTCCTCATTTTTCACACGCAGCATATGCTTGGAGAGTGATGAACAGATGCAACTGCTTTAATGGGACAAATCAGGCATTTTATTTTCATGACTCCACATTTGGAGAGTGCACTCTCTCTTTACCTGTGCTTAATATGACTCCAGATCCATGTGAATAGCTGTGGCAGAACACTGACAGCACTTTGATTGAGCTTGAAAACGAAGGTTACGTGGCCTTCCTGTTTGAAGCTCATTAAGACAGGCAATATGTGGTGTACAGGTGGCAGCAGAAATGCAGCCTAAAGTGGTTGGACTGGGCTCTGACTGCTGATGCAGAGGGAGGTCTTGGCATCTGCAGGTGCTTCCTGGTACTATCGACCAGGGCTGGAGGGCATGGCTTTACCTGCTGCTCTGGTCCCCTGCCAGACCCTGTCTGGCTCCACTGAAAGTACTTTTCCCTGCTTTTCCCTGCACTGCTTCTCTGGCTGCTTTGCTGGGGGAAGATAAAGGCAGTCCTGTCACACTCTGTGCAGAATTTTACCCATCTGGAACTGAAATAAGAATCTGTATGGGACATGACCTGCCATTTTCAGCATCTTACATATGAAATACTCTCCAACTATTCTGGCATGTGCCCACTCGCAGTGAAGTGATGTGCCTTCTTTGCTTTGTTCATCTGCAGTGCTGGAGAATAAGCAGATTTATTTTTTTAGCACTGCTGCCCTTCTTTCCCAGCCTAGACATGACACAGTATTTCTACTGGTGCAAAGATAGACTCTCAGCCCTTCCTAACCCTGTTTGAGTCATAGGGGAGTCAGGCAAGTCTGCATTTTAATTTCACACACTAATTGGGATTAACAGAAAAAGAAATATTTGCACAATATGCCCTATGTGCAGGGCAAATTCGGTGTCCCCTTCCTGTGGGGGTTGAGAGCTGATTTTACTGCTGCTTCTAGAGATTCTTTTTAATAATAGCTGACAATTGGATCTGATCCCAGCTTCCCCCTCCTAAATCAAGATCTGCTCTTTCATAGAGGGAGAGCATAATGGATATGGATATGTTTACTAAGGCCACACATGAGCGATGCTAAGTCCTAAGGAATTTGACAAAACCAGATAATTAGAATATGTTTTTAGCCAGCTATTGGTCTAAAGAGTTGCATTTTTCAGGAGTATTTTGAGCTGAGGTTTTGTTTTGTTTTTGTTCTTGATTAGGAGCCGGTAGCAGCAGAATACTTGAATGCAAAAATATTTTCTTGGCTGAAGTCCAAGCGTGCATCTCTAAAAAGTTATATTTCCTCTCTCTCATTTTGTCTCCTTTGCCTTCCCTGTTATTGATGCACATAATAAAACACTAGGAAAAAAAAGACAAATCCACCCAAAAGGTCAAAATCAATGATCCTTTTACAGATGGCACCTTTGGGAATCCTGGGTACTTTACCATCAGCTTGTGTTTGAGACTGTTACTTGAATACTTGTTTTTTGATGACAAAAATCAATGACTTCTTTAAAGAAGACACCCCTGGGGCTAGAGGGATGCAGACTTTGAAATGTTTACTAGTCTGTGCCTGTCTCTGAAAGACTAATAAACATATTTATAAGTTTATGAGTTCCTATTTAATTTTATGGATTGGAAATGGTGTATGGTTTTGACAAGAATATTTAAGCTAATGTGCCCCAATGAGACACATTCTGTATCACTTTGCAAATTTACATAGAAGTTCTGATCCAAAACCGATTGAAATCTACAGATATATTTGCATGAGGTTTAAATTTATCCCTGTGAAAAAGCCACTGAAGTTATCAGAATTATCTTCTTAATGAATTTGATCCAACAGCCAAATACTAAATCAATGCTCAAAATAAAAAGACAGAAAAACCCCTCATATAAAGACAAGAAATTTACTTCTCTGCAAAAATTATTTCCTTTATTTTTGTGTACAAATAAGTGTTTGCTGTTACTGTGAGCTGCAGAAACCGCTTCCTTTTTAAAAACCAGATACCTTTTTTCCCTCATTTCTTTACTGCTAATTTCACATTCCCTTTATTTCTGGCACTGTAATTTCCTTTGACACCAGGGCAGATATCCCTTGATTGTCCTGAAGGAGCGAGGCCACACCAGGCTCCTGTAAATTAACAGAACACTTGATCTGGATACCCTGTGATGTGGTATTGAGGCTTTGGTGCTGGAGGCTGGACAATCACTTTTCTCCCCAGCTGTGCACACATAGACTTTGCCAGGATTTTTTTCCCTTTTTTTATTTTTTTTTCTCCAATCAAAGATTTAGAGTTGTTTTAGTCTTATCCTTTGCAAGTTGGTTTCCGGGGAAGGAGCCACAGAAATTACTTTGGAGATAGACTGGCAGTGTATAGTAGCCTTGCAGTAATTAGAAAAACTAATTTATATTCCTTTTCCTTTGACTCTAGATCTAATCAGTAAATACAGTGATATAAAATGTCAGCCCTAACCAAACAAGTGCATTGAAAGGATAATAGTAGATAATGTCATTTAGGAATTAAAACATGGGAACATGCATGACATTAAAAGACGTGTTATATCAGCCATTCCTGCCCATCACTTACTGATCTTAATTCAAGTTTTCAGCCTCCCAAGTCAGTATTATTCTGCTATGTAGAATGTCATCCTATTCTGAAGACAGCAAAAATGCCTTGCTTTTGAATCCTGCTGGAAGAACTGGTGGATAATCTCTCCTGTGCCACAGCCCTGTCCACAGCTCAGCCCCACACACCCACACAGAGCCCTGATGGGATGGGGAGGGGAATCACAAAAAGGTAAAATCCACAGATTGAGACAGAACAATTTAATAAATGGCATGACATAAAATATAACAGTGATACTAAAAGGAAAAACAGAGAGAGGAATGAAAGCCAAGGAAAACAAGTGCAATTGGTCACCACCTGCTGACCGATGCCCAGCCTGTCCCCCAGCAGGGATCAGCCCCTCCTGGCCATCTCCCCCAGTTTATTGGCATTAGAAAGAAGTGGATCTGCTGGAGCAAGGCCAGAGGAGGCCATGGAGATGATCATAGATCCTCTGCTCTGGGGCAGGCTGAGAAAGCTGGGGCTGCTCAGCCAGCAGACGAGGCTCTGGGGAGCCCTTAGAGAACCTAGGAGAGCTGGAGAGGGACTTTGGATGAGGGTCTGGAGGGACAGGACACAGGGAATGGCTTTAAGCTGAAGGAGGGCAGCGTTAGATGGGATAGTGGGAAGAAATCCCTCCCTGGGAGGGTGGGCAGGCCCTGGCACAGGGTGCCCAGAGAAGCTGTGGCTGCCCCTGGATCCCTGGGAGTGTCCAAGGCCAGGTTGGACGGGGCTTGGAGCACCCTGGGCTGGTGGAAGGTGTCCCTGCCCACGGCAGGGGGAGGGATGAGATGAGCTTTGAGATCCCTTCCAACCCAAACCATTCTATGATCATGCTCAGATGACATGTATATGTAGATAATATATATCTAGTAGATAAGGGCTCATCATCCATTAACCTTGGTGCTCGTGACAAGTGCAGCAGAATCCCAACACAAGCTTGCTTTAGTTTCTTTCTGCCATTTTCTATGACAAGACTTTGTTTTGCTCTGCTACAGTTGTATAACTTTGTCAAAGCCCATATGTTTGAGCTGACAATTGAGAAGGATTTATTAATTACTTGTACAGCTTCAGACAACGGAAAGAAGGCAAGTGGAAATATATTTTTGTGCTCCCAGTAAAATGCCCCTTGTCCTTTGGCAGATGGGGTGGCAGTTACTCTGGAACCCTACTGATGTCAAGTTACTCTTTGATGCAAGGAAGAGGGTAAGAGCCTGTCTTCAAACCCTTGCTCAGCTGAAAGGTCATTAGTATGGAGTTTTATTTTCACACTCACGTTAAGATGTGAAAGTATCATTTCCTCAAAAGACTTTGCTAAAAGCCTTAGCTTTACAAATTTTGTAACTGAGGTGGCGCAACATTGTTTGGAATTTCTTATGAATTTACTATACCAAAGAGAAATCCTGATACTGCTCGAGCAGTTGGCATTCTGATGCTATTCCACTTTAAGAGGAACAATTGGTTGAACTTATTTAAAGTTGGCAAGAGAGTCATGAATCCCAATAAGGCCATGAATACATTTATTATTAATTTTTTTCTCATTCATTTTTAATTTTCTGTCAGACAGAATCAAAGGCTGAATTGGTGACTTCAGTGTTTTCTACCTTGCTCTATTGGCTTCAGAAGTCCTTTAATAAGGTAATTATTTATTCTGGACATCACTGGGAAATCAAAGGTGAAGAAATCGGGGATCTCTAAACCCTGTAGTGCTTTAATTCAAACAGCACTCACATTGTTGGATAGAGTTCATGCCTCTGGGCCTTTAATGTTGCCTGGCTTAGTACCTGTTTCATTTTACATTTAGCTGGAATGTGTAGAACAGAGAATGAAGGGAAACCACAGAAGGATTTAGCTCAGAGAAGCAAGAATTACTGGAACCAGCAGGGGTTCTGGCTTCTGGATTGAGAGGAGGCTGGTTCATTGTATGGAGAGGGAGTGAGCAGAGGATCTCTGAGAAGGGTTTTGTGTGTGCCCACAAGGTTTTCATTAGGAAGCTGTGGTGAGTGGTGGTTGTGTGTCCCTGTTACCTCCTGAAAACAAGGAATGCATCCAATTTTGCTCCAAATCCCTTATCTAAGGCATGGCACTTCTCTGCAGGTAGTGAAAAACCCCACATAGCTTTTCCTGCATTGGGGTTTTGAGAGGAGTGTGAGATGTTTGTTGGGCTGGAGCACACAGCTCCCATTCCTGCAGGGGAAGCAGGACTCTGGGAACGAAATGTGTGTGTGATTGAGAAGGAGGAGCTGGCTGGGCAAGGACAGCCACCAGTCTCACCTTGTTGGCATTTAGCAGACCCTAATTTCACCTGTACAGCATTGCATGTCTAGGGCACACATGGACCACTCCTTCACATGGATTTTGGGGTTTGTACATTATTGATAGGATTCCAGCACGAGCAGGAGGTAGCTTTTATTCCCTTTTTGGGAGGTATACCTAAACCTCTGTAATTCACACTGCTTCGCTATCAAGATGTTACTGCAGTCTCTCTCTGGTTTGTTTTAGCTCGTTTTTCAGAATTTTGGCCTTCTGTGAAGTTGATGGAACAAGAACTGAAAAGGAGACAACCTATCAAGCCTGACATTTAAAGGTTCAAACCTTCAAAGCACTGAGCACATATTCAAAAGAAAACAGTCATGGAATTTGCTTGTCTTGCATCCTGAATTCTTCCTGCAGTCCTCCTTGACACTCAGCTGCCTTCCTGCACCATGATGTAGTTTGGATGTGATTTAATATTCCACACAGAGCAGGTAACACTCTGCTCTAATGCTCTGTCTTGAGCAGAAGCAACAAGAGGCTATTTGAAAACATTTAGCCATGTGCTCCTGAGGAAAGAAAGGCTCTGCTCCTCTCTGTGTAATCATTCTGCTGATCACAATGCTATCTTAAGAAAGAGGAATATTGTACAAGTTGCCATAAAGTTTTATGAGCCAATTATTACAGATATAATTGTCCAAGGTTATAAAGGTCTATAGACGTCTTCTTTTCCATAGGCCGGTGCCCTTTTATGCTCCTCTTTTGTAGTTAATGCAATGCCTCATTTAATAATTTAAAAATAATTTATTGGAGTTAAATTGCTTTTTTAGAAGGCATAATCTTATCATTCTCATTTTTATAAGAAACTCATTTTAATTTGTTTGCTGTGCCATTCTCAGATGAATTTAGGAATTTAATGGAGTGAAAATTGAAGGCTGATGGCATCACTGAAATTATTAATTTGGTAACCGAAAGATTTATTTGGTTGATTTAGATGGGATTTTCAATACCCAATTATCTTTGGACTCTATTAAAGAGTGAAGCCTAGCCAAATAACAGTTCTCACTCAAAGTTCCCCGGGATGAATTGAAAAGGACATCTTCATTATTGCTATTGATGTTAATGTGGAAATCACTTACTGTTAATAATCCTGAAGGACAGATAAAGGCTTATTTTTACCCTCAAGAAGCTAGGTTCCAAACCCTAAAAATGTTATCTTAGGCAAGGAATATTACCTGCAGATAGCAGACTTAGCCATGCAGAATATTTCAACAGTTTACTTTTATCTCTACCAGGTCCCATTAGAATAATTTAGCAGAACGAAAATATCTTTGTCATGCAAATAAGTTTGATTTTTTTTTAATAAAGGTGGCAATATAACTATAGAAGGAGAATATCTGCAAACCTAGATTTGAGCATACAAAAGAAATATTTACTTTCTATTATATTCCATAAGCCTTTGCTTTTAGGGTTTTGAACAACCCTCCCATAAATAATCACCATTTCACAGTTCCAATTTTTAAAATAATCATTTTCATCATACCCTTTGACAATATAAACGTTTATATATTCCACCTGTTGTTTCCTGAAGGAAAGCAAACACCAATATGACAGCACACCCTAGTGAAAGGGTCACAGCCTTTTTTTTGTTTGAAACTGTCTGAGCTGACACAGCTCTCATCTCGAGAAACATATTCCTCTGTAGTCCTACACTTGCTAAATGGAAATGCAGGAGAAGAAACTGCAAATGAAGCATTAATTGCCCTACAGTTGGTGTCAGATGTTAAAGAGAATCTTCGTGATTTTAGAAGTCAAAAAGGAATGTATTGTCATCCATGCCAAAAATACACTGTATGAATTTAGCTGTATAACAACTAGAGATAGTTAAATACTAATACCAAAAAAGCAGCCTGGATTTAAATGATCATTGTTAGTTCATAAACATATTGCTTTGTTGGAACATCTGGAAGATTCAAGTTGGATATTAAATGGTTCCTTGGCAGCACAAGAATGGAAACTTTCTTTGTTCTATTTTTTTGCAGTTTGAGGAGGAAAGTCAGTTCATACAAAAGTTGGGTTCTCAAAGGACCAGAGGATGATTGCTTGAGCCTTCCCTTTCCATCCTCACAGTGTATGCTCCTCTAGCCAGGTAATATTGCCCACCTATGTCAGATATGCGATACTCAATATTCGGATTTGGGGTTGAAAGGAGGAGATGAGAGATGTAATAATTTAAAATAGGCCTGGAAAGAGTTAAACGACTCTTGCAGGAGGACATAAGCGTTAAAAGACAGACAATGAATCAGGGTCTCTGCATTGGCTTGCTTCAGATCTGGGGAATCTCCCAGTGCAGCAAACAAGCCACGAGCAAAGCAGTGTGGGGGTCACTCACAGAGCCAGTCCAGAGCCTTCCAGCACAACAGGTTTAGCTTTATACTAGATTTATATTTATTTTCAGCAAAAAGTTTACCCGGTTGTGGTGGTTTAGTAAACTTTTTTTTTTTCCAGAGAAACTGCCCTGGCAATTTCCACGTGGGTGAGTCCACACCCCACTGATACCCACAGTCCCACCAGTACCTATAGACTTGGATTCCAGCCCTATAGACAGACAAGAATCTATACAGACGTGACGAGTGAGCTTGTGACTACATTCATATTCATCCCCCTCTCTGCCCAGCATTAGCAATGCCAGCAAGGATGGCTGAAATAAAAGTGTGTTTGGCTTAAGTGGCCTAAGAGAGAAGGAATTATAGCCATGCATTTCGTTAAGCTTTCAGCATTTTGGTGTTGGATCCCAGCTCAGAGAGTCACTTGGTATGAAAGCTGCACATCTGCTTGCAGCTCTCGGCTCTCAGTGAATTTAGAGGTTAGAGCTTAATCCCTGCTGTAGAGCCCTCTCCCTTTCTGTGCTGTGTCTCATTTGTACAGGTGGATACAGGTGATGTCCTCTGGTCAGGAGACAGGTGGAGCAGAGCTAGCACGAAGACTGAAACTCTTCTGTGTGCTGGCAGACAGTATCTCTCAGATCAAAGAGGGCACCATTTTCAGAGTGAGAAGAAGAATATGTGCTGTCTGCAGCAAATCTGACCTTTGTATAAAAGCCTTCAGCTTCTTGGAGTTCCACTCTGTCAAATGTCATGGGGAAAAATATGTACAGGGCTTGATGAGTGAACCTAAAGAAAAAAAAATCTACATGATAGTCACAATTGTAAAAGGATAACATAACATTCTCCTTCTAAATCTGATGTGAAGTTTTGACAGATTCTCTAACTCGTGTAAGATTGTTTAAGGGATGGGTCGAAGGGCTCCAATTCCCCTTCCTTTCACCTTACTCTCACCCTTAGTAATGTAAATCAATTTACAGAACCTTTTCCACCACAGTTGAAAAGCTGCCTCCATTCTGTCATCAACAAAACATCACTTGTAATTATTTTTACCACTTTATACTATGTACAATAAAGAAAAATACCTAGAACTGTATCCCAAACCAAAAATCAAGCTCAATGCGTTTAATTATCAACAACAAACGTGATTCCTGCTTCTCAAAGAGCTCTGATATAGGCATAATGAGTTCATTTAACCTCAAAGAAATAATTAGCCAACTTGAGAGGACAAGAAAAAGGAGTTAAAATGCCACAGCAGTGTATTTCCCCCCTGTTTTCTAACAAAATCATTAGCACGTGGAAAGGAGGGCTGATGATCTTGACTTGCCGAGGTTTTTTACATAATGAAGTGCAAGGCACAGAGGTAGAAAAGCTCCTCAGCTCCATCAGCTGCCTGAAGAGCAGCACGTTCCTTCAGACACTTCTCAGTCTTTCCCAGTGTTTTGGGGCTGATCCCCATTTGTCAATCTGAGCCCCAGTTAAAAACTGTGTCTGTCACAAACCAGCAACACTCCCAGTGATGGAAAATTCATCTCCTGATCCTATAAATGACTGTTTATTTTAGCAGAAACGCTGAAAAACATTTAAATCTGAATTAGCTCCCACTAGTTCAGGAACTTTGAGGCAAAGAGCAGATCAATTCTTTGTCTGGAAGCTGCCTCAGGATGACTAGTAGACCCTGCAGTGTCCCATTATAGAGGGTTCTCAGGGAGTTCTTGCTTTCCACCCCTTTCCTGCTCCTCTTTAGAGTACCTGTGGCACTGCTGCTCATGTAAGATACCAAGGAGCCTTTCTGAGATTTAGAAACCCACTGAAGCAGCACTGCAGGGAGCATTTTAACTTACACTGGAAGTAGCTTGACCTTAAATCTCTTAAAATTTCGTCAGTGCAGCTACTAATTAATTACACTGGAGTTAAAGGTGTACAGTAACTAATCCTATCAGCCAGGACAACTTTTGAATCCTCCCAGTCTTTCTAATAATTATATGTTCTTAAAACAATGTTTTAGAAACACTCAACAGAAAAGAGTGATTAAAAGCTTGCAAAAAGCCCAAAAATTGGGGGCCAAACTCGTTCCATTGAAAATATTGTGTCCAGTAACAAAGCAAGTTTTTCTCAGGTCTATGGAAGTGAAACCAGTGGCTGGTAATTTTTGGCTGCAACGAGCATTCTAAAAGATTTTACTGTTGATTTGTGATGAGTTGAAAAGGATGCTTATTGTGTGAAGCCTGAGGTTTGGAAGGGTCTCAAAGTGGTCTTTAGGCATCCAGCTTGTTGCTGGCCAGGCTGGGAGCTCACAAGGTGCACACACAGGGCTTACCCGAGGAACCACTAAAAGAGCTGAGGCCCCTGTGGCAGTTCAGACCCCCAAGATGCTTTGGAGTCATGGTGAGAACAAGTTAATAATTAAAGTGCTGACAAAACCTTAGTTGCAGTTATCATGAACTTGGCTGTTGTAAAAACACCAGGATTAAGTGGAGGTGTGTGAGTAATAAAATCTTCAAAGAAACAAATTGTCTATGAATATGTAATTATGGCTTTCTCAAGGATTTTAAAGTGTGTGCCTATTTCTTGTTTGCGTTTTACTCAGGCATCTCAAGGACCATTGGCAGAATACTGTCAATGTTTAAAGCTGCAAACTCTTTCAAACAACAACAGCCTGAGGCTTTTTGTGTAGTACATACTAGTTTTACTATTCAGTGAATATCACTTTTCCATGATGCAATGTCTAAAATCAAAGGGAACAGATATTGGAGACGAAATCCAGCCCTATGAACTTGCCACAAGCCCACAGATACTTGTGGGACTTGGCTCAGCCTGGAGAAGTATTTTGAGACTATATATTTCTATATAGGACAGGGGAAAGAGGTGTATGAGGTTGGCTGGAGGGATTTTTTAAATCTAAGCCCATTAGCATTTGGCACCAGCCTCCCCAAACAGAATTGCTGTTGAGTGCACTTGTTTGCACATGCAAAGCCCCACACTCACAGATGCAAATTGCCTGAGCGTGACATCCCCACCAGCAGCACAAATGTGAAGGGGAGCTTGCAAGTGTGAAATGGATGCTGCAAGCACTTGCAGGGTTTCATGTGGGCAATTAAAGGCAGCCTGATAATGATTGTCCCAGCAGCTCTTAGTCCATTATATGTACCATGCGATCAGGCTCATACATGGTACTATTTGCCTGTTAGGGAACAGATTTTTCATGTATTTGTGTATTAGCAAAATATGAATGCCTAGGGAGTTTTAGAGAAGCACTCAAGTATTTTTAATACCTGACTCACCATCCAGCTTTGGGTCCCTGAACACCTTGGCAGCTTTAACCCTCGGCCAGTTCATATATAAAGAAACTTCTGTAGCTAACCTTACCTTGAGGCCTTTCTTTGGTTGTTTTTATTTTTCAGTTCAGACTGCCAGCTGTAACATTTTCATGAGGTAGTTGACAAAGGGGCTGTTCTAACAAAAGAATGGGCAAATGCTGATTCTACTTGAGAAGGGCATGTATATCACGAGTAGTCAAGTGTTGGTGGCCTTTTTGTTGCTGGGACTGCTCTTGAGGGCGTGCTTGTGAAATGGCAGGGTGTGAGCGTCGTGTTTATTTTGATCTCGTGTATGAAATAGGGGGAAGGGTAAAGGGTGAAGGCAAGAACAGGCTATGAAGTGCCTCAATAAACCATCAGGAAAGGCATCTCTGATGAAACAGCACATTTCTCAAGGGAATGCGCTGCCCTTCGGGAAGAGTGGAATGAGTAGGAAAAGTGATGTTAACATTAGCATTTCAGTGGTTGTAAATTATACATTGGAACCCAGGGCTCATGTAGAAGAGATTATCAAAGAACCATAAGGCAGCAGAATACCCTCTTTGGTGTTTTATGTGAGTGGTTTTATGGGACAGTGTTTTATGTGATTGGCCAAAGGGAACACAGAGGTCAATGACTATTTTTGTACCATTATAAAGCTGATAGTGATGTGTCTGTCTTATAAAACTGTATGTTTTGCCCAGTATAAATTGATGCCACCCATGTAAGGACACACAGTGGCTGGTATTGGAAAGGAAGGGTTTTTACCATTCTGTATAAAGGTGAGATCTGAGGGTGTTACTGTGCCACATGCTCGTACTGTATCAATTCTAACAGCTTGAGAACAGGTGAATTAGTAAAATCCCAAAGACAAAATCTGAGGACATTAACCAAGATTTGCAGACACCTGTATGTGGTAGTTTTGGAAGCCAGAGAATCACAAGCAGTGTTGGTTTAGTCACATCAGTATAAATACAGCACAGAAAGTTGCAATGACAAATCCATAGTCATCTTGCTACTTCCAAAAATATATGCCTGCTTTCAATGAAATAGCTGGGTAGGAAAGACCATTCCTAAAGTGTTGCATATTTCTAAGTACAGCCTTACCATGAATTAAGACTAACCTTAAATATTTGGTAGCTTTGACTCTAATATTTATTACCTCTTTACTCTCTCTCTATCTCCTTTCCCAGCTGCTCAGAGGAATTGCTCCAAGGCTACCACTGCTACTATAACTGATAGTTACTGAGAGACTGTGTTGCTGGGGCTGGTATTTCAGACCCATAAATCAGCATTTCAATCACTGTAACTTACATGCTCTTCATATCCCATAATCTCCAGGAGTGAACTCTGGGAATGCCAATGGTGACACCAATAACAGCTCTTGGCACTCTTTGTCTCTCCTGCTCTTTCAGTTTTGTGTTGTTGGAAGAGAAGGAGAAGCAGTGCACCAAGTCACACTTGTCCATTGCAGCATCCTTGCAGTTTTCTGTGGGTTTGGATGCTGGTGTTCATCAGAGGCAGGATATTGAAACTGGATGGATCCAGCATATCCATTCCCCAGGGCCAAAAGTTACTGCAAATGCCATGTGTGCTTTTCCATATCCATTTTGCATATGGCTTAACAGATTGAGAGGCTGATGCTGCAGGAATCTCCCATAGTGTTTCTCCTCTAACATAAATGTGAGCAAACCCCTCCTGTAACTCAATATGCCCATATAAAGTCCATATTGGCTATGTCCTTGATGAGTGGAGCCAGCGTTCCCTCAAAATCTGAATAATGGGTTTAATGGCCTTAAAAGATTGCTTCTTATTCCTAAAATTTCGAGCATCAAAAGAATAACAATATTTTGTTTCTTTCTTTTGTTCTGTTTCTCTTCCTGTCTCAGAAGGTAATTTTTAGTTCAGGCAAGGCCAAAGACAAAGCAAAATAGATGTACTGAAACATATGAGTACCAGCAATGCGATTTCCTTGGCGATGATAATCCTGTCACAGCTGTCAAAATTTACTTCTTTATCCATATGACATTTTAAGAGGATGGAAACGCCACGTTAGAATAAGCAGCCATAAAGGACTCCGTCCAAAATGACTGTCAACAGCAGACTCTTCCAGGCAATATATTGTTTACAAATCTCAGAGAAATTGCTTTACCAACACTGCATTTGATTTTGATGCTCCAAAGCTTAGTCATAACTCTTCCCTTTCATTATGGCAGAGGTAAAACAGGCAGTTAAAAATGTTAATTTAATTTCCGCAGGGATCCAGAGGAAAAGATAAATGCAAAATTATTATGCTGAAAAATAAACAGTACAGGAAATGTAACTCCTTAGTCCTCATGAGTCCTTTGGGGTTTTATCAGTTTGTCGTTGAGAGAAGAATCAGAAACAAATGATCATATTTGGTATTATTGGTATTATCAGAGGGAGGGGAACTCTGGAACGTTCACACATATGGGTGAGATCACCAGTGCCTGTAGGAGTTCAGCCCTTGGCTAGGCAGGTTTGTGGAACTGCCCTGATTCTGCTGGACTCCAACAGGGTTGCAGTCCTGGCCCTAAATATTAAATATTGAAAGCAGGGCAAGCCTCTCTTTTAATGGCACAGCAAACAGAGCAAAGAGAGACAGGTAAGGACAGAGGGAGTCACCTCCTCAGCCTCTGTATCACTTTGCAAAATACATTTTTCCTTCCTGAACTTTCTAGATATGCTAATTTAATAAGCTAGATTGGATAGGACTTCCTTGGTAATTCCATTCCCTGCCAGCTCTGTAAAATTAATACTTGTATTCTGTGTTCTGTACAAAGTTGTTGATAACATTCAGGTGGAGATGTCCCCTATGATCTAGTTTATACCTGAACAGAGTTTTAAATATATAGCAACTGAGCAGCTTTCTGACAGGTACAGGGGAAACCAATTACTGTCTCTTCACCATCACTGCCCCCTTCCCTTCTTGGCTACCCTTTGAATGAGATGTTATTGGTTGTGTTCCCCAGGAAGGTCTTTATTCAATGTTTTTTTCCGAGCCTTATTAATGTGAGGATTAAATACAACACAGAGTTGTAACATTATCATCAGAGCAACTTCTTCAGGCTATGGATGACCGTGTTGCCTTGGAGGCAAACTGAGAGCCCTGCTCATGTTCTTGTCACTTCTAGCAGGCTTTGTCAGTAAAGTTTCATGGGGTCAGTGCCAAGCTACCAGAAGGACTTTCTATTTAGACATCTTTGCAATTTCCTCATGTTAAACTTTCTTCACCTTAAAAAGACACCTCCTTACCCACATCTCAAAACAAAACAAATTGTGCATCTGTAGGTCAAACCACAGGTAAAAGAGGAGGAATGCATCTTTTTGCCATCCCAGTAGGAGATATTTAAACCAGAGAGACCAGATTTTCATGTTTTAATTCTTGCATCAACCATGCAACTGGTTAATCCTGAAACTGCAAATATGGCTCACTTAAACTAAGCAGTGTCTCAGCTGAGCTCTGTCCTAGTGAGTTTTAATGACCATTTCGATGTGGCAGAATAGTTTTAAAATCTTTCAGCAAATAAGAATAGAACTGGCAGACTACAAGGACAGAAAATGGCTACATCTGGCCCAACCACACTGCTTTTGCCAAGAGTGCCTAATACTAGAAACATCTAAGGCTGAGGAGACTTGCAGCTCCTGATTTTGTCCCATGTGGTCCCTGAAGCCCTAAGAGAGGCAAGACAACAATGTAGTGATGGGAGTAATTGCTATTCAGGTGTCCAATACATCACAGTAACCCTGCAGGGCCTTGATAAAAATGTGTGGGGTTTTTTCTTTTCCCTTAATACCTGATCAATATTCTACCCTAAATGTTTCCAAAGAGTTTTCTGTCTCTTGTGTTTATAGCTCTCAGATGCAGGAAAGGTGTTAGCAGAGGTTAATTTGGTATTAATCAATATATTCCAGTGCACATTTAAAATATAATCCCCCTCTGTCTGGATCTTCTATCTAGTTTTACTTGCCCATGGCTAATGCAGTGCTGTGCCAGTTATTTCAGAGGATTCAGTCTTTCTTTAAAAGTGTCTGCTTGATGCTGTGTTTTCCAACATTGATTTTAAAATAAAGCTGGTTCTTGATGCTAATTTTCATTTGTACTTTGCCTATCATTTATACAGAGAAGACACAATGGAATATTTGAAAAATATTTGAAATTGAGAAATGACCAAACAAGGTGAATTATGGTTAGTATTAAAAATGAACTTCCTTTAAAGTGTGCACAAAGCACAATGTTTCAGTCAATAAAATGAGCATTATTGTGTTCTTAGATCATCTCCAGAACTTCCATTTATCTTGTTTTGTAATAAGAAATGGGAGATGTTATAAAGATGCATCTTGACAAAATGTATTGTCTCTTTGAGAGGAGAGAAATTGCAGCAGCAGTGGGAGGGAAGCAGAGACAGTGTCGTGTTCCAGGGAACTTATTGCACCTGAATGCAGCAAATGGGGAGAATATGGAAACCAACCCCAAACTGCTTAAGTGTGTGGCATGGAATAAAGTGCTCCTGACATTTCCTTCTTATTCTGGGGGGAAAACGCATTTGTAAGAGACTCAGAAGTGTTTCATGTAACATGTCAGTGTCCATTTAGTTACCCTGACCGACACTCCTGCAGTCTGTGCACCAGCAGAATGACTTTGAACTCCAGCAGGATTTCATCCAGGCTTAGCACTCTGTGAATCAGGCCCTTGGCTCAAAGGAGCACAAGATAGAGACTCTCACTCTGGATATGGACATCTCATCCACTTTCAGGTGCTCTGTGTCTGATTGTGAAGCTCAAAGTTTGCTGATTGCCTGCAAGAGGATTAGTGCACAAATTAATAATGTTGATGATTTTATATAAAACAAGACGTTGGGGTTTTTTATGATAATGGTATAACATTAGGAAAGAGGAACAAATGCATTTGTACTTTGTTTAGTGTGTGTGTGTGTGTGTGCATTTGGTGCTGTTGCTCTGAGTGTCCCTGTGTGAACTGATTATGTATAATTTGGATGTGCCAGATAGAATGTGTAATATTCAGTTGTTCTTCATTTGTGCTGTTCCTTAGTGAGCAGGACTGGGCCCTCTAGAAGAACAAGGAGATGTTTTATATGCTGTTGGCAGCTGAGAATACCCAGAGACCCCAATGGGAGGCAGGCAGGAGGATATATGGGAAGGGTCACAACAAGGACTTGTGAGCGTCGAGATCAAGCAGAGAGACTGAGAAGAGCAGACAGCAGGTGTTCAGGGCACAGAAAAGACAGAAAGAAAAACTTCCAGAGAGTTAAAGGGTTGTAGTTCCCACAGTTCACAAGTCATTGGTTAATCTGAAAGTCAGGAGGCAAGGAGGCATCTGTAGAGACAAAGTTAACGAGGGAACAGTTACTTATAAACATTAATTTCTGCTCCTTCTTCTTGCTTCTATTTTAATAAATTCTGACCTTTGCTTTGACTGTAAAACTGCTCTGTGTTCTTTGGAAATATGCAGGAAGGCAGATCTTTCTCCAAATGGGTCGTTCTGAGTTTTGTATGTGCTTAATAAAACACTACAGATGAAAAAAGAACTACAGAATGTTTATTTGCTTTATAAACAGTCTAGTGTTGAAAGGATGAAGGTTTTGTGTCTCTCAGATCTGTTTGTACCTGATATTTTTTCCACAGTGCAAATCTTCTCCATTTTTTGCCACTATGACCTGCCACACTGAAGCCTGGTGAAGTGCAAGTCTCTCCAGCTGAGAACTGAAGTACATCCATGTCTAAACTGATCAGTAGAATAATGGTCACTAAGCAGAGTAATGGATTCTGTGAAGGGAAGTTAGGCAGTGATGGAACATGTGGCAGCTACCACAGACCATTTATAGGTGCTGGTGGACTAGTCTGGTGTAGTGATTCCCATGATTTATGCCTGTCTGTTGGGCTGGAAGATGAGGCTTCAATTAAGGATGCTCTAAGTCACCATTAAAATAATGTAAAGAACTGGCTGACAGTGGATGAGAGCTACACATTTTAAATAACGTGCTATTGATTTTGCAAAAATTGGTGCCATCAATATGGTGGGAGTAAGTCAGCACCATTATAAATTCAGCAAATATTCCTGATGTAAACAAGCCCACAATGGACAGAGAGAAATCAGTGTGTTCATTTGCAGTGGGACAAATCATTATAACTGCTCCCAAGTTCCAGGGAGATCATGGATGATTTTGGGAGGCACCATGCTGATGGGTGTAATTGCCTTTCAGAGAAGCTTTATGCTACTCCAGACTGATTACTGCCAGTGTAATTATTCATCTCAAATTGCTTGGAAAAGGGCATAAGCTGTTTCATATCGAAACTGATAACTCTGCAACCTTGCAGTTGGCTAACCACATTTCCAATACATGCAATTCATAATCTGAATATTCAAGTGCTTTATATATTTCCCCATTGATCCAAATTTCTTTGTAAGTTATGTACAAGCTGAAAACTCAGCTGTCTTGCTTTATATTTTTATAAATTGCAAATAATAAGACAGCAACTTAAGAAGTGTGTGTATATAATACATTGTAAAATGGTGAAAGAAATATCATACTTGCACTGAACAATGCCATTTCCTAGTAGAAGGTGTTATCTATAATTATATAAACAAGCCTGTGAGTCTTACAAAGCAATCTTGTGTCACTGGAATATGATTCTAAATCTTTCTTAGTGGCTAATAATTTCTAATTTAGAATTCTGCAGTTGCTCATTTTGTTATGAGTGGAAACATCCCTGCACTGGAGAACTGAGGTCTGGTTTTATGGCTAAGCAAAAAAACCTGTTTGCTTTTTACTGTATGATGAGCTGGATTCCAGCACAGCAACCACTCCCAAATGGAAGCATTCAGGATGAATGACCAGTGTGAATCTATTAGTTATTGAACCTCATCTGCCTTTGCCTTACCATGTGTAAAAAGGGCAAAAGGATGGCTAGGCAATCTCAAACAACCATTTCACCTTGGCAAGCCATACAAATAAGGTAGATAGATGAAATAAAGAGAGTGAGTCTTCACATTACTGATGACTATTCCAAACTGTCATATCTGCTTTTGTTAAACTCACTAAATCAAGGCCAAGCCTTTGCTTCTCCATGCAGGTAAGAAAATCAGGTACAAGACAGAGTGGGGGAGAGACACAACCCAGCTCCAAATGGTGTCCCAGTGTGTTACCAGTACCTTGCTCTGGGAGGGGGTGGATGTTCTGGGAGGGAGCACTGGCTAAAGAAGTGTGTGCTTCTTACTTCAGTCCCATTTTGAATCCAGAAATCAAGCCTCAAATGTATTTTGGGGAAGATGATTGGTGATCATCTTTTTAACTTACAAAGAGAATACCAAAGGCTGATTTGTGACTGCTCATGACTGTATGAGTAATACATCTTTCCTTAAGACAATTTTCTCCATGAAAATGTCTTATATCACTTTAATTGCCAATCACAGTGAAATGAGAGACAGTAAATTATTTGCATAGTCTGCTGAAATGGTAAATTGAAGGAGCCAAGGACCCCTTATAGAAATACTTAAAACATAGAATCATAGACCCATAGAATGGTTTGGGTTGGAAGGGACCTTAAAGCCCATCCAGTCCCACCCCCTGCCATGGGCAGGGACACCTCCCACCAGCCCAGGGTGCTCCAAGCCCCGTCCAACCTGGCCTTGGACACTCCCAGGGATCCAGGGGCAGCCACAGCTTCTCTGGGCACCCTGTGCCAGGGCCTGCCCACCCTCCCAGGGAGGAATTTCTTCCCAATATCCCATCTAACACTGTTCTCTTGTCATTTTCACTATATCTGCAGGTAAAAAGTCCCTCTGCAGCTTTAATATTTAAATTTTCACTAAGATCCTTCACTCATTCTTAACTTAAACTAGTTCCGTGTTATGTCTGTATGATAGAATTATTACATTATATGCTAGCAAGTAAAAGATGATTTTTCTTCTAATATATGTTTTTACCTGCCAAAGAGCACCGAGTTACCTTTTTGGTACTGTTATATATTACAGCACACAATCTATATGCTAGGTTATGAAAAATGGATACAACACTAAGCATCCCTTCTGACTCTAAATAGAGATGCAGATCTAAAATTGTTTTCTATCTAAGTTACCCACAGTGGTAGACACTAAGAAGAACAGGGTCAGACTTAGCTAAGGTCCATGAGTGCAATTTCCCATCTAAATGAGAAGGCATTTCCATTTGAAGGTTATTATGGACTCTCTTACTGGTTTTCCTGCTTGTTATTATAGGCACTCTTCAGCTAATGCTTTCAATGCATTCACTTACAAATGCAGTTCAGGTCTTCAAAACATCAAAGCCATAATGCCACAATCCTTTTGAAGTCTTTTATCAAACTGCTGAGGTTGACCTATTTAATTGTGCAGCCTAAGATGATCCAGATTGACTAGAAGAACATATCTGTGCTCTTAGGGGTTTTATTTGTGCACTGTAACAGTTTACATGAGGTCAGATCCTTAGCAGGGGTAAACTGGTACTGTTTGGTTAAAAGAGACACAGTTGTCATGGTTCCAGTAGTTTGGGATCTATTAATCCTCAAGAGAAGGCAAACATATTACCTGGACATGGCTTTCCTCGCTGATTTATTTCATGGTACCCAGGGCTTTATGCAAAGGGCACAGTGCAATTCACAGGTGATGTTTGTGCCCATGGTCAGTGCTGATGAGGAGCATCAGGAGGTTTCTTCCCATGATGGCCTCAGGTATAAAAGTACTACTGCTTATAATTTTACAAAATGTAACTTAGTCTGACTCTTCTCTGATGCCGCTTCTTCATTTTCATGCAACAGTTTGCTGGGTGATCAAAGCACGAGCAGGATCTGCATGTGCAGCCTGTTCAGCATCCCCAAGGGCTGTAGTCACAATCAAGTGTTCTGGTCTACAGTTTGTCATTTCAAATCAAACTGAACTCGGATATCTGCCGGAGCTTTGATCTCAGTCAGTCGGGGATTCTCGGAAACCCCTCGGGGATATTTCACAAAGATTCAGCATAGCAGAAGTCACAAAATTAGAGCAGATTTTATCAGAATTAACAAACCTAGTGCTGAGCCCTCTGAATGGAACTGAAGGCAGGAGAGTCATCTCCTTGAGCTGCTGACAGGAAGAAAATTGATATCAGTCTGTCTTTACAGTTGAGAGCAGAGTCAAATGTCTGATGGTTTGGGTACATTGGCAACATACATCATTGCTCAACTTCTTTTTTTTATTTCTTAAATGAATATAATGGTCAAGGACAGTGCAGGGATTTATAGCTCTTATTCATCATCTCATATTTTAGCCAAGTTCAGCACAGAACAGAGGATAATCACAGCCATCTGATGGCTATTGAAGTGAACTGAATTGCTGGTCACAGAATACCCACAGCCCTAAAAACTCATTAAAAGAATTTGGACAGATACTCACTCAGAGGGTGATACAGTGGAGCTGTTCAGGAGGCTGCAGATGCCAAAAATGGTTTTCTGATTAGTCAGATTTAATTGACTGCAGTG
This sequence comes from Campylorhamphus procurvoides, assembly GCA_013396655.1. Taxonomy (NCBI): domain Eukaryota; kingdom Metazoa; phylum Chordata; class Aves; order Passeriformes; family Dendrocolaptidae; genus Campylorhamphus; species Campylorhamphus procurvoides. The sequence goes on along the minus strand of WBMV01002770.1, from coordinate 210,178 downwards.
AATTTGTATGCATTTTTTGAAAGATTTACAACAGTTTAGCAAACTTGGAAGGGAACAATGAGAGCCAGATGTGAATCAGGGCTGGCTTAGAAGGACATAACAAACCAGATAACAAAAAAATGACCCTTAGCAACTCTTTACACTTTTGGCAATTGTGCCTAGCAAGAAAGAATGAAAATCTTTCCACACAATGAAGGATGAAAGGACTTGGAGTGATGGTCTGACTTTACAATGGCAAAGTTATGCCTTCAGTCTTGGAAACTTTTTTGCTATGTAACTTCACAAATTGAAATAACTCACTGGGCTTCTGGGGGCTCCTTTTGCAAATGAGGTTCAGTACAGTGTGATTAATGTATGTATTGACCATTTTTCTTCTCTGTGTTTTACCTGCATATATAGGTACATATGTATTTTTATCTGAAATGAATCCAGCATCATCTCCCAGTACTTTATTTCAGAGCTTATCCTTCAGACCTTTGTGTTTTAAGGTGAAGGACACAGCATTTTGCCTCTGTGCATTGGTCCAACCAGTGTTTGCCCAAGGTTTCCCTTATAAACAAAGGGAAATCACAGGAAAACAGTGCTTTGACTTCTAGGAACAGAAGATGAATGTGCAGGACCCAAATGAGGTTTCTATTGATCTGGCACAACATGAAATCAAACGGAGGGACAGAAAATGAAGTGAGAAGGGTAGTTGTTCTGAACTTTGTAGCCTATGATTAAATTGTTATTGAGCACTGGAACGGGTTGCCCAGAGAGGTTGTGGGATCTCCATCCTTGGAAATACTGAAAAAGTGAGTGGACAGAGCCCTGAATGACGTGATTTAGTTGATACTGCTCTGAGCAGGCAGGGTTGGACTAAGCAATTGCTGCAGGTCCCTTCCAACCTTGGCTATTTCAAGATTTTATGGAATCCGGTTACTGTGATTGAACTAAGATTTCCAGGGATCAAACATTGCCTTGCTGTCAGTTTGCATAAAGTGATCAGTGACCATTTTTGTGACTCAGCCTTAGAAGGTCCCGTGTTTCACTCACCTATGGTCAGTGTGTATACGTAGTTTATACAGAATTCTTTCCTAGAGCTTGCCTTTCCCCCTGGATCAGTTTGAACCAGAGGCACATCCCAGCACCTCTCAGTGCTGTGTGCTGATGCTGAAAACATTGTGTCCTACTGGGACTGCCCCCTGGACAAGCTGCAGTTCTTGCAGCAACAGATGAGTTTCCCTTGGTTGTGCCTGTTTGTGAGTGCATTCAGGTAACACGTGTTAAGGGGTTTGTGAGTCTCACCTCCTGCCAAAGGAATATTTCTCTAAGCAATGTTTCCTAGCATGGAAACAGCCCAAGCCCTTGTGCAGGAGGCACCAGCTGTGCCACTCTCCCAGGAATGCTCATGCTGCTCTCCACGACACACGAGCAGGGCAGCACCTCCAGCCCACGTGCTCTGGGGCCAGAGTGTGTCCTCAGACCATCAACTGTGTCTCTCAGTGAGATGATTTAGCATGACAGCCACGCTCTTGACTCAAGGGAGCACTTGACAGACAGAGTTAGTCTCCAGAGAACGGGCAGTTTACTTTTCACTGCTGCTCTCCTGGGGCTGCTGCTCTCCTGGGGCATTCCCAGCCTACAAGCAGAGTGGAGTTTGCAAGACTAAGGAAAATGTTTGCATTGCAATACTTTAATTTAATCTTATGTTCTTCCCAGGGGTCTTTCCATAATGATCTAAAGAGTGAAGGGTGTGTTGCTGCTGCTTGGAACAGAGGGAAGATCAAAGGTCTGTGCATCTGCAATTTTTGTCTGCTTGGTGAATTGAATGGGTAGCAAGGTAAGGACAGCAACTGCCAAGAAGAGAGAGAGCTGCTCTGTAACTTACAGAAAATCTGTTACACATTCACAAAGGTCTCATTTTACTGTTTCAGCCCTTTGTTGTTTAAAGGAAAAACAAAAATGACAAAAGCCAGTGCTCCTCCGAGATCTGCAGGAAACCAGTGGGAAAGAAATGCAGCATGATTTTAGGGGCCAGAGATGTCCCTGCACAGTTTAAAGCAGCTGCCCTTGGTGGTCCAGTAAGAGGCTAATTCCTGCCTTTTGTCATTTCATTCGCACCCTCCAGGCACTTATTTCTATCTTCTCCTCCATTTCTATGCAACATCTTCGGTGCAAGTGAATTGTGACTGATTCTGAAGGCCAAGGACATAACAGAGCCCTTCACTCTGCCATTTTGGGTGTAGCACACAGCTTGCTGCTCTGTTTATTTCCAGCAGCGTTCTGACCTCGTGCTTTGTCTCTCCCAGGGATCTCATTCTGACTGCTCGCCTTGATGTTTCAGACAATCGGAGCTTTCTGTTTGAAGCAGACAGAGGTTTGAGGTTTTTGCTAAGAAAGCACACTTTTCATCAGGACCCAAAGGACAGAGTGAGTTTCTTGACTTATTCCTTCTTTCCGATCCGGTGAGTGAACAGAAATGAATTTCTTGTGAGACTGCTGATTCCTAAATACTCCTAAATCTCAAGTGTTCTGCTTTGACAGCTGGCTTACAAGGACCCCCGTTTGTGCCATGGAAAGAGCTTCATATCCATATTGTACTGCCTGGCTGGGGCTTGTGATATCTCCTGTCCAGCTGGATCCACCACAAAGGCTTGTGTCACTGCTCAGGACCTGCCAGCTCAGAGGACCATCAGGCGCTCTGTCTGTTCCTGGTTCAGTGCTAGATCTCAGTGATGGCTTTCTACTTTATCACTTTGGAGAGAAATTCAGTTATTCTTTGGTCACTTGGTAAATCATCTGATCCAAGATACCATTAATTAAAGATTAAAGGTTAAAGCAAGGTACAGAGGACATTTTCATTTTGTAAGGGAGAGAATTAAGCAGATTATCTACAGTCCCTCTTCCTTTCTTTCTCCATGTCTTCAGACTTTAAAGTGAATGAGCCAAGCTTGGTTCACAGATGGGCCATGTAGGAGGTCAGAGATGGCTTTTAGATTTTTGCACTATTTTTTCTATTCGGAGAATTTTGTGAAGAGCTTTTGTTTATTTCTTCCCAACCCTAAGAGATTGAGCTGACTAGGCAGTTCAGTAAATTACTCTGAGAGAGTGAAGTTTTGTGGTCTGTACCCAGATGGTTGTGAGTATCCCATGTGACAAGCATTCAGGATGTTTCATTTTGCTGATAAGTTTGTATTTTTGTTGTGGATTCTTTTATAAGCTAGCACAGTAGCCACTCATCAGTGATGTTTTTTGTAATATCTAAATAAAGCACAGATGTGTTTTAATCCCATTTGTAAGGATAGGGACTGAAAGGTTTAATCAACGTGCAGAAGATCACAAGGGAAATCAGCCCTAAAACCTCAGAGGTAACCTAGACTTCAGTCTAAAGACTCCAAGCACAAGATCTCTTCCTGCAGTCTCATTCTTCTGTAATTATGAAGGGGGAAAATCCCAGGACACCAAATTCTTCTTGAAGTATTTCAAAAAGTAAACCAAGTTCTGAATAAGACTAGTTAAGGATGTTTGAGAGTTTGGGGTTTTCACTTTCCCTTTGCATAGCACTTTGCTTATCCTTAAATCTCTACAACAAATTGCTGAGCGAAGAGATTTCCAAAAATATTTGTGTGAAATTCCAGGCTCTGCAGCAGCCAGTAAGAATGTTCATCGTGTCCCTAGCAGAGGGAAGAAAATGTATCATTATATATAAAATAAATGATAAAAGTTTTCATCCCCTTCACCTCTGTAAGTCTGTAATATGTTTCTTGAGGGAGAGAATCTGCCTGGTGGCTCCAGACATTTATTTCAAGGCACAAGAGTCAAGAAACTGCAAGTCCAAAACCCAGTGGGATATTCTTTCATCCTAACTACTTGTGCAGTGTGTGTCTTCAGCTACCAGTGCCCTTGGCTCTCCCACTGGGGCCTTTCTGGCTGACAGCAGCAAGCCACCGAGTTTATTTAAAAAACTGCAACCAACCAAAAGAAAACCCCCAAAATAATAAAAAAAACTAAGAGTTTGGGGGGAGAGGAAACCTGTTTCCTCATTTAAAACTGAGGGACCTTAAAATCTCAGAAAAAAAACATGTCAGCGTTGAAAAGTTTTGTTAAGGAGTGCAACTGTCCCTCAACAATTCAACAGTTTAATTTTAACAGATTAAGAGACTCAGGATGAGAAACCACTGAAATGTTTCAACAGCAGCCGATTGTAGGATGAGTAAAGAGGCAACCAAATTAGTGCTGGTGACATTAACACTTCAACTGAACATAGTGCTTCATGAGTCATGTAATTGCTTTGCCCCATTGGAGCCTGGGCAATTCCAAAGACTGAAGTCTTGCTTTAACCAAGGGTTTCAATCTAGGGAGGAACTATAGTAAAGACATTAAAAGATTTAAATTCACTGAGAGGACTGTGGGCTGCATGCTGGATTTGGAGGATTTTCTGGTTTATATAAAGCTAGCAAAAATTCTATCACAAACTTTTGTCTTCATGGAAAAAATAAAAAATAAAAAAAAAAAAAGAAAAGGCAGATTGTTTCCTAGCAGAGCATAAAAGAGGGATTGCTGTGTTTTCTATTAGAGCCACCAGAACAGGTTGCACAGAGGACAGTAAATTTTGTTCATGCTCTGCAGACATTTTGAACCAAATGACAAGTCCAACAGCTTGGATTCTCTGGAAGGTGAGATTTCAGTGGCTCCAAATGAAAATGAAAAAGCAAGATTGAGGGACACCAAAACGAAAGGCACTTGGATGAGTGACAAACACAAATCAATCAAGTTGATTATGCCCTGTTTCTCCTGTAGAATCCTGGGGCCAGGAAGGCAGGGTGCATGACAGGTATATCCAAAAGTGTCAACAAATCCACTTTGCCTTCAGCTCCTCTGTGTGTTACCACCCGACACAGCCATTGCCAACAAAGGAATAGCTTGTCTGCATCACTGGTGGCATATTCTGGGAAAGCACATCTTGCTTAATTTTGATCTGATTGTGCCATATGGTGGCATTTTAATTCTGTACTCAAATGTAACATTTGTTGTCTCTGCCCCCGTCATCCAAACCCCTTTGTGGAATTTATGGCTACTGAAGAGGAGATTGGACACAGGAACGAAGTGGGTGGGATTGGGGTTGGATGAAATGCCTGGGCACTTTTATGGGATGAACACCCAGGACAGGGAAGCTCAGTGGGAGAGACACAAGGAAAGCAGGAAAATGGTAGAATTTTGCTAGAGAAAGAGGTGGAGAGAAACAGGATAGGGAAGGGTGGAGTGGGAGAAGGCTGGGTTACTGGAATGACAAAAGTGACTGAGGAAGGGACAGTGGGAGGTCCCGTCTGTGCCAAGAGCCTGCCGTGCAGAGGCAGGGAGGGGTGGGAGCTCTTAGGGCACAGCATGAAGGGCAGCCCAGCCAGGGCCACTGCTGCATGGAATTTAGCAAAACTTCCCTTTCAAGGAACAAGGGGAGAGGAAAATAGCATCATCACAGTGGCTTCTCAAAGCTGGGTAACTGCTTGAGGAGCACTGGGAGATTTGTTTGTAAAGAGAGATTTTATAGCCAGGTATGGGGATGTTGTGCCAGCAGGTGATACAGAAGCAGCAAGCAGTCCCAGTCATGTAAGTGCTCTGTGCAAACCCACCAGGAACAGGGGTAGCAAAGGAGACACAGCACAAGGAGGGATGCAGGGGGCGGTTTCCTCACCTCTCTTCACAGATCTTTGCTCAGTGACTTAATTACTGAGCACAGATGAACTATTCTTTAAATATACTCTCCTTCAGCCTTCAGCTTCTTTTCCGTCACCCAGTCACATAAACCCAGAGAAATTAGTAGCTGCTTCTTCAGTAAGAGGGATACACAGATCTTTTTCTGTCTGTTTGTTTGTTCATTTCTTTTACAGAACAACACGACTTCTCTCCCCAATCTCTGAATTTTATTCAAGCCAGCATGAGTCAACTTTAAAATTAACAGGAACAAAAGTTCCCAGGAGATCCATATCATTTAAGCTGGTAGGAAGCTCAAGAAGAACATTAGGCTTCATAATTTGCACAAAATCTTGCATATATGACTGAAAATATTCCACAGCTCTTGACTGTGTGCTGGAAGAATCTCTGGGCCATAATCTGGTTTTTCACTAGATGGGCAGTACCAGTTCAGTCATGTTTTGGGTCTTAGTCAGACTGTTTGTGCTGGTTTTGTTGGAGCAGGAGATGGTTCTTTAGAGAGACACATGTTTTTTCACTGAGAGGTTCTTTCTGTCGCTTCAAAACTGTATCCTTCGCACACCTCCTCAGTCTTTCATTTCAGCCATCGGGACAGAGGAACCAATAACTCTGCTGAGTTTCAGCCAGTGTGGGGAATTTAATTTTACAACACTGGACTGTCATTGCAGAGTTGCAGCACAGCGTAACATCCCATAAAATCAAGCTGTTTATTATCTAATAGAAATGAAAGAGCATTTCTCTTCTGTATTCTCCTTCCCCCCCCACCACCACTTTGTACTAAGTGATAATATAAATCACATTTTTTACTTATTTCATGTTTGTTCTCCTGTGATGCTAAATAAATCTGTAAATATTAACTGTCCCTGAAATATTTTGGGGGCTTTGCTTCTGCTTAGAATACAGACTTAGACAGCCCTATGGTGGGCAAATAATCTGTTTGTTACTTGATGAATCTGCAGGCCCTTCCCAACAAAAGATCTCCTAAAGCAGCAGGGCCAGTCCTTTAAGTTGAGGAACAGTCTATCAATAAAGGTCAGTGTGACAATGTGATTGATTGAAATACTGTGCTGCTCCTAGCAGTTAGTATTTTATATTATATGATACACGGCAGGTGTTTTTATTCGTGTTTGGGTTCCCCACTGAAACCTTGTTCAACCTGTTTTATTATTTATTGTTGCCTTTTAGAGGTGAAAGAAAGCAATTTATTCGGCTTTCATAAGCATTCCTTACAGGTACAAAGAGGTTAAGGACTAACAGGAAAAATCAATTGGTTAATAAAATAGTTAATTGACTAAATGCTTCTTCCAAGGGGCCCTGGATGCAGACTGTGCAGAACCAAAGGAGACTGGTTTAATTATAATGGCATCTCACTGCATGAAAGCCTTCACTGCAGATAAGGTTTTTAAACCTGAGTGTGCCTCTTCCTACCTGTGTGGGTTACATATGGAGTAAACCTAGGCACCAGAACCAATTTTTTCCAGTTTCTAGTATCTGCTTTTCCCTTTAATGGTCATGAGAGATGACAACATTACAATAAAATAATATCTAAACAATGAAAAATCAGTCAACAGGTTCATTGTAGACCTGGAAAGGTTTTTAAGGTAAAACACTGGCAAACAAATACTTCCCAATTGGGTCTCGTTCTGCTGGACTGTCTGGCAGGTTTTTTGAATTGGTTTTGTGGTGCTGCTGTTTATGAAATCCAAGATTTTTAGAAGGCATGGGGAGGTAAAGAGTGACTCACTTTAAGCACTTCTGAAACCCTGTCAGAAGGACATCCAGAACTGGTTTAGGGCACATTAATGCCCCAAGGCTCTGAATTCAGGCTCTGAATGCCCCTCAGAAAAACACCAGTGTGTTTAATGCACTCTGATGGACCATCACTGCCTGGGAGCTCCTAAGCATCTGAGTCCCCATATCTTCCTGGCATGTCTAATGTAGTTATGAGTTCATTCTAAACAGTGATGTCCAAGAGACACCATTAAAAGCTTCAAACTTACTTTACAGTAGGGACATTCACTTTTCCCATATACATTATGCTATAACCTTCCAGTACTGTAAATGTAATTTAAAAAAAATATTAAAAAAGAAAATATTGTTTGTGAATTTCCTTGTTACATTGCACCAAAGAGGCCAAGGAAAGGCAAGGTGAAATAAGATCTGTGTGGGATCCTTTCCTTGGCTTCCCCCTCCCAGTTCCTCATCTCTGGAATCAGGAATCTGGTAGGGCACAAAACATTTCAGTGGTGAGTGGTGAGGTTGCCTGACTGAGAGGAAAAGCTGGTGATGAGGTTGTAGAGGGTTTGGGGCTAATGAGTAAAAATAATTGAGGTGGTACTCAAATAATGTGTACACAAGTCATAGAACAAGAGGTTTACTGATTGATTAGCAAGCCATTAGTGGTGACAGACAGAAGAGAGCATTTTGAAATATGTTTGTATCAGGATGTGCACAAATTATGTACATTTTTCATCCTTATGTACTAACCCTGGGTTTCCCCCCATGGTGGTGTAGCCCACTCTGTCATGTAGTTTTTCCTGTATCCTTTCAAATTCCCTGGGGTGAGGATTGCTGTCCTTCACTGAAACCCAGACAAACCTATGGGTGGAGTATTTGGGATACTCCAGCATTTTAACACCTCTGTCATTCCCACATAGCATGGCAAAAGCAGGGAAGGAGCAGCTAAAGCGTGTCTTGGGCTTTTCTTTGGGATCACCATCAGGGCTGGGACTCAGAAGGGACACTGATGGTCACACCTGCTGAGCATCACCAGTGGAAATGCAAAACTCAGCCCTGCTAAAGCTGGCAACAAATGCTTCTGGGCCAATTTATTTGACATTTTATTTCCAGATACTGACATTATTGTCGCTTGATCAATAAAATGCCTCTTGAGGGTGAATATCCTTGGTTCCATCCTGCTTTACCCAGCTCAGTTACCCACAGTGGCATTTCCCATCTCCCCACGTCCCCACTGCACTCACCAAGGGGTCTTGAGTTCATGGAGACTGTCAATGAGCTCCACATTTAATTGCAATATATTAAAAGCAAATCTTGTGCTTTCAAGACTGTAAGTTCTGCTGATGCCACTCAGTGTTTCATTTCCCTGCCTCCCAAAGAGGACAACATGAGAAAGGACACACTGTGAACAGCAAGACCTTCACTGCTGCCTCCTGGTGACATTCAGACAGGAGAGACATTCCAACAGCTAAGGTTAAAAGGAAGGGGACTTTGATTACAGCAGAGTAATGCATCGAAATTCCAAATTATGCAGGAATCTGTGCAGGCTGCAATTTGTCTTGTTTGTTTTTAATTTTAGATTCAATGTCAATGCGAGACTTTAACTCTCCGGTTGCAGCTCTTTATGCATATAATTCTCTAATGTAATTGTGATATAATCCTCATTTTTATTAAGAGCCAAGTTAGAAAATACCAATGTGTTATTCAGAATATTGCCTTCACCGACAGTATGAGTGAGTGTAATGGCCTGGGAGCAGCTTTTCTGAGACAGGATATATTTGCTTCTGCTATCAGGAGCACCTTCAGTGCTGCAAGGTGATGTAAACCCTAACCCTGAACCATCCCCAAGGCTCCAGAGTGAAAACACTTCATCTGTCCAGCCAAAAGGGGGGTTTATGCTGCAGCTTCAGGCTCTGAACTGCATGGGCTGAAGGCTGGGATGTTCTTTCTCCCTGGGATAGGGAACTGGCAGAGAGGGCAGACAGGGCAGCTGGGGAAGGAACTTCTAAAGCCATCCCACCAGGATGTGCTGGAGCTCTGCAGTGGCCACCACTGTAGCACCCCATGCTTTGTGGGTTGTGGGTCTGTGGCAATGACAAGAAACAGACACCAATTTTCATCTTACTGCTCTCAAAAGCACAGCGACGAATGGCTGGGAAAAGATTTTCTGCAAAGGACAGTTCACATCTTTCATTATGAAAACTGAACTCATGACAGGCTCTGTTGGATGTGGTGTTTTGTTGCAGCTCACCTGCCCTGGCCCAAAAGCTGCAAACAGGGCTGGCTGGAGGTATTCAATGCCCAAATCTTCCTCTCTTTTCAATGGCTTCCTTGTCTACAAAATCCACTAATGCTGATATTCTAGGGCATGGTACTGTGAGAGCTGCTTCTCTCACATTCAATTTTGATCCCAAACAAACAGCTTGAGATTTCAGGTTGTATAATTGGGCTTTACCTGCATTTTAAACAAAAATCCTTCTCCTTTTATAAACTGCTTGAGTTGGGAGACATGCAGAGCTTTTGCTGAAAGAAATGCATTAATCCTTTTAAGTCTAATAAAAGGTTCTTTTATACCATACTGTACAGTGTCCTGCTGTGGGACCACATTTGTGTAGAATCTCCATTTGTGGGGAAAGAAAGACACAGACCCCTTCTAATGGCTGGAAGGAAAGACTGAGAAGGGAAAATGCTACAAACCTGGACTTAAAATTGAATGCAATTCAGGGGAGGTTTGGTGCATTAATTGGAGTTAATGGACATGGTCAGTCCTTTTTCTTTTTATTCCTCCTGTGTGCCCCCAGGAACTATAGATGGTCACCCTTTCTTTGAGGCTAGTGGTGTAGCAGCCCCAAAATTGATCCCTCTCCAAGGATATGGATGTCCTGCCATGCCCTGTTCTCCTTGTTCTGCTGCTGTGTGCGCTGCAGAGGCAAGTCCTGTGTCTGACAACCACAGTGCAAGCAAAGAAAAATACCTGGTTTCTTTTGTTTCAAACTGGCCTGGATTTATTTGGGCCTCTCTGATATTTTGTTATTATGACCAAACCTTTGCTGGGCATTGCTGGGTAACATGACATTCAATATTCTTGACTTACCATATCCCACACATCAATAGTGACCATTGTCAAGCCATTCAGACTATTGCTGCTCATTGACCAGGCATTATTATTATTTTATCTCTCTGTCTCTTTTTGTTTAGAACATCCCACATTTACCAACCAGAGGAGTAAAATATTTTGACCTTCACTTCAGACAAGGCATTATGTGCAGAGCAACTACAGTAAGACACAGTGCAGAACTTCCTGCAAACCTTTGTACTGTGTATTGAGCTTGTACCTCAATGTAAATTCAGTCCAGTTAATCCAAAAAAACAATGTAAGCAAAACATTAATGGATAAGTTCACATTTTGTGGTATGAATTGAGCTAACAGAAACAAGAAATTCATTGTTGTAACACAAGCAGGAAATGAGATCCCTTTGCTTCTGTGTTCTAGAACATTCAGGTGTGCATAAAAATGCTAAGGAAGAAGGTCAAACAGTGAAATGTTCAGCAAGAATTCCAGCCACAAGGTCCACTCCATTCAACAGAAGCTGAACCTAAGCAGGTGTCTGCTCTACCTTGTAAAGAGATAGTTCTTTTTTTTTTTTTAAATGCAGTTCGTGTGAGCTACTTCCTGCTGGGAAAGTAGCATGTTAAAAAAAAATAAAATTAAATTAAAAAAAAATAAAAACGCCAACAACAACAACCAAACCAACCAAACAACAACCAAACCAAACAAACAAAAAAAGTGCCTGTTGAAGTGTTTGAAGAAGGCGGGAGAAACATTAATGAGAGGCAGTGTCACTGTCTGCAATGACAGTGTCCAAGAATTTCCACTTTGAAAGACCCCTGCAAGTGGTTCTTACCAAACCTGCACTTTGGGCTTCTTCAGACACACTCAGATGATCTGTGAGGGTACAAAAGGGATTGTTCCATTCATTGCATGGAAATAGTTCTGAGATGTCCCATCCCACCTGAAAAACAGATGGAGCAGGAACATTCCTAGGGATAAACAGCTCCAACTCATCACAGCTCCATGGGATCCACCCAGCACAGGCACGGCCTTTTGCCATTATGAGCAATGTCCTTTCTCAGTCGATATTCATCATGCTGACTTCTGTTTTCAGAGTGTTAAATTCAGCCTGCCTTAACAGCACCAATAAATGCAGTCCTTGAAGGTGATGCCAGCAGACTGATGGCCTTGCCATTTCAATTTCCATGCTCTGGCTGGAGCTGGGATGAACCTTTTCCCTTTAGATGATTCCAGCTGAAAATGTGACTTTGACAAAATAAAATTAAAAAGTATGCATGAAAAAGTCCATTTGATCAAAATGTGATCTGTGAGGGAACCTGAATGGATTTCAAAAGCAATAAGCTACCTTAATACGTAAAGGGGTTTTTAATTATTAAAACCTTGCAGGATATACATTTTTGCACCATTCATTGAACTGTGGGTGCAATTTCTTTAATAGGTACACATTTTACCAGGCAACTTATGCCACCAGAAAAGGATTTCAAGCCTCAGTCAAGTGGAAAATCTCTCCCAAGGTATCTGTGTTGCCTAGTAAAACTAGGAGATTGAAACAGTCAAGATACAAGCTGCCTGTGAAAGCACCTACCAGTAATGTAAAGCTCTGCAGTTCTTAAATGATGCTGACAGCCCTCGCAAACCTTTAAATAGCCATTTCCAAGCTGGCACATCTAAATTGCAGGAAAACAAAGTAATCACTCAAGGAATTCTTTGCAAATTAAAACAGTTCCTTCTTGTTGCTCTCTGTCGTGGAGCTTCACAAACAATCACACAGCATCAGGACCCATTTGCCTTTTGCGTCAAGTACTTTCTTCTGCAAAAGTAAATCCTCTGTCAAGAATGAGAAGAAATTGTTGGTAGATAATGCTAAGCACAAATAAGGACTGTATATTTGATTCAAGAAATAAGCAATACATTTGTGAGTATCTTACTTTTATGTAAAATAAGTAAAGAAGTTACTTGGGTTACTATCACTAGTGGCCCACTCTAAGTGTCTGAACGACACCTTTGGGGGGCTGCATTTCTGTTCAAGGTCAGTACACCATGTGAGATATTCAGCTGCTTACAAAGGACCCAGGGTTCTTGCTGCCTCTGCAAAAAGGGTGACATCCAGAGAGCCTCTTCAAGGTGGGAAGAGCAGAGCCTGGACTGCAGACCCCCCTGAGGAGGTTTATGCAACCTGGCGTTTGTGGCAATTATGAAAATCAAACCAAATTCTTGTCCTCAGGAAAAGAAATGCTTACAGACATTGTAATTCCTGACAGGAATTTGAAGCGTGGAGGACAGCACAACGCAGCATGAACTGAGATGGCAGAGGGAGTGCAAAAGACAAGTCTAACACACCCAAGGGCTCTTCAGATGTTCGACTGGCAAAGAAGCCGAGCCCTGGCGTGAAGAGCATCGTGGCACCTGCCTGTGCCTGAGAGGAGAACCCATGCCCACATGACGTTTGAGTGCTTCTTGGACCTCAGCAGTGACATTTCCTTGGCAAAGCCATGGATTTCTAGCACTAATCTTGGTGGAGTATTGCTGCTACACCCAAACAACCTGATGGTGCCTTCCTCCAGGCCAGGATTTCACTTCTGGTATGGTGAAATGAAAGTATTAGTCAAGTACTACACTGAGTGTTTGAATATTTTTTGTAATATTCCTGTGAAGAACAGGCACTGTTCAGCTTCCCAGCATGCTGTGCTCCTGAGGTAAAAGAGTGAATTTCCCCTCAGGAAGGGAAAAGCCAGAGGTGTGAGGTGCTGGTGTCAGAGCCCAGCTGTGTGGATATAATTCACTGCAGAGAAAGCTGCCAATGTGGCCTTAGTGTGGCACAGCAGGACTCATTGAACCTGGAGCAATCTTACTTTTCTGACGATCCAGGCAGTTCTTTTAGGTGTTACCAGAGCCAACATCCATTTGGACTGTGGAAGCAAAACCCCTCCAGAAATGAATCACGTTTGTGGTGCTTTTGAGCCCTGCTTCCTGAAGCCACGAGGCAGCTGGCCAGGCAGTGGCTGGAACAAAGGGGTTCCTCTGGGCATCAGCCTTGCCTTGAGAACCTCTATCCACTTCTTCCTTTTCAGAGCTGCTCCTTGGTGCTACAGTCGTAGCATGCCAGGTTAGCAGAAAACACGTCCTCAGCATTTAGTTAATCTTCATTTTAATTTTAATAGGACTGTCAGAGCTCAAGGAGCATTTGGACAATGCTCTTAGGCATGTAGTGGGATTGGTGGGGTGCCCTGTGCAAGGCCAGGAGTGGGACTTGATGACCCATGTGCGTTCCTTCCATCTCTGGATATTCTATGATCCTATGAAAATAACCTTGCTTTCAGAGAATAACTGGGTGCGTCCTTGGTGATGCATATTAATAAAACCACTGTTAAAACTACAAAGTTAAAACACAAGTGTATCTGCACAAATACTTTCTAGGGTTCCATTAAAAAATCCACACTCCTTTTTGCTTAAATCTTGAATTTTTCTATTCGTTACAGTACTAGCAACATCTGAACCTGCTTAGAGCTGGTATTTTCCAAACAACCCAAACCTAAAGACAGGCATGTCTGTCTGATGAGCACAAACATCTTGGCATATCCAAGATCTTCACTGAAGAGAAGATTGTCCTGGGCATTGTATATATGGGAAAATAAGGGCAGCTGGTCCATATATATGCTGGCCTGGCCCAGTTGTCTGAGGAAACCTGTCTGTGGGAAATATTAAACTGGGATCAGTTGTGCTGGAACACTGTCTGCCAGGGTTAAAAGTACTGCAATAAGAAGCAGGAAGTGAAAGGAAAATATTTTATCAGTTAATGAATACTGAGAATATTTAAGGGTCTCTGAAACCAACATCTTTCTGGAGCCAGTTCTTGTAATGGTTAAAAGCAAATGATCGGGGCTGTAACATGCATGTGCAAATAATCTGTGAACAAAGCAAAATGTATGTTCCCTGTCTAGAAGCTGTACTTTGTGGAGCCTCACAAACCATGAGCATCCAGTTGCTTCCTGCAAAGAGAGAGAGGTGTGTGTAGAGACACTGGTTAGCCCTGTCATTCACTGACACGTGGTTTAACCTGAGCTCTAAAGTACCCTATGAAAAGCCAGACAGATGGCACAATTTGGTAACTTTCTCTCTGGCCTAATGCTTCGGAACATTGGGTGTTCCATTCTTGTACTAAGAAAGGGTCCAAGTATTCTGGGGGCTGTGCTATTCTCAAACACAGAGTGTGGCTGGGCTCCCACCCACTGTAACTGCACCAGCTGGGAACAGAAATGTCACAGTGACTCTCCTTTCAACTTTCTCTTTTGCATTCCTGGCTGTGCTCAAAGGAGGTTTTGTCAGAAAGCTCACCTTGCCAGGAAGATGAAAAACAGAGAGCAGGAAGTAGGGGAGGCATTTTATGGCATGGCCTTCAGCCCTTGATTCTTGAAAGGATTCTTCCTGCAATTTCTGTCAGTTTGAGTTAGAAGTGTGTGTTAGTTCTGCCCTTGAGATGTGGTGCAAGTACTGATGATAGCAAATATCTCTGGCAAACATTTCACTGAAATGAGGGACTGACAATTTATTAAAGCTAATTTCCAAAGTCAAATCCACATCTCTTCCCATCCATTCAGCAAAATCTGCAGTAGTTTCAGATGAGTACCAATACCCAAACCCTTTTAGCATTATTGCTCTTTTCACTGGGGGGACACCGTAATGAAACAAATGGCTTTTTAAAGATGTGCATTACAAAGACTACAGCAGTATTGGTGGGATAGCCTGCAAGGAGGGACAGGTTATTAAATTAATAATACCAGCTAATTGCATCAGCTGCTCTCTCTTGAATTCCGTCCTAATGTGATCCAAGACTGAGCAGTGGGGCTCAGGGCAATGTT
Organism: Campylorhamphus procurvoides; assembly: GCA_013396655.1. Lineage (NCBI taxonomy): Eukaryota > Metazoa > Chordata > Aves > Passeriformes > Dendrocolaptidae > Campylorhamphus > Campylorhamphus procurvoides. The sequence goes on along the minus strand of WBMV01002770.1, from coordinate 194,815 downwards.
CTCTGTTCATCTCCCATTTAGTGTGTGTCTGTACAGCAGACATTGCTGGAGGTGCAGAGCTCATCCATCTCAGAGCTGGGATCCCTGTGGATGACCTGAGGAGCAACACTGAGCTCAGGACAGGAAAACCACTCCAGTGTGTCCCTAAATCCCCACCCAGGTCTCACAGAGCCCACCAAATTCCCTGCTGCCACTGCTAAACTGTGATTGACCCCCCGACTCTGCAGCTTAAAGCCATCCACTCAGGTATGTATATCTTCTGATACACTACATTTCACTCTACATTATGATGCAGCAATGACTGTCAAACATTAGAGAAATGACATGCTTGGAAGGTTTCTGCAGTGAAAAGCGTGTGCTGGAAAGAAATTTGTTTTATTGCTGCCAGTAGTTAAAAACCTGTCACGAGTTTGGAGGGGACATAAATATGCTTCTGAGAGAATATAGTTCTCCAGATGATGCCAAAAGAACCATTTAAAACCTTTTTCTTGATAAAGACACTTGTAGAAACCCATGCAGGAGATAGTAACAGTGCTGATAAGATGGCATGAGAATTGTTTTTCTTATGTGGTGACATATTGCATTTATATATATATGGGGATACAGTTTGACATGATCCATTTGGCCATCTTCATTACCAGCCTAAAATGCAATGGGAAAATGGAACACTGCCAATATGTGATGAAAGATAAAACCGTGGGTAACTCCTGATAAGCACATTATGGCTCATCCATCTTGGGCAAACCTGAGTATATGAACTTTCCTTCAGCAGCACAGGCAGGAGTGCTGTGACTAATAATAACAGAAGTTGAGTCTTTCCCCAGAGGAGATATAAGTCAAAATTATCTGGACCAATGAACCTACTTCACATTGCATTCATTTCCAAAAGCACTTTCTGAAAAGCCACAGCCTGGGCCTGAACATTATCGTCTTCAGCCACTAATCTCCATTTCAGATGCTTCTACCTGAGCAGCACAGACCATCAGTGTAATCATTGGAGATATATTGATATATATATATTTATCGACACTCTCCAGGCTCTTTTCAGCCAGTGGATCTAAGCTAAGTGTGTGTTGTCAAGGTTGTTACCTCTTTGGTTCCTCAGAGGTGTGGAATGGTCCTTCTCCAAGCAGAACAAAAGCACAGTCTCCTTGGTCTCTTGTCCTTCTAAAGGGACACATATGCCTACCTACACAACCTTTTATTGAAGTGGATTTTCTTGCTGGAGATACAATTAACGTGTCACTGAACTGTCCTTGCTGTGTCCCTTGAACTTGAGATAAACTCAGACTGTCACCTGAACGATTGTGCTGTGTGACATTTTAAATTGAGAAGGCTGCATACGTGTGCCTGATTTTTTTTCTTTTTTTTTCGCCTTTGGAAGAAGAAACAAAAATCAATTTGCAAGCAGCAAATATTTTCCTTCCTAGTGAGGACACCTCTGGCCTTAATGTGGGCAGCTGGCCAGACAGCAGCTACTGGCTGGGATTTATGGCTGCATTTTCATTTCCTTGAGTAGCAGACCCAGGGATTGTCCTGTGTGAGCACACATTGTGGTCCTGCAGGGAGCCATGGTGCAGTTAATTGGCCATGGCATTCGGAGCCACCAGAGCTGGTCCTAGTTCTGACTCTGGCACTGTCATCTCAGGAAAGGCACTTGGAGTGTCTCAGCTAGAGGCACTGATATCACTGTGCCTCACCTATAAACGAGCTATGAAAAAGCATTAACATCAAACAACTGTGGCCAGCAATTTCAATGCAGATGTATAATTTCCTGAATACAGCTAATTATTATCCCAGGGTCAGGCTTCGCCTCTTCTCCTTTTCCCCTTCATTGGCTTTGTCATTTTCTAGTTGTATTTGGATGTTCTGACTCAGCTTCTGTTAAAATCAATTTTCAGCTAGGTCTGTACAGTAAACCTTGTCAGAGTTTGAAGACATTCTGGTCTTGGAGAGCTGGGCCAGAAGCATTTTCTGCCCAGGCAGCTCACAGGACAGGATTAGGGCCATACTTTGTGTAGCACAACTAAAGCAGTGGGAAAGGATGCTCCCTCAAAATGCTCTGTGGGGGGGGGTTGTTGTCTGCTTAACTGCAGGGATTAATGTGTTCAAATACTACCAGTCTTTCTGTGGTAAGAGGAGAAAAAAGAAAAAGGAAAAAAGCATCATTAGAATATAAATAAATATTCAGTGGGAATTTTCTTTAGAAGAAAGAATGCAATTAGTTGACAATTTTGATGCCAGAATAAAGGACAAAGTGTAAACTGAAGATAGGAGAAAAATTCCATCCCTCTCTGTGGCTTATGCTTTTAAGAAGATTTTGTTTGTTGAAGTCCTATTTCATGTTCCTCTGTGTCTTATGAATGAGGTTCTATTGTAGGCCACAGCCAGTGAATAGTGCTTACAGCTTGAGAAACAAGAAAATCAAAGGCATGATCATTTATTAGAGCTTTTTGGTGGCATTTCTCCTTTGGCTCTTGGTTCCTCACACATTCACTGCTGTTGGCAGCTTAGTCTTTGTTTTGGGAAGGACTCCTTGGCTTCCTCAAGGTTTGCTTGTGTCCTTTTATTACACTGGGTTTCTCTATAGCTAGAAACCTCTTGGACGATCTATATACATTGCCCTTTGAAGAGACTGCAACTTGATGAGGCACTGAACGTGTTCCTTAGAAAACAAATGATTTCCCATGGGAAAATAAACAGCCATCAAGATTTGCTTTTCAAAATATTTTTTTTTCCAATGGAGTTGATATTTATTATCTTAAAATTTCATTGGGGAGAATGAAAGGAAATAATTTCCATTGGAATTCAATCCTAAGGGTGCCTTTTGAGCATAAAGGATTTGATTTGATGTCAGTGGTTTACAAGAGACAAGAACTGGCCTCTCAGTTCTCTTTTTGCTTGGATAAATCCTGTGCTTTGAGAGCCCTGATGAACGTGGGACATGAGCAATAGTATTGGAATAATAATAGGGACATTTCAGGGGAGAAAGAAAAGTGATTTTATGGGAATCTCAGGGGGAAACTTCAGCACTGTTCATAGGAGCTCTCAGTAGACACCTCTGTAATCATTCGGTTTGTTGCTATAACTGCAAAGTTTCATGATGAAATCTGCTAGAGTCCCAGTAACTCCAGGGGGATTTCAGGCACGGTTTACTGGGGGAAATGGAAGAAGAGCACTGGTGTGGGGCAGCTGTGACATAAGGTATGTTTATTTGCCTCCCTGAAGGCACAATGATGCAATGCCCCAAAGAATGCAGCTGGGACAGAGGAAAACCCTCTTGTTCTTTCAGAGATGATTCAGCATGTCCTTTTCTGATTCAAACCTTCTCTGACCTGGGCACTGCAGAATTACAAATATACAAACAAGACTTCTCCTCGATTTCAAATCTTCCTTGCCAGGAACTACAACCCAGTGTTGTCACTGTCATTTTCCTATTTGTCTAAGCTCAGATGCCTTGTTGCAAATGAAGTGAAACTGGAATAAATGGCTTTGTCAACTCCACGCTCCTTAAGTAAGTTTAATGCTCACCACCACCATTGGTATTCAATATCACTGGATATTTCACCTTGCATAATCACTGCTGGACATTGATTTTGTCTTTGCTCTTCACAGCCCAGCAGAATGAATGTGAAAGTCAGAGTGAAATGAGTCCCAGTGCTGTCCTGCACTGTGCTCAGGGTACCTCTCAGATCCTGGAGAGCTGGCAACCAGCTCGAACCCTCAGTGTCTTGTGTTGCACCAATTAATGGATATGAATAGTGCTCACAGGAGGGACTCGGGTTACCTTTGAATCAGCTTTAGAGGTTACACTCCTGCAGCACACAGTGAGCTTAATGCATGGTGCTTTAGGAACTGAATCATTCCCCCTTTAAGTGGAATAAAAAATTTCAGTTCTTTTATTCTCCTTTCCCAAAATTATTCTGCATCACTTGTAAAAGTGTTGGCAATGAGAAGTTAAAGGATTATAAAGTTTCGGGTCAGGAAAACATTAGGTACTTAATAGTCTGTTTTTCTAACATGAATGAAGAGCTTGGCAAAGCACTACTTGGTCCTTTATTTTTCCCTCTCAGTCTAGTGTAGCTTTGCAGCCCCCATTTGACTCCTAATCCCATCATACAGCACCAAACCTCAGGCCAAGTTTAGGCAGTGGGTGCTGCAGACAAATTGCATCAGGAGCCACAAGTAAGTGAGAAACCATGTGGTGAACAGCTCTGGACCCAAAGCCACGGTGCCCAAAGGTGTGTGATGGGACAAACCTCTGCTTTGCTTCTCTGCTCTGGCTTGGGTGGCTTGGCATGATAATTGTTGTTAGAATGCAGCATGGGCTGAGTTTCAGCTGCCTCTGTCTCCACTTCTGTGCCTCTTCCCAGGGATTACTTTGGGAATCCCCTGGGTTGTCTTGCCCAGGCTCTGTTCATTTTAATAAAGGGCCAGATTTTCAGTCCTGCCCTGTTCCCCCTGCTGCTCTTGCCCTGCCATGGCTGAGGTTCCACACGAAGGTATGAGAGTTGTGTGTGTTCTGCCCTTTTTCTGTTGCTGGTCCCATCCTCTGCCAGCTCAGGAGGTGCACAGGACACATACCAACAAACCCAACAGGCTGCAATTACTTCACTTGTTGCCCAAGGAAATGAAAGAAACCTTCAAAGTGCCTTCCCTTGTAAAAGCCAAAACAAGCCCACCTACCCAAGGCTGAGGGACCACAAGGGACAATGGGTGCCACGAGCTGGCTGGGGTGGAGTAAGAGCTCCAAATGTGCAAGTGTGGTTCATAGAAATTACTGTGACTGTGGCCTTTCAGTCCAGAGTTCGTCACCATTTGTTATCCAGGATGGACAGCAGGAAAGACTTTCATTCTCCTGCAGTCACATCTACAGTTCCTGGAAATGTGGCTGTGAGGTGCCACATTTCTGTGTTCAGTAATTCCTTGCCATGTAGAACTCACTCAGAGGGCTGTTCCTTTAGCTCTGCAGGTTTGTGGCCATGCTCCTCCAGTCACACAGTTCCTCACAGACACACCAAACTGCTAAAGGTGCCTGTTGTTCAGGTGTTGGCTCCTTCAGTGAAGGGACTGACCTTTGGAGTGAGCCCAGGGACGGGGAGACAGAGGCACATGGAGGATGTGGGAAGTTACACTGGGTTTCCCTGGTGCTGCCTCAGGAAGAGCCCACTGAACTCCCATTTAGCTGCACGTTTCCTCAGACCTTTGGATTGGACCAAAGCAGAGTGGATTGGGGTGTATCAGCCTGGAACAAAGGCAAGCCAGGCCACCAAGTGAGAAGATGCAGAAGAGCCTTTCTGCTGGCTGCAGGTGAAGAGTTCTGACACTGTGTAGTCTTCATTGAAGTGGCGCAATCAGAGCTGAATAAGGAAATAAACCCCAAAACCATGAGTGGCCCGTCAAAGACATGTTGGCAGCTGCTTTCAGAGTGTCCCTTGGTGATTCTGTGGAGATGTCAAGTCAGAGGAGTGGCAGGACGGAGCCATGGCAGTTGTGCTTGTCAGGGCACTCAGCAGGCTTTGGAGGGATGGAGATGATAGACAATGTGCTGATCACACTGCTGATATCTCAATGCAGGCACTGAACCATCCCTAGGCACTGCCATGGACTGAAGAATTAACTTCCTTGAAGTTCATTGAAGAATCTGACACCCCAAACACAGGTAAATTTTTATTCTTGTGGGCTAATGTGATGAGCCCAACTTTCAGTCTAAGGCAGGGAAATGCTAAAATACCTCAGAGACAAATCTCTGCTAAGGCAAACAAAAACCATGCTGACAAATAAGAGGCCCTACACCTCCAGGTTGGTTTTCATTGCAGCTACCACCATAATAGTAACGTATTTCAGAATCTGTGAACTTCTAAGTACGTATTATAACAGCTGGGAGGTGGCAATAGCAAAATGCCACAAGGAACTCATCTCCTGAAGGCTCTTAATACGTATTCAGAATAATAGGTCTCAATGTATGCAAGGTGCTTAAGCATTCCCACTAATAGTAAGCATGTTAGCAGTCCCACTGCTTTCAGCTGCTGATTATCATTAAGCACATGCTTAAGTATCTGGCAAAATTAAGGTTTCAAGAGAGCTCTGTTGAGGTAGAAAAGCTCAGTTATGATCTCAGACTTTAATATTCTTTCCCAAATCCACCTAGATTTATAATCGTTTTGAAGTTGGGTTTTTTTCCCCTCATTGCGAGTGAAATATCAAAGTGATAAAAATATCTCTTTCTGAAAGAGATCTAGGGATACACAGGCTGTTGGAGATGTAGATCAACTGTATGATCTTTCTTCTTCCACTTGCTGCCCCTATCTCCCCCAGGACACTGCTGCTTCATGCCAGCTCTGCTCCTGAGCTTCCCCTGGGGCACTCGCTCAGTTTTCACTGAGGCACAGAAAGATTTCAGGCCCTTGTCGCTTTTCCTTGGGAGATTAAATGCATGCTGTGTTTACAGGGGCTGTTCTCTTTTAACATCTTTGTACTTCTTGGCTTTGGCACTGATTTTCCCCAAATAAAGGCTGAAAGGCCCTGGGCGTTTGCACATCTCAGTCAACATTCCTTGACAGCACTGTGTGGGGGTGGGTGTGTCTGTGTGTGTGTCTACACTGGTCACAGTTAATAAGTGGAAAGGTTAGTGTAAATAAGCCCAAAAATCAGTGTAAAGGTGTGCATGGATACTGATTACTCACTAGCAAAATCAAACAATAACTAAATTCTTTACTCTTCTTCTGTGAGCTTTTGTCGTAATGATATAAAGACCCAAGAGAACCCCTGGAAGTTATTCCAATATGTGATTTCTCCTGCTTGGATTTATTTCACATGGAAAACTCACGGGAGGTCCTACCAAGGCAGCAGCTCTCAAGAAGCAACACCTTGATTTCTGTGAGGCAGGGCATTGTACAGCAATCTATCCCCACCTTTCAGGGTCATGCACCTGCTCTGGGAGAGCCTTTGTCATTGTCACCCTGCGCAGGCTTCCTCAATACCCCCACTTCTCTGCAGTAACATCACTTTCACATTTGGACTATCCTGGCCTGACTTACCATCAGCTACAGGCAACTAGGACTTCCACTTTTCTTCAGTTCTCTTTCTTGAATTCATCCTGACTATTTATCTCCTTCTCTTGCATGACAGTCGTGTTTCATCTTCACCTGTGCTGCCACTTTGGTTCTCAGTGTGTCAGAGTATCAAATAACAAGGTAAAATCACCATCCCTGAAATGACCATAGTGCTCTGGAAGGATCTGGATGCAATGTTGTTCAGCATTCCCTGGAGATAATTTCTTCCTGATTTTCATTTCTTTTCTTTTTCTTTTGCTTTGCTGCTGTTTGTTTTTCTTTTCTCTTCCCTGCTTTTCCCTTCTCCCCTTTTTGCTTCTTGCCCTCTGTCCTTTGATATTATATGTCACATCACATGATCCTCTCAGTTTCTGACACAAACTCATGACATGGGACATTAGCCAGCCTGACAGAGACACAGCATGACAGACAGGCTCCCGTTCCTCCTGCAGCAGGACAATTCCCTGTGTCCTGCCAGCAGCTGCAGTGTATGTTCTGAACAGGCAGAGCATATGTTCACACCTGGAAGGAGCAGCCTTCCTTTCCTGCTTCCCCCAGCATTGTGCTGTGCATTTGCAACAAGTGGCAGAAGGAGGCAAACCCATCCTGTATGAAAAGCTGAACACAAACGAAGCAGCTTAGCCGATTTCCCACCAGTCAGAAAGGACTGCCAAAAGGACTAGGACAGCAAAGCATCCCTGGGATGATTTTGCCATCTCTGCTTTGCTCAGAAGGATGCACAGTTCCTGCTTAGTCTCAGCTTCTGATCTCTTGCCAGTAGCAGCTGATTCTCTGAACTGGAGGATAAGAGCTGCTGACAGCTGTGCCCTGCACGGGAGCTGCCAAGATGCAGCACAGTCCTGTCACGCTGCCAGGTGGCCTTGGGCCAAACAAGGTATCGATGGCACATATAATGAGACACTAAAAGAAATAGCATATATCATGGCTTCTAAGGAGAGCTGGCAGAGCACAGGGAGGGCCTGGTGCTCCTAAGCACAGGAGAGTAGCAGAAGACTAGATCTTTATTAGAACTGTGTTTCTGAACCTGAAAGGGGAAAAGCAGGAGATGTAGGAGCCCAGGTGTAACCAGAGGAATGATGAGTTTACCCCACAGTGATCATGCTGCAGTGGCACCTGACCAGGGTTTGGGAACAGGGAAAACAGGCAGTGCAAAAGAAAAGGCGTGGAGAGAGCCAAGGGGAAGGTATAGAGCAGCAAAAGCGTCAGCTCAGACACGGAGGTTCAAGTTGCCGTCCTGTGATAGATCTAACATAAAGAACCAGCACCACTGAAAATGTGGAACAAAAGTAGCTGGGCCAAATAGGGAGAATTGAAATCTTGCAAATGTTAACAGGTCCTGGAAGATTTTGTTCTTTATCTGAGCTCGATGAAGAATGCATTGAACTCCCAAAAGACAATGAGAAGGCCAATCTAAGAAAGTGAAAATACACTGAAATATGACACCATTCTTTTTAAAGAAATAAATTAAACATTTCCATTTTCTCTCCTTATATTCCACTTATAGGGGGTAAACAGCATCTTGAATCCTGTCCCATGGCCAAAAGTAAAGAAGCGTCTTTTTATCTGTTGCTACCCCTGCCTTATAAACAGTCAGAGCCTCTCCATCTTGTCCTGAAATGCCTTTTGATGGCATTTGTCTGAACGGCATGATTAGGAGACAACATGCTTCATTTTGATACCTCTGCATCTTGCAGCTTTACTGGTAGGACTCTCCAGATGTATATGTATACTTCTCAGAAGTGCTTTAGTCCCTTACTGTCTCCTTAAAGTCTGCATCTCCTCCTAGCTCCAGAAATCTATCTCTGAAACTTTCCCATCTCCTGAGAGATCTACAGGAGTTGTATGTGTGCTCTCGGTGTTGTAACCCCTGCGGTACAAGAGGCTGAATTGGCTGTACTACAGCTCCTCCTGGCAGAGAAAAAGGAGGAAAAAAATGGTACTGTGGCTATGTCCTCACTGGCAGTGGCCCAGAAGCCTTGGCAATGCTCCTCAGTGCAAGGGGAAATTCTCAGGAAGGGAGTGCTCATCCACTGTCACCGAGGGGTTTTGAACTGGAGAGAGGTTTGTAAATGCCATGGATTTCTTTCTGCTTTCAGTAATCCGACAGAATATACTCCTCTTAACCACCTTTCCCATGTGTCAGAAAATCCCCAAATAATCTGATCTAGTTTCTCCTGCAATGCTCCTTTTTATCATCCTCAGAAAATCTGCAGTGCATCTGGTAGGAGGGGATGGGTCCAGCCAGCATGTCCCTGTTCTGGACACAACACAGTCGTGAGCAGATCCTGAATTTTTCTCCCGAGTCGTTTGTTGCCAAAACAGACATCTCTCTGTCCAGGGAGCCACAAGTGCCATGGGCTCCTCTCTTTATCATGCTGCTTTGCTGGCCATGCCTCAGTTCACATGATGCCTTTGACTTCTGGCTAAGCATTGCCACCACAAGTGCCACATTCCTAGTCCTGTGCCTGGTGCTGGGTGTCTCTGGGGAGCTGGAACTCACCTCCTGCAAAGATGCTGTGTCTGTAGCGCATGGCAGCATGTTCACCTCTTCCCCCTCTGCTCCATTTGCTTTTCATCCCAAAGAGGATCCATGTGATTTTGTGCCCCTGTTTCTTGACAAGCTGGGAGAANATCTGAAAGTCTAAAAAACACCACGACCTTCAGAGAGCTCAGGAATGCTGAGAAAATCCTCTCAGCAACTACAAACACCCCTTAATATGTGAGCAAGAAACTTATACATCTAAAATCCCAAAAATCCACAAAATTCACCCCAAACCTTAGGCATCAGTGTCATGGGCAATAAATGGGGAAATCCACCTCAGTGGCTTTACAAACCTCTACATTTACAGTGGGCTCGTGCCACAGCCTTTTCTGTGCATATAAAAGGAGGACCCTGAGATGGTCCCTGACTGCATGTGGACAGTGAAACCTTCTAGGAAGGTCTTCCTTTTGATCTTGTGTCTTGCGTCAGTAATTTGCTCTTGAGGTGACAATTCAGAGCATAAAATGTAAGACCTGACAAAGAACTCGTTCTCAGGAAGGCTCAATGCTCCTGTTTTGCAGGGAAAAGAGATGTTTGAGCAGGACCACTTCAGCTTATTGCAGCAGTGACCCTCGTGCCTTCTTTATAACCTCTTCTTTGGTTTAGATTCCCCTCTTACCTTTCTTCAGGATGGCTGTGAATTTCCCTCCTGACATGTACAAAACACCCCCTCACTTCTCAATCTGGAAATGAGCGGAAATAATTTACATGCCTTCTGAATTATACATATTCCCTCTTTTATTCCTTTTGTACTTTCTGCATTTGATTTTCCACATGTATAACAGAGGTTAGGGAAGGTACAGGGCGCTGTTTGTGCTGCTCCACGTGACACCACAATGACCTCTCGGTTGCCTCATGCGCTCTCTCCAGCCCGTGCATTCCTTGGCAGGGATCTGTGTGTGCAGGGAAGGTGAAGCTCCCACTGCAGCTCAGTGCAGTTGAGCATCTACTGCACCCACTCACTGCTGCTCTCCACCTTCCTCCAGAGGCTGAAATCCCTTTGGCACTCATGGCATCACAGCCTGTGTGGTTGCCCACTGCATCTGGGCTAATTAACCCTGCCTAACAGCAAGGGGGTTTAACCTGGTTCATGCCTGCACAAGTGGGTTAGGGAAACTGGTTTTGTGCTTAAATCATCCACTATGAAGGATGCCATTTTCCAAGAGAGAGAGAGTGAGGGATCCAAGTGGTAGATGAAGATGATTGGCAGCAGGAGATGATGGCTGGGGTGAACTCTAGCTGAAACACACACATCTGGCCACTGCCCAAACTGCTACAGCAGTTCAGTTTCCTGTGGCAGAATTCTTTTATTGTCATTTTAATCTTTCTTTTATATAAAGCCTTAAAAGTGCTTCCTGGTAAGTCTAACATGGACTCTGAGCAAAGCATAGACAGAATCAGAAAAAAATGTGCATTGGAAGAGATCTCTGGAGATTATCTGTTCCAGCCTCCTGCTTGGCACAGGGTCACTGCTAATACGGGTCGGGACAGCTGCAGGTCTTTCTGGCTGAGCTTTGAAAGCCTTCCCAGCTGGTGAGTCTCCATTACCTCTGGATAACTTGCTCTAGTGCTGCACTGCCCTCAAAGCGAGGGGATCTCTCTGAATGCCCTGCTGGAGCCTCCCAGGCTGCAGTTTGTAGCTGTTGCCCCTCATTTACCATCTGGCACTACTGAGGTTTGCTCCCATTGTCTCATTATTCCCTTCAAACAGTTGTAGGCTGCTTTAGCCTCCTCTGCACCAAACTCAACAAGCCCAGCTGCCTGAGTTTCTCCTGATGGGTCCTATAATTTTGGTAATTCTCTGTGTGTTTCTTCCCAGTTTCTCAGTGTCCTCCTTGAACTGGGAAACCCTGCCAAATCCTTGCTTCCCCAACTGGACACAGCATTCCAGGTGTGGCCTTAGCAGTGCCAAGCAGAAGGGAAGAGTGACATCCCTCGTTCTGCTGGCCATGCTCTGCTCCCAGGGCAGAGTGTCTCATCAGCCATGGGAGCACACTGCTGGCTGGGGCCATGGCCCAGCCTGGCACTGCCAGCCTGCTCCTTTCAGCAGGGCTCTTGCCCAGCCAGCTGCTCCCCAGCCTCTAATGGAGCAGGTGCAGAATCAGATGGTTCCACAGGTGCAGGATTTTCCAGCCCTTGAGTTTCATGAAGTTCCTGTTGGCTTCAGCATCACTTTTGCCAGGGTCAGTGTAAAGTGGCAGGTTGATGTTTGAATGCCACCCAGCTCCTCCAATTTAGCAGCCTCTACAACTGGTTGCTAATTAACCTTTGAGCCCAGCAGCCCAGCCAGTTTTCAAGCAGTCTTATGTAGATTAGTCCAGTTCATACCAAAACACCTGAAAATGCCAGCAATACGAAATCAATTCTTTGGAATGACAGAATAAAACAGCATTCTGTTTTCAGTGAATTCCAGCTTTTAAGTGTCCCTTCCTTCCATCCAAGCTAGTGCTTAATAATTAGTATGTATAATGACTCCTTTTATTGCTAATGTTACTTATTCTTAAACAACAAGGACCCATGAATTTTATTTCCCTTTTTTCCCATGGCTCCTAAAAATATGAATTCTAACTTTGCCTTTCTGTCCAAGATTTCTCCTTTCTGTAAAAATCTAACCTGACTCAGGAAAGCAGTTTGTCACTTTGTCACGGTGATCTCACTGAGCATGGGAAACTGCCCAAAGAAAGGGATCTCCTTGGGGAATAACTTTTGGCTACATTGATAGTCCCCATTGCCAGCACCGAGGAAGTTTGGGTTGGACCGAATTCAGAGGTGTTTCATCAGCTTGTGTAATGCTGGGATCCAGCTCTGGGAGCACAGACACCCCAGGCCAGTGCAATGAGATGCAATGTGTGTTCAGCTGCAGCAAAACAGCCCTGGATCCACAGCACTAGCAAATCCTGCCTTTGGAATAATGGTTTCATTGCCTAGTGCTAGGAGGCTGCTGACACACTGGAGAGGTTTTGAGGATGAGGAACAGGAGTTGGAAGGGGATTAACAAGGGAAGATTATGAGTACTAACTATGCACTGCTTGGTCAAAGAATGACTAAGGGGGATATACTAATTATCTACCAGTATTCCAGAGCTGTAAACTTCAAAGGAGAGAAGCAATTGTTTCGCACTGTCACAAGGTATATAACTAGGATTAATGAGGTGAGATGTAACAAAGGAAAATGTAAGATCAGTATCTTCCAAATCAGAGATTAGTCAAAGGAATGGCTTGCCAAGGAATTAAAACCATGGAGTCTTACCTCTAACATCAGAAGAGTGCAGGGCTAGAGGCAACAAAATGAATTACTTTTCCCCAAATTGAAGCTTTTCTTCTAATTCAAGACCCACATATGCAATCTGGGCTTTGAATTTATGGAGGAATGTAAAAGTGTCATTTAGTTTTAAAATTTTACACTTCTTTTGTTGATAAGAGGCTATCATAACAAAGTGCTTAATCCTAAGAGACTGTTTCTATTACTAAATCATGTCAACTACCTATATGATAAATGCATAAATTTCATTCCTAGTCTGACAAATGCCCCTGAGACAACTGATTTGAAACTATGTTGTATTTGGACTATTGCATGTGTAAGAGAGANAAGGGGAAGGGGAAGGGGAAGGGGAAGGGAAACAGATAAAATAATTTGGCCTATACTACTATGTTACATGTTCAATTTGCTCACAATGGTCAGTTTCTGGAACTCATGTGCATCAGATGGGGTCTAGCCACAAAGCTCTGTACAAACCAGGTATGGAAGGATGTGACATGGAAGCTTTGTTCCTTCCAAAAGAGAAAGGTGAATTGCGCTGCTCAAGCCTGCACAAAATGACAGCATGAACAAGAATCTTGACATCTGCATGTGGGAGCACACATTTGAATCTGGTCACATCTCCAAAGTGGTAATAAGATATCTTGATGATGTGTCAAATGGCGGGTTCCTCGTTGAGCAGTACATTTAGGTGTTTGACCAAGCAGACAAGTGCCACCAATTGAGATGGCAGTGTGAGAAGCCTTTCCGAGCAGGTGGTGAGAGCTAAGCAGGAGCACATCAGACTTACTAAAATGAAACCTATGAAAGTTAAAGGACACCCCTAATTGAAGCCTCTGCAGTCATTTACTTTCCCAGGAAATGCTGAAGTGCAAGGTGCTGCCATGGGAAACTACATTAGGGATCTCTGTCCCAGCAGTGGCTGCTCAGAGCAAAGTGCCTGGAGCTGTGACAAGGAGCAGATCCCCACAGGGGTGCTGAAACACAGTCTGAGGCTACTGGGGCACTATGGCAAGAAACAATAGGCTACTTGTGTTTATAAAGGTAATGGGTGGAACCCTCCTTCTTCAGGCTGCAATTGTCCCCTGTGCTGGGGTAACTGTGCCTGAGGTGGCTGCTAGAGAAGGAACGTGTATTCTCTGCATGGGAATGAGGGGAAAGTACTTAAAATGATATAAGTAAGAGATATATGATGAAAAGGGCTGGAGTAAGGTAGAAAGGACAAGTGAGAGGGAAGCAGAGTAACAAATTTCAAATGTTTGATTTCATCACCTCAGCTTTCCTTAAATATATTTTGGTTATCTGCTATATAAGTGTGTATACAAAATCGTAAAATATTTATGATGATGGTATATGAATCAGTGCTACACTTTTACAACCATGATAACCAGTTATTCTTTAGATGCTGAGTGTTTATGCATACACACATCACCTTTGATGTACGAACTCGAAGCAGACTTGATTTTAAGAGGGGTAATGAAAATACTGCAACTTAGCTGGGTGAGACTACAGAGAGAAGGATTCTGGAATGATTTAGCATATGCTGGAAAGTAATCTGCTGCTTGCAAAAGTATTCACATGATATTTAACACACTGGAGCTTGCTGGGATTTCAGTTTCACTGCAAAAGCCCTCTTGGCAGTGGGTCAGTGCTTTAGTCCACAGAAATGTTAAGCTGGTCAGACAGATCAGAAATTCCCATGCTAAAATTATAAAGGGATAAAAGCCTGGGGCTCCTTGGTTCAGGGTCCCTCCTCAGAGGCACCAGCTCGAGTTTGTTACTCTGTTATTTAGTTATTGCACCAAGATATTATTATTATAAGGATCAAGACATCTGAGACTCCTGCTCTGCACCAAGGTACCTGTAATAGGTATGTATATGATTCGTGCCAGTAGGGAAACAAATAGTTTGATTGCACCCTCATAAAACAATAAAACCAACTGTTGAAAGGTCATCAGTCTCCCTGAAACTTTATCAAGGAATACCTGAATTATGATGGGGAATCTGGCAAATCACTAAATCCTAAAATTCCCCTTGTCACCCCTTTATCGAGGAATACCTGAATTATGGTGGGAAGTTATCAAGACACTAAATTGTACATGACTCCCTAAACTCCCCTGTCACCCCTTTATCAAGGGATACCTGAATGATGGTGGGAAGTTATCAAGACACTAAATCGTAATGTAGTAATTAACCAGTTGTAAAAATAATGACTTCACTGTAGCCATATAAAGAGAAGTATGTAAAAATTCATATGTATACCATGTAATGAATATGTATAAAGTGTTGAGACCCTGTTTCTCACAGCACCTGACTTCACACAGGCTGCGAGGCTCCAGCTGCCTGCCAAAGCCCCTGCCTGGGCTCATGGTGCCTGCTGAGGAGGAAATCCACTGTGCCATGCCATGTAAATATACCCGAGGAGAGCAGAGAGGGGCAGTTTGACTCCAAGATAAAACCCTCAGACAACATGCACCTTTTCTCTTCAGAATTTGGCCCTGAATGGTATAGCTTATTATAGTCATTTTTGTCAAAAACTTTGGGGAAACAAAGGACTTTGGGTGTTGGTTGGGATTTTTTTTCCATTTTTTTTCCCCCAGAGATGCAATACCAAACTTGAAACCTGTTTGTTTAATATCTGATGGTTCATTTGTATGCACACTGCTTTGGTGTTTGCAATGTGCTATGGGCCAGCCAGAAACTGTGGAATTCGCTGTGTTTCAAAGGTTACATTCATGTGGAGCTTGGGAAATACTTTGGGAGCTTCTGAAAGAAAAAGCTGCGTATAAAGTGAGAATTGATATGTGAAACATCAAAATGAATTCTATTTTTACAGCTAAGCCCTAAACCCTGACAAATAAGGGCTTATAACTGAACCAGTGACAATTCCTTTGCTATTCCAACAGGTGATGAAACAGTGAATGGAATGTGAAATCTATCACAAAACATAAAATATGTAGGAATAAGAGAACCTGCAGGACTCCTTTTTTATTTTTTTTTAAATTAGCAGTGTGCCAAATGGTTTGGGGTTTCATTCGGTGTCCCCCCATCACTTTGATCTTTCTGAGAGGAGTGTCAGGAGGGAAAAAGGAAATCTTCATGCCCGGTGTGCTTGAAGCCCAAATGGGAGATCACTGTAAGGAAATGCCATCATCGCTTTGGGTTTGAAGTGCACTGAATGGAAGAGATAAACATCAAATAAGGGTCTCCCTTTTATTTTATTTTTCTTTTCATTTTTTTTTTTCCAGTGTGGGAGCTGAAGCCGGAGAGCAGATTTTGGCGGAGGGAAAAGGCTTGAGCTGTCAAAGATCTCTGGCTTCCCAGAATTCCTCTCCCATTTCCCAAGGTTAAACGCATTGCCTCAAGGCAGCTGCTTAGAATGATAAAAGGGGCACTACAGGACAGCGGTGCTCTTTGTAATGTTAATAAACCTTGATTTTGATATCAGATGCAACCCTGGGAAAACCTGCCACGTTGAGACTGAAAAATCTAACACTATTTAGCAGAAGTTCGTGTACAGAAGTATTAGTTTGGGAATGGTGATGGGCTAGTTGGAGCGACATATGAAAGCAGCACATACACTCGCTTCTCTGCCTTGTCAAATCTTCCCCTTGTTTACCGACAACAAAAGGAATCGCCCGAGTGCTAATTAAACTGAATGTTGTACTGAAATGCACTGGGAAGTGTCTGCTACGGAGTCAGCTCTTCAGGTGAACTGTCAGCTGAGCGAGAAGCCCCCCAAAATGACTGGGGTGTGGTTTGCAGGAGGAGCTGCTCCCTGCCTGGGAACTGCCTGGGGCGACAAGAGCATCGCACCATGCAGAATGTCCCGAGCTGGAAGGGACCCACCAGGGTCATCCAGGTCCAGCTCCTGGCCCTGCACAGACACCCCGACAATCCCACCCTGTCCCTGTCCCATTGTCCAAACCCTCCTGGAGCTCTGGCAGCCTTGGGGCTGTGCCCACTGCCCTGGGGAGGCTGGTCAGTGCCCACCACCCTCTGGGGGGAGGACCTTTTGCTGATGTCCAACCTAACCCTACCCTGACACAGCTCCAGGTGTTCCTCAGGTCCTGTCCCTGCTCCCACAGAGCAGAGATGGAGCTGCAGACCCCGAAGAGCTCTGCCCTCAGTCCCCTCTGCTCCAGCTGGACAAGCCAAGTGGCCCCAGCTGCTCCTTGTACAGCCCCTCCAGACCCTTCAGCATCTCCACCAGAGGATGGAAATCATTTATTGCACTAAATGCAACGCCAAAGGAGTGTCAATTAGATAACACACAGTTTTATCCAGGAAACATGAACTTTACCAAATGTTTCCCTTCCTAAAGTCCTGCTTAAAAATGACAGTTGCCCGAATTGTACTGGCCATTGAGTCAGGCTGTCATTGTTAGCCAGATATTCCTGAATCAATAATAAATATGCAAGTTAGAACTTCAGAGGAGTGACTCTGAATAAAGTAAAAGGAGAAAAATGAGACATATTTATGATCAAGGCAGCTGTAGATGAACAATGCATTTTGGTCATGTGGAGTTTGGCAAAATGGAGCTCCAGCTTATCCTCACAAAGTAGGTCTGCCTCTTTGAATCCATGAGAAAACTCCCACTGACTTGAAAGAGGTTTGGATTTCACCCACAAAGTTGTGCTGAATTCTGAACAAATGCAGAAAGGACTCTGACAGTTCAGGGGTTGTGAAGCTGTGTATTCTCCTCCTTCCAATCCACCAGCAAGACTTGTTCCCAAAATGGGGTCTGACGAACAGTGCCCCCAAAATGCAAAAATAACATAGTAAGGAGATGTGAAAGTGTTGGTAGGGCACACTGTTAGCTGAAGGAATCCCACAGTCTTACAGCTGCCATGCCATTGTTCTGTGCTTCCAGAAGGTTCCCAGTGTGTCTCTGGGATATCTGGGACACTGCTGCACGTGCCAAGGAACAAAACCTCCTGAAGTTCATTTTAAGTGTATTTTAAAAATATTTTTTTAATTTAAGAAATTCTCACCATGTCAAGATTTTTCACCCCACCTTTCCAAGGACATAAGTAGCAATAAGAAGAGAATTGGGGGAAACACTCACATTTATATGCTTTCTGATTTGCCTTCATGTAATGCTGAATGATTTCTCTGCCTTTTTCCCGTGGAACTTCACAAGGAAAAGAAACAAAGGGGAAGGTCCAGATATTCTAAAAGCATTCTTGGAGAATATTGTTGCAACAATACTTCAAATTTAATCTGACTTTTATTCTTCTGATGACAGTAGCAAAAATTTCACAAGCAAAGTACACCCAGTGATTTGAGGCTCAATTTATAAACCAGATTATTTTCCTTTTAACTGCTGAAGAGAGCAAGGCTTGATTTAATTAATAGTTGCATTGGGTATATGTGGCAGTCCCTTAAGACAGCGTGTATTGGCTCCAGGTATATATTAAGATGTATCCAAAAGTTCTTTTATAATAATCAGTAGCATGCCATCCTAAATAAATATTCTATTAGGATTTTATATCTGACTCCTAGTATAAACAGCTAAGGACAGTGGCTTAAGCTGGGATCATGTTTGTGGTGTTTGTTCCATTAAATCCATCAATGTTCCAAGAGCTTGCTGTTTGTCATCCTAGAGATACTCAGGCATTATTTTGGACTTATCCTTTTGCTCTGGAAAATTGTGACTACTCATTGCTAAGTCTATATCTTTACTACCACTTATACAGTGTCGGGGGGGGGAGGGTTGTTTGTTTTTTTTCTTTCAAAGTCCATTTTTTTCATCCAAACAGAGCTTCCAATGCTTTTTTGGAGCTTCCCCCCAGGGACCCACTCCTGCTCTCCCCCTGTGCCAGCAGCACAGTGACAGTGCATGATCCTAGGGAGAGGATGGGGCAACCCTGGACATAAACAAACATATTAGGATGAACAACTTTAACAACTCCTTTCATGCCCCCACAGCATCAAAGACTTTTCCTCAGCACCCAGCACTTTTCTTTGAGCACCTCATTTCTCTTGTGCCACAGAACACTTCTGTGAGTATAGACATACACGTTCTGGCATATATTTTTATTTACCCAACTCATTCCTTATCTTTGGGGGCTTGGAAAAGTTTATCATTGAAAGAGCTCCTTTTTTCTCTCCAGGCAATCTGAGAATCTCAAGCCTCTACAGTTTGAGGACTGCAAGTGGGAGATAACTAAACAGAACAATCCTCTATACACCTTTCTCTAGCAATACTCCAATGCAGAATAGTGTAAGACCATTCACTCCCTACAGAAAGAAGACAAAAGGGTGAGAGTCTTGTTACAGTGGGAATGTTGGTGACAATATCTAGAGAGCAACTAGACATCATTCAGCTAGTCCAGCTGCAGAAGAGCCTGCAGACCTCAGAGTAGGGGGAATACCAAATTCTACACTACCAGAAATAGCCACATCTGCTATAAAAGTACGTGAGATACCTCCACCTGTGGAAATAGAGGGCACCTTTGCACATTGGCATGCCTAGTTATGATCTTATTCTCCCCTGGTTTGCTTCACTGTTGCTGTGTCTGTCTGCACCTCTGCTCAGTGTGGAGTTCCTTCTCTGCCTGTCCTTGCAGGGCCAGCAGTTTACTGGAGTGAGAATTCAGGTCAGCCTGTAAGACTTAGCAATGATCAAGCCTGAGCTTGAGCCTCAGGGTAATGTCCTATTTCTCCAAGCAAAACCTCTTTTCTTATGAATTAATGGTTTGTCTGGTCAGCATCGATCTTTCTTCAGCTGATCTTGTCTTCATTGATCTTTCCTCAGCAAGAGAAATGCCAGTCAGCTCATACACTGATCTCAGAGCTGAGTATAAATGGACTCGGTGTCTCATGCTCCTTCTCAGAGGGTATTGGGAGTCTCTTCCCTCAGCATTTCTCCATGTATTCTTTTCATGTAGAACAGTCCTTGAGCAGTGTCACTGATTCCAGGAAAATCATATTAAAATGATCTGCCAGAAGGTGAAAACTCCCATGGCTCAGGGAGAAGTGACTGCCTGGTGTTCTCTCAAGTGTCTGCAGGATGCTGCTGTTCCAGCTGGGGTTGGAGTTTCCTCCCTATACCAGTTTTACATGATGGTGTGGGGCAAAAACCCAACTTCTTTCAAGTGGAAGGAAATAAATCTATTGAGCTAAGATGATTCACTGATGTACCTTAAAGCCCTTTTTTGTATTCAAATAGGAATAAAGCACAGCATTGAAAATTTATTCACATTGCATTTCTCCATCTTCAGTTGGTCTAAATATGCTTTACTTCCTTTACTTTCTAGAGAAACAGTAATGGATTATGAGATGTTTTAAAAAAAAATCTCCTCATGTTGTACTGTTCTGTTTATTGGAACAAAATCCTCTAGTAGATGTATGGAGACCTACCGTAGGTATCACTGGTAAAAGTAACAGTCCTTCAGTACAACTGAACTCTATTTGACCATCAGAGGGAGAAAAAAGGCATAAAGCACCATTATAGCAGGTCTCCATTCTTTTCTTCCCTTCCAACCTTAGTACTTTAGTGCAGAGATAACTCCATCAATCACTTAAAACCACTGACCATACCTTGCACCAGCCATCAGCCGTAGTTCACACTGAGCTTTCTGTGTGTTCCAAATGGCTTTACATTTTATGTGCAAAGCTGGGTTGAAAATTTATAGTTGCTTTCCTTCTGACATCTGGATTTCCCACCTGGAAAATAAACTCCTTTAACTACTTTAAATCTTCATGAATTTCTTGCTGCCTGGATCTCAGAGGGCTCGATTGTGACTGCTCCTGCCTGCCCGTGCCATGAAGCAATAATCCTATTCCACTGTGTGAGAGTCTGGCTGATTCACGGGCTCCAGACACAAAGCAATAAGCAGACACTGTATCCTCATTTAAACCCACATTCTCAAAAACAGTTAGGAATCTAACAACTCAATTTCAAAGGGAATTTGATGCCCAAATGGGTCTGAGAGTCTGAGCTCTACTCCCTGCCCCGAGAGAGATAAATGGGGACCAAGAGAAAAGCAAAGGTGAGTTTGTCAACACCTGTCCTAGACAGCAGAGTGTTGTGATTTGCTGTTAGTATAGGATTGGAAGGAAAAATTTGTTTCCTAGTATTGCACAGTGAAACTACTTGTTTTCTAGTATTCTTCATAAAATCTTCCACTGGGTTATTTACTTGCAGGCTCGGAAAAGAGCCCTTTTACCTTTCAGCACCTGTCTATAACACCATTAATGCTGTTACATACTTCCTAAATGTCACTTACACAGTTAGGTATAGCTGTATGGCTGTCTTGAAAAGAACTCTGTTTAAAGGCACCAGAGTTTTTTAGAGGGGGTTGTCTTTGTCACCAAGACAAGAATATATGCAAACATAAACTAACGAACTGGGGAGTTACAGAGGAGGTTTTGTCCTTAATGAAAAGCTGCAGAGATCTCTAAAGTGAGATTCTTGCCATTTCTGCATGGGATTCATTGAATCCCATTCTCAGCACATCCAGAGGAAATACAAGGAAGACATTTTTTACAATGAGGGCAAGTCAGGCCCTGGCACAGAGTGCCCAGAGAAGATGTGGATGCCCCATCTCTGGAAACATTCAAGGCCAGGTTGGATGGGGCTCTGAGCAACCTGACCTCCTTGCAGATGTCTCTGCTCATTGGACTAGATGGCTTTTAAAGGTCCTTTCCAACCCTTCCAAACCCAAGTCTTTCTGTGAAGTGGAGGAGCTTGATTCCCAAATAGCACAACCCTTTTCACCTCTCAAGACCAGCAGCTTCTACATTCTATTTCTGGGAACCCCTCTCATATTTGTGGAGGGAAGACTTGAGAGGTGTGACCAGAGTTTCTGTGATTTACTCCCACAGAAAATGTTGGAGCTCGTTTTTACTGCAGAACTTCAGAATGAGGAGGTGGACTAAGCACCTCCTGGGAAGGGCCATAAATCCACTGCAGGCAACATAGAAAACAAAGCCAAGTAATTATTGAGATGCTGAGTGATCTTTTATCACGTGCTCTGGGGAATGAAAATGGTACTTCCAGAACCACCTCCTCCAAATTTCAAGTGTTATTTTGTGTTGGTTTTTGTTGGAAGGCCACCTCATTATGTTCAGCTGGAAGTCAATCCAGATCTAAAGCACTGGGCCACTGTCTGTAACACAGTTTACCTACAGCTTCACACCATAAAAGCTAAAAATAAACTCCAGCTTATTCCACTTACTGAAAAGTCAGTTCAACATGTCATGGGGCTTATTAGCACACTGAGAATGTTCTTCATGCCTTAATACTAGGGCATGACTCTGATGTAAAAATGAAATGAAACTATTTAAATTGACTTGGATACTTATTAAGGAGAGGGTTTCATTTAATTCCCTTTCCTGTTTTTCTTTCCTTTCTAGAAGCAGCCATCTGGGCTTGATAGGAGGTAGGGCAATGGCAAGTCTATTCTGTGAAAAACACTATAATTTTTAAAACCCTATTACCAAAGGAGGCTCAATAGAGAGAATGTGTAAGTGAAAAGTGATTTGCCTTATGGAAAAAAAATACACTCTGACTGTATGCTACAGGGACCTTATGCTGCTAATTAGAAAACTCAGATTTGTAGACATTTGCAAGTTGAGCAGGTGACAATAACTGGTGATAACCAGGGACTAATTATTTCAACTGAGAATTAACCATCAGGTGTTCTGAGCCAAATAAAAGGTTAGGGAAAGGTTGGAGTAGCAACCTGTCCTATTTATGTTGAAAGAATTAGAAGGATTTTCTCTGGGGTTCATAAAAAAGTTAAATGAAACAAATACTCTCTAGGCTGGTACTCTGTGTGACTGCTATGGTTCCATTTCTGAAAGAACTTCAGAACGTGGACTGGGGACTGGAAGAAAATAATAATGCAGAGATGTATGATTTGATCCCTAAAAAACCCCCACCTCTTTGTTCTCCTGTGAATTGTGTTCAAGAGAAAGAAGAGGTGTGTTAGCAGTTCTTAGAATTAAAACCATTTGATTGAAATTGTCATCTATTGTTCTAGTAAGAAATGTATACTGTGGTACAGGTCTCTGGGTAGGAAAGAATCAGCTCCTGGAGGTTTCTAGAAAAGCTAAAGGCAGTGAGCTCTGAGAACTGGGCAGTGCACAGCGCAGAGCAGAGTTTGTGTGGGCAGACCTGCTGCAGGCTGTAAAAATTCAGAGCTGGCTGCAATATCCATAAAGTGCCCACTGATGATTCCTCCTTGCCTCTAAATTCCTTTACCTTAATGCTTCTTGTAAAACTGAAATTCTAATGAGTAGGGCTGAAACCACATAGGGCCCTGGAGGGTACCAGGAAAATGATAAAACAGCTAATGACTTATAGCAAACATCACCTTTCTTCTTCTTCCCATCAGCACAGGTATTTTTATTCTTACATTTTCTTTTTCTGACACACCCTGTGAACAAAAGTGACAGCACTTTAAAAATAATATCAAATTCCGGGAGCAGTCAGAACCTTAAATTGGAATTTCAGTCTTTGACATTGGAAACAAACATACAAGACAATTGTTAGCATTCTGCATTGTGCAGATAAAGACACAGACTAGTAGCAAATTCTTCTGAGAGACATGCCTGATAAGATTATAAATTAGGTTTTACAGAGAAAGTGCACTTAAAGAGAGATTTAATTGTTTGCCAATAAAAATCTCATGTTGCATGGAGATTTCAGAGCTCATTTTAACAGTTGTTACTATTCAAATGCCTTGTTTTAACACTTTAGGGGTTTGTTTGGTTGGTTTGGTTTATTGAATTCATTGTTCTCACTCAAAGCTTTGTTTTTCTGACTTTTGTGTCTGCTTTAAGGTTTTACTTCCTTTTGCAAAGTGTGTAGTGCTGTGAAATAGGTGGAAAATGTGGTGTGGAAGTACAAATCTTCTTGACTCGTTAGACTTAGAAAGAGTGTGAAGGTCTTCAGCTGGGTGCTGGAGATTGTGTGCCATGTGCTGCTGGCACGTGTGTGGCTGCTTTTTGGGGGCATGTGAGCCCTGGTGTTGGACTTTTGGGCTCCCTCAAACCTTCGGCAAAGTGCAACCAGAAAGGCATGTGAGAGTCTTTGTACAGACGCCTGGGCAAGACACTGTTTGACCTCAGCTGCTTCTAACCTGGGGCCACAAAGGCAAATGAAGCTGCATCCAAAATTTGGAGAATGTTCTGAAACATTTTGAAGTTCATCACTGGATAAATTGCATTAAGCAGCTAAGTTTTGTTGTTTTTGTTTTTTTTCTTTAGTTCTACTATTCAGCTTTAGGGAAATGTTTTTCACTGCTTAGAATAAAAGATTTGCTAAGTTCTCCTTGCCTGAAGTAACAGGTGCCACTGTGTGCCCAGGTCTGGCAGGGAGCACCTGTAATTGTAGGTAACACAGCTGCCCCTTTCTGGGCCAGTAACACCTCAGGGTCTTATCTGAATGCCATTAAAATGAGGAGGAAAACAACTGACAGGTCTTTGGATCAGAGCCACTAGGAATACCAATTCTTTAGGGTTCAGACCACAGGCTGCCAGCAATTTAGCTTGTAAATATCATTTCCATATACATTTGCTAATCAGCATTGGTAATCTATTGAAATCTCCGTGTCTGCACACTTACAGTGACAGACAAGGTGGATTCCTAAGGCGTTAGCCAGATTCTCTTCACATCATCCCTTCAGCCTCCCAGTTCCTATAGCTTTAACCTCCTGTTTCTAACAAACACCATCCTCTGCATCAAAGGGCTTTAGGACACCCAGTTTTGCTGACACACCTGCACTGTGCTTTATTTATGCCTCATCAAAGCATGGCACTGCCCAAAAGGTGAAGCACCTCTCTCCCCTTTAACTCATTTCCTGAGCAGACCAATATCAGCCAACTTCAGACACTGACAAATGTAAATTGAGGTCCGTGAAATTAGAAAAGTGCTGAACTAGAGTACACGGCAAAGTGTGACATTCTCCTGTTGTGAATAACAATCTAATGTAACATCTCCCATCGTGAGAAACTTGCATGTGGGATATGCTTCACCTATTTGGGATGCACATAGTAAAACCTTCCTAATGCTCTTGATGCACAGAGAAATTGCACCCCCCGAGCTCCATTAATGCTGCTTTTGTATATCCAGGAGCGGGGAGAAGAGTCTTTGCAAGGTTAAATTGGGGGTCAGAGCACTCTTCTGAACCTCCTTGCAGGAGTTTCTCAGAGTGCAGCTTGCTGAGGTGCTGGCCATGGTCTCGCCGAGACACCGAATTCCTGACGACATATTTAGAATTGGAAAACAGAAGCAAAAGCTTCCTAAACATCTCTCAGAGCCTTCAACATAAATTATTAAAGGAAGAGGCTTCCAGAATCTTAAAAGACAGGTTTTTTTGGGTTGTTTTTTTTTTGAGTTTGCAGATTCGTAGGAAATAATGAGAGGGCAGCTGTGTCTTATACCCATTTCAGAAGGTTCCTGATACATTCTCAAAGAGCTTTTTCCTGTTGATTGTTTACACAGAGTGTCTTGATCTAAGAGAAAAGGGCTTTATATTTTGGTTTTTGAATATATCATCATATAGTTTTCATGTATGCTCTGCAGTATTTTCTATTAGCTCACTTTGAGTGGAACAGGAAAATGGGTGTTAAAGAAACCACTCTAGGGGTTTTTTTTCCCAGTCACATTTTTTTTCTGCTTCAATTTTGACTGAAAATGGACTGTCTTTCACTTGGAATTTGGTAGAGATTACTAAGCTGTGGTGAATTTCAGTTTGTGTGGCATATTTATAGTTTAGAACAGAAAAAGAAAAAGTAAGATCTTGGTCTTGTTTCATGTGCATTTACACACCTTTGTACAGAACTACTTAGCAACATGTTCACACAAGCTGAACATTTCAATAAGACTGCATCTTGGCCACTATAAGGAAGGCCATTGGCCATTAGTCATAGATTCAATAATTAAACACCCAGCACATGGTTCTGATCCTGGGAACGCTTGCCATACCTATCCTTTGGCTTTTATGAGACATCCTGACTCTAAAAACACTACTCCCAAAAAGAAGGTTATTATTTTTTGGAGCAGCCTTGACGTGCTTTCCTTCAAAAGATGGATTTGCAAATGGGTTGCACTGCTGGTGTGCAGTGTGAGTGCAGGACCATGGGCTGGGTGTGCCATGGTCAGCCCTGGTCACACACAGTGACACCTACTTTGGCCTCAAACACAGTGCTTTGCACTTGGCATTGCACAGCATGCTTTGTGTCAGCCAGGGGAGCAGGTGACTCCACACAACAGTGTGGTAACATGTGCTGTGTCATCTTTTGATGCCCTGGATTTGGGTGTTCAATGGAAAACAACAATAAATTCATGGAGCTTTACTGCCTCTGCCAAATGTGCCATCTTTCAGAGTATAACATGCTGAAAAGCTTGCACAGTCTGAGCCAACTGCATGATTTAGCTGCTATAAAATCCCTCTGAATCAAAACCATTTTGAAATAAAGAAGAACCAGCCTGAGAATTTCATTGCACTGTTGGATATCCACTCAAAGATCAATCACCTGTCCTCATTCTGTATTCCTGCTGTATTTTTCAGCTTAATCTTTTCTGCAGCTTCCCTGCTTCATTAAGGCTGGAATTCTGAAAGACTTGCAATTGCATGTGGAGGCAGAGTGGAGTGAGAAGTGTCAAACCTGGACAGCACAGTTCTGCCCAAATTGTACTGTGCCATTAGGAAAGGCAACTCTTTCTTCCCTTTTGGTTTCTGTGGGACTCTGTCATGCCCAGATACACTCAGTGCAGCTGTTCCAGGGTTTGGCATCCCAATGTTCCTGAATTCTGGCCTGCTCTGAGACAAGCTTGGTGCAGAAAGCAGGGCTGTCTGCATGAGAACAGGTCAAGCCACCTGATTCTCTTCAGTTCTCCTATCCAGATAAAGTTTTATACAAGACTCATCACATTTCAAACAGCCTGTGGATGTCCAAGCCTGGAATTTCAACCAAGAAATTAATTGTTCAGAAATTAAATGAAAAGAAAATCTGCAGGGACGGTACCTGAACTAATTGAAAGTGTCTCACCAAAGGATTTTTAATGTGTGGGAAAGATGCTTTTCTCTTGGACTGTTTCACTGAAAGGATGTTTGAACAACACGGAGCGATGCATAATATTTGAATCCTGGGAAAGGATTATAATTATTGTGTTAATTTGTTGGTTCACTCTGCAAAACATTTCTAAAAAATCCACTCTAGAACAGACTATTAAAATGATAAATGATCACTGCAACATCTGATCAAAAATTCAGTAAGCTAATTAATGCTCCTTTTGTCCTAATGGCTTCTATAATGAGGGGGAAGGTTGCTAAATTAAGCCCAGTAAAAGAATTTTGCCACCACTTTGAAGTGGGTGGCGTTCCTGTATCCCAAAGCTGTAAGATGTAGTAAGATGGAAGTGTGTTGTGAGCACTGTCCATGGGCATGTGTGTGTGTGTGTGTGTGTGAAATGCTCCTGTGATTGCTGCAAGGCCCTATGGCAGCACTGCTACCACTACTGACCCAAAGTATTGGCCATCAGCTGGTTAGAATATTTGATTACAGATTGACATAGCAAAGGCATCAGCCTATAAGGAGGGTTTAAATCATCTTGGAATAGTGCTTTGACTGGAATGGAAGTGAGCACCCCTCGTAGTGACCCTGAGAGCATGCTAATAGTGGGGCATATTTATTCCTGGGCCATGTAATTAAAAACAATTTGAAGAATTAATGTTCCAGCAAGTAGAATAATGAGTGGAGAGCAAAGTATGGATAAAAATGTTTTTTTCCTTCTCATGATGAAGTGTTTAACTTAACTTTTCATTTTTTCTGTCTTTTTTTTTTTATGGTCATCTGATTCTGAGTCTGTTATGAGCACTTCTGGAAAACAATTCACTGTCCCCTTCCTCATGGACACAGCAGAGAGAAAACATAGGTGAGCTCAGTTGATGCCAGTAGATGGTGACTGAGAAGCACTTGCTTAAAAGGCAGTAAATCAGAGATCATAGTTGGGAAGTGACCCAAAAAGGGACTGCTTTTCCATTGGTACAGATGGAGCAACAAACACCGTTAGGAAGACATTGCAGTGTCAAAGGCAGGCTGGCTGCTTGACCTTTTCATGCACCTGCATCAGCTTAGTAGGAACTTCCTTCAGACTGAGGGCAGGGGAGAAGAAGGTGACATGAAGAGCAGCCTAAGCTTGAGCCTTTGCTCCTGTGGCACATGGCTTTGGTGGAGAGACTGCACAACCTTCTGATCCACACCCCAGCCGAGGGGTTGCTGAGAGAGAAACAGAAAAGGAAATAATTCCTGCCTCACTCCAGTTGATGTCTCAGCAATGCCTTTCAGTTGCTTGCAGGGTCTCCAAAGGTTCACTGCAGTGCAGCTCATCCCGAGATGTGTGGCAGGCTTCTGTGTTTATTCACTTGACTTGGGGCACCACTGCAGTTCAGCCTCAGGGCTAAAGCACACCAGGTAACAGGTTTAGGTATTCAGCTTCTGGAAGCTAAAGACCAAAGCAGGTGAAATTTAGGCTGTGTGTATAATTTACTCTCGTTTGTAATGACATTCTCCTTGTGCTGCTGGTGTGGTGGTTACAAGAAAACATATGAAGAGAGAAAATGCTGAAGTTCTTCACGTAATCAAATCCATGAGGAGAGCCCATGAAGGTTCCCAGGGAGGAGTCCTGGGCTAGGTCTGCCTGTGAGTTTGCTCCTGGGGAATACCCTGAAGGTGTGAGGCTCAGGTGAGAGGTGAACCAGGACAGTTTGCAGGAGGGCTGGGCTCAACCTCAGCTGTCACATGTGCTGGTTCCCTTCTCTGTTGGGGACAGCAGGAAAGGCAAGGGAAGCATGCACATGTGTTATGATCCTGTGGACACAGCACTGCTGGGCTCAGCTTGGTTATCAGCCTTGGCAATTCCACATGGCTGCTTCTGTTGCTGTGTTTTTCATGTTAGGTTTTGAATAGGGCTCAGCCCAGATGTAGCAGCACTGGTTGTTTCTAGTACAGCTCAGCATTTCATCTGGGAGAGTCGATCTCTATTTCTTGATTTATCTTTGCACGTGTTTGTGTGTGTCTGTGTCTGTGTGCAGCATTTCTTCATTGTATGGTATTAAATCTCCCTTTAGAGACTTTTTTCCTTCCCTCATTTCCCCCCTCTAATCAGAAGAAATAGGTACATTTTGTTCTGTCTCCTAATGGCTGTTTTTATTCTAAGTATTTATGGCCTTTACAGGAGCAGAGTTAATACTATATGATGTCAATATTCTTCCAACATAGTTATGCAGCCATCTTACATTTATGACCTTTTCCCCCTATAATTAGTTCCAGCTGAAATTAGATTCAGGGAGAGTTTCGCTCCAATTACAGCCAAATCTGAATAAAACTGATTCCACTGTGGTTGTCTGGAGGAAAAGAAAAAAAAAAAGAAAAAAAAAGAAGAAAAAGCCCTTTCCAGTCTCAGTGTAGATAACTAAGTCTCGCATCTCTGCAGTACATCTGCACTTAATAAAAGTGAAAAGGTTTAAGGGCCAGCCCTGGAGAGAGCAGAAAATTCTCAGCTCTGCCAATAACCTCTAGTAAAGTCCCTTGAGTTTCTCATGCCTCCTCTTTCCTGCTGTTTCCTGGTTCCCTAGGGCAGCAGAGGCCCCAGCAGGCATGAGTCCCCAAGTCTCCTGGTGCTGGCGTGGGCAGAGCAGCTGCTGTGCAGTGCCCGGCTGTTTGCAAGAGCTCCTTGCCCTGGTAGAGTTCAGGACCAGAGTCATGGGCACTGTGGTCTGTGTGCTTAGGGCCCACCTGGAGGTCCTTCTTCCTGGTGGATTGGCTTTGGATGCTGTCAGCCAGCTGGGCATCCTCCCTTTCTTTGGGAGGAAAGTGGATGCACAGGGTTGAGGATAAAAGCAAAAGCCACAGCCCCCCAAAATGTGGGTCTGGCCTTTAGCCCAGGGTGAGTGTGGTTATCGGTCCTTCTGCTGCAGATGTTCACATCTGGAATACCAACAGCACTGGTGGCTCCTGAGATCCCCACATGAGCTCCACAGGTGTTGACTGCCACAAAGAATTATGTGAGAAATGCAAGGAGGTGCTTTGAATTCCAGGCCATATTTTGTATTAACCAAATGCATCAAAAATAGCACGAAGCCCTTTTGCCATTATCAGGGATATTTAGCTGGGATTAAATGCTTGTTTACTTCAGATGGGTTTGCAACTGGTTCATACTTTTATGACCTCCAGATTGGATTACTGTAATCCTTTATTTGCACCTTATCCTCAGCTCTTTTTTATTCTTTTTTTGGCTTTTTTTTGGCGGTTGGGTCAGTGCAGAAAAACCAAAATTGATTTCTGGCGCCTGGAGGAGTAAATTACCTCTTATCCACCCTGAAATCATTGTCATATTGGGTCCTGATTCCAATCCAAATTGATCCTCACATTAGGTTCTGGATCAATAATAGCCTTCTGATGGAATGACCCTGCTCAGGCTCCCAGGCTGTGAGTCTGACGTCCCATCTGTGTGGAGGGGAAGGACCTGCTTCTCTTAAGGGGAGCTTTTGGTGAGAATTTATTGTATTAGTTACTTATTGAGCTTTTCCCTGAATTTGGGAGTGTGTGTATGTGTTTTGTTTGGTTTTACCCATTTTTGTCCCATTTCCCTTTCCCTTTTTCCCCCTTTTCCCTTTTGGAGTTGTTTGGGGTTCTTATTCTGCAGATTCATAGTGTTTGATTGTATATAATTGTAATATGTGTGAATATAATTAAAGTCTTATATTAAAAACGGACAATTTAAGGAAGAGGAATAAACATTTAGTGAACAGAAAGAAGACTCAGTATTCTCCAAAGCCCCTCCAAGAAGCAGGAGTTGCAGCTGAGGTGCAATTTCCCTCCAAGCTTTTCCAGGCACTTAGTATTTCAGAAGTGATTTATCTGGAAATATGTGTGAGTTATTTTGAGGCTGTTATGATTATATCATTTGATGAGATTTTTTTTTTCTTCTCTTTTCTGCACTGAGGACTTTAAAGTGAGAGAGACAGTCTGTAGATAGCTTGTGGTTTGTTTAATTAACTGGCTTTCTTTTTATGGATGGCTGCTTGCAAGGCTGCTCTTTCATTTAGTGATTGTTTTTGTTATTAATGGTTTCAGACAGAGCTCTTCACGTATCAAGTGCAAGTCTTTGCAAAGCCAATGAAGGAATCACACAAGAGGGTTTTTTTGCTCCTCTTTCCTGCCGCTCCTGTTTATTTTCTGTGGTGCTGCTCTCTGTGGTCTGCTGTGGTTGTTAGCACTTTGCATCAAAAAATATTAAGTTCATGAGCTCAAAGTTTTCCCTCTCAAATTTGCAAAGGGCTGTTTGTTTGGCAAAAGTGTCAGAAAACATTTTAAGGTTTTAAAATTCATGCTAATGTAATATGTTAATAAAACTTAAGGACGTGCTTAGTCCTAAATAAGAGGGAGGGGCAGCCCAGGGCATAAATTCAATTATGTTCGTTGTTCGTGTAACTGAGGAGTGTTGACTCTGTAATATCATTGTGTTAGGAAGGTCTCTGTGCTGCCTGTGGGAAGGGAGGGCAGAAGGGTGAAAGGAGGAAGGAAGGGACTATTTTATTTATGCATGACTTGGGGAGGTCAGAAGAGCTGGGTCAGTAATGGAGATAAAGATTGACAACAGGGGGGTGTGAAATAAATGTTATGTGCCTCCCCCCCAGATATCACAGGATTTTCTTTTACCAAAAGGAGCTGAAAGCAGCTACCCATGTGAGCCCTCATAGCCATCCTGTGAAGGTCCACATTAATTCCCCAAAGAGTCTCTCATTGCAATGTCCTGTTTTCACCTGCACTGTAGGGCTGTGTTTACAGGGACCAACCAAAATTCCTGGCTCTGCTGAATTCCTGTCACTACCCCACCACCTGCCCTTTGTCTCTTGCTCAGTCCCAGGGCTTTACTTCTGGTGCAAGTGGTGTTCATGCAGGCACACTGGGATTCAGATCAAAGATAGCTTTCCCTTTTTCTTTTCCAGAAACATCAGCTCCTTATTCTGGCCCCATCCAAGTCTGCATGAACGCTTGCATGACAGGACTGAGGAGCAGGAACAGCAAAGTGAAGGAGAGGCAAAGCTGTGGGTTCTGTGGTAAATAAACCTCTACCATCAGGATGAATATCTGGAGGCTCTGATGGTTCCTTCCCTACCAAGCCAGCAGTTTTTCCCACAGTGTGTAGGGCAGGGAGGGCATTCATGTCTCCTGCAAGGGGAAAGGGTGGGTTAGCACAGCAGAGTTCATGGCAATCATGTTTGGCACATGTCCTTGGAGGTAAGTCACTCTTCTCTTTAAGAATCTATTTCCCAGTCAGCTCAACCAGAGCTGCTTTCAGCAAGGCCTTAGGAACTTGGTGTGCAGCTCATGCTGAGTCATATTTTCTTCCAGCATCGTGCCTTTGAGTATTTTACCCACTGCATTTATCTCTTCTGCTGCTAAAAATCGTTCCCTTTATCTAGTTAACTCAGTATGTATGTATTGCCGTTTGCAGGCTGAGGGAGTGAAAGGAAATAGAAAAATAAGAGTATAGGGACCATTTCAGGAAAATAGGAATGGTCAACTCTTTTTAACTTTCCTTTCTGAAAGGAATGAGGTGAGCATTTTCTGACAAGAAACTCTTTAATTGCTAAAGTTTGTTTTAAACCCATGTTAAATCTCGGGCTCTCCTGAGAAGTCAAATCACTTCACTCTTCTCATGGGGCTGGATCATTCAATTGTGTCTCCAGGTTCTGGCCTTAAACATTTCTTTATTGCACGAGGGCAGAAGAGCTGAATCTGTTTATGGTTTCTCATTGGAATGCATTACAAAATCTTTTGTAACTGTGTGAATGTTCCCTGCAGTTACAGGGATCCAGGGTCCCATTAAAATAAAGAGAATACCCCAATAATTGTTGTACAGGCACTCAAAGCATCTGTTCCTCTATGCATTGTAGAGCTTGCACTGGGGAGTTCCTTAATAAAGGTGACTTGCATACAGAGACCAGCACAGAGGATGAAGGTAATATAATTTTAGGGGCACATGGAAGCCTTACATTCACTGCTGCTCTTGGTAAGAAGGACTGAAATGCTGAAATAATAATCAAGAGAACAAGAATAAACTCTACTAGAAAAAGCAGGAGCTGAGAGTTTCTGCTCAGACTGTAATTTGAGGCAAAACTTTGGGGATTCAAAGTTTCAAAGGAATTCAATGATTTGGGAAAGACTAAAGAAACCTTTTTCTTTCTTCATACATATAAGATGTATTTGAATGTAACAAATGGCTGTGGCAAAGTACAGCTCCTTTGACTGGAACTGTAATATTTCATATCCCAGAAGAACTTCCTTTCTTAGGCTGTGGAGA
This sequence comes from Campylorhamphus procurvoides, assembly GCA_013396655.1. Classification (NCBI taxonomy): domain Eukaryota; kingdom Metazoa; phylum Chordata; class Aves; order Passeriformes; family Dendrocolaptidae; genus Campylorhamphus; species Campylorhamphus procurvoides. Next base: position 161,610 of record WBMV01002770.1, on the reverse strand, counting down.
AAGCACTGAGCTGTTATTTGTTATTCTCCTCTATCAGCAACAGTGGTAAATTTTCACTAGCTGTAGTGCAAACAAATCCAACTCAAGGCAGACCACTGCTGTGCCAGCTTGTGGTGGGAAAGCATCAACAGGAAAGCCTTGTCCAGCCTTTATAATGGCCTTATTATTAAGCATTTTAATAGTTTTCCTCATTAGTAAATAAGTGAAAAAACATACATGTCAAAGGTGTCTTCTTGCTTTAACTATTTTTAAAGTAGATCCTGAAACACCACTTTGTTCCAGCCATCTTAATTCTCTTTTCTTTTTCTCTTTTTTTTTTTTTTTCTACCAGTGGCCCCGTGTACAAACATGCTTAGGCACCATGTGGACTACCTTGAAAGCTCATTTGGTTCTTGTCCAGCATTTATATTATCTCTTTCTGGGAATATGCAGAGAACAATGAAGGTGAGCTTCTCCTTTTGCTGGCACTGCCAGAAGGACTTCTTCTTTACCTCCTATTTCTTAATTTGAATATATTTTCCCTCAATTATAGCCTACTATTAGTTCATATTCCACACGTTGGAGAGGACCGAAATGGAGAGGAAGGAATGTATGGCCTTGGGCTTCCAAAACAGATTCAAGGTAAGCTCAGGAACATCTGGATATTTGTGAACAGTCCATAACAACCCACCTTAGGAGTGGGACCAAGCCTTTAACGTGCCCACTGCATTTTACACCACTTGATTCCAAATGTACCCCCTCAATATCGCTCTGAACACTGTTATCAAGGAAACCTGAACTGGTGCCAAGAGTACACCAAGTTCTTTCCCTTGTAATTTGCCTTACAAAACATATCAACTGCCTTTGTTTTCATAAAAGCACTGCTGAAAGGTTACACACAGCACCGTGTTCCTGGGAGCGACAAGGGATGGGGGAAAGTCTAATCATTGTAATTATAGGCCTGAAAAAGAGAGTCTTGACACATTAAGGCACTTAAAAGAAGGGAAGAAAATGCCACACAGAGAAGGAATGTGTTCATCAGATTCAGGCTTAAAAGGAGGCTGCAATAAAAATCACAAAGTGACTTGGTGGTTTATAATTACTCACGTGCTTGTTGATCCACTCTGTGTTTCTTTTGTGATTCAGTGAATTGGGAATTGAAAAGAAAACGTGTGGATGGAATAAATATCCCCCATTACAAAATAAAAGCAAGGACAAAACTCCATGCTAAAGCATGAAGACATTAGAAAACTTGTGTGGAAATATTAGCTCTGCCTCACCACTAAATTGATTGCTCTCTTGGTGGATGTTAGTAAAATAAAGCTTTCAAATCAAGATGCCAGACTGTAAATTACCTTTTTCAATTACCTATTTGAGTCAATTATTCTCGTGTCAAAAAAGGCCATAAATAACACAAAGGATCACCACATGTGTATTTGATGCATACATATTTGAATTTTGATGAGTTTGTTACATTAAAAACCTGTGGGTTAATCATTGTTTTGGATGGATCTATGGTTAATTCTGGGAGAAAAAGAATAATTTTCAGGATTGATAACTCTGATGACTTTGGCACAAGGAGAATTCTAGGATAAGGTCAGCCCAGAAACTGAGCAGCTGTTAACTTGGAAGTGCCTATTCCTTCAACAAAGCTTAAACCTAAAGCTATTTCTTTATTTAATTCTATGACAGAGTATGACTGTGGATACTTCTGAACATGCATCTTGGAAATATAGCAATCTGTGTTTAAATAGGAGGTTAGTTTGTTGGTTGGGGCTTTTTTAAATGAGAGAATTCCAAACACCATCAACTCACCATTTGCAAAACACAGCCAAATGAATATTTTAGCTTCCAACTCCATGTATGTTGCACAGCTGACTTGGGGTTTAGTACTGGTCAAGATAAATCCCTCCTGAAGAGCCAGTGAAGGCAGAAGGACATCTTGAAGCCCTCTGATTTTATATATAAGTCTTTCTATCAGCTTTCTGAGAGTGATTCTACTCCCAGATTTCTGCTTGCAATAATGGGCAGGAAACGGGGCTCACAGACATTAATTCACATAAACATTTCAGTTTAACCGTGGAGTTTCTTTGCACAGACCTTGAGAAGTTTATCTGGTGTGGGGCAGAACCCCATTCTGCAATGGCAGCACTTGGATCTACTGCTTGAACCCAGAGCTAAATTACTTTTAAAAAGAAGTGGATGCAAATCTATCCAGTAACAGCACAAATACCTTTTTGACTGGATTGGTAGCAAATCAGAATTGGAAATTTTGAAAATATTTCCATTTCCAGTCACACCACAGATTGAATAATGAGAGGATGATCACTAAAAACATCCCAGGTACTCTTTCCTAGACAAGCTGTAGGTAGGCATACATTGCACTAAACCTTTCACTAGAGGGTTTCAAATAATGAAGGTGTCCATAAGAATTAAACCCCATCTACTGCTCATTCACTCTCAAAAAGGGGTGAGTTTGCCAAACATACCTCAAAAAGGTAGCTCAGTTACACCTGGAGTAAAGGATGCTTATCTTTTCTAGGTTTTGGGGCAGGGGATGTGGTCCCATCTGCACATTAAACAGAACTTTAGAACAAACTTAAACGAAACCTCAATCTTTATGTAGAAAAGATCAGATTTTAAAGTGGAGGGGTTTCTCCCCAGAGCTAGAAGTAATATTTTAATTGTTTTCAGTAAAGATGGCCTTCAGGCTTACATGTGGTGTACTTACTTGCCAAAACTTTCAATTGCTTCTGCAATTCCACCAGCCCTGTAAAGTGCAAGGTCTTACTGTCTATGGAAATTTTACACAGCACTTTAACACTTTATCATAATGATAGCTTAGATCTGTGAGTGTGACTCTCAGAAGTGTGTGTGTATGAGTGTATGCAGGCAAGGCTTTCTCAAATAGTAATTCTTTAGGTTATTAGACATTTGACTGCTGTTGGTGTCATTAGTCTTCCTTGTTAGGCAGTCATTTTCTACCTGACTTCCTGCAGCTCTCTTACAATTGTGTACCATTAAGAGTTATATTTGCTTTCAGCTAGAACCAAGGAAAAGGACAAATGCCATATGAATACATTCAGTTTGACTGATTTTTATGTTTTTTTCTTAACGAGCTGGGTTGTGCACGTAGGAAAGTTAACAGGTAATTCAGTAGACTTTGTTAAATTGCTGCCAGTGGTGCCAGCTTGACCAGCTCTTGATGCCAAATCATGTTGATAGCAAAATTTTACCAAATGTGAAAAGAGAACAAGATCTTTAGTATCCACATTAATACTGACAATACTGCTGTTGTTTGTGAAAGGATCTGAGAATATGAAGGATTTCACAGAAGTAACAAGTGCAAGAGGAGTGTCAGATTCTGTCAGTGATCTACTCGTTTGACACACACAACAAACATGTCTCAGCCTTGTTATTTGCACTTTAAAATCCTCCCTTGTTTGCTTTCAGACAAGGTGTTTGCTTCACATCTGACTGGCAGGCTGACAAAAACAGCCTCACAGTTTTCAGATGTTCCTTCTAGAAAATCCCCAAATTCAAATACTTGCCACTGTTTTGGACTATACTCTTTCATTTCACTGGCAGGAGTGTTCTGTCAAAGTCTCTCATCATTTGACACAAAGCAATTTATACATGTGGAAAGAAATCTACTTTTGGGGGGCACGAATTCAGACTGGGCCAAAGGAAACTGTGAAGTGCACAGCTTTTAGCACATCAATATCTATTGGACAATGTGAGTAGCAGGGATAGACAGTTGATCTAAAGTCGGCGACTTGGTGAAATCTGGCAGTTCTCCTTCTCCCTGGGATGCTTTCCATGGAAGTCAGATTGCAAACAGTGGGAAGAAGGCATTGTGCTGTCCCCCTCTGCATTTCTGCAGGACCACATTCAGCACTTGGAGCTGCTGAGGGACTGGATGACTGATTTGTGCATATGGCTCCACATACATACAAATTGGAGGAAGGATTCCACAGCTTTTGGAGCATTAGCTATCTCTCACAGGAGTAATTTTTGTGGGTTTGAACTGGAAGCCAGGTCTCCTGAAGCCCTGATTCTGGCACACACAATGACACGGGTCACATCTATTGGCAAATCTTTCTGAGCCATATGTCCAGAGGGACCTTGGTGCTTTGTTGGCTCCTGGAATACAATGCACAGCCCTGACAAATATACAGATTCAGCCCAGAATGGGTCTTGGCAGAGGCAGCACACTGAATGGGGGTGTTGCTCAAGGTAGTAAAAAAAGGCTAGACCAAGAGAAGTGGGAAGTGTCAGGTGTGTGTTATGCTTAGACGTGTCCCATGATTGTAATCTGTGATTAAATCCACCTCTCAGGGGGTCTGCTTCAGGCATGTGCATTTTAGAGAGCCAGGGGTGGGTGACACGATTCCCATCATTAGGACAACGACCCCTCATTCAGATTCACTTCCCAAGTTGAATCTTGACTCTACATCTCCCTTTATCTGTCAGAAAACAGAAGCACAACTTCTTTGCAGTGCTAGGAAAGATATTTGTGTCTATTTTTCAATCTGTTTTAGGATGTGAAGAGAAATATGAGTGTGAGATAATAGCAAGATTTTTTCCCCCACAATTTCAAGATTTATTTACAGTTTAAGTGGAAAAACACAGAACTTGTTCATCAGCCATGGTTCACATGCTAACATTAAATGGCCCTTATAAATGTTGTCAGTGAGACTAAAACAGGGGTTCCCTCTTTTCTCCTCCCCAACTTTGCCCTTTGAAGTGTGAAGGATGAGGATTAGTCTCAGTGGAGTCCAAGCTGGAGTCATTTTTCTAGTTTTGTTAGGCACTTTGCTCACATTAATTAGGAAAAATGTTTGAACCATTTCTAATAAATCAAGCCTGTAGCTTTGGAAGAAGCATTCCCATTATTTTGAGCGCTGCTTCATTCCAGTGCTCTTTGGAGCCTGCCTGTTCCGTGCTCAGCATACACCTGCACGAAGAGGGGACAGAGTACCAAGTGGTATCAGTCCAAAATCAGAAGGAGATTAATACTTTAAAAATGTAATTTGCCAACGATGCAGTGCTTATTCTTTTCACTTGAGCTGGCTCGAATCCTCCAGTAGGGATTAGAAGATAATGCCCATTTTTGGTGTTCCACATGGAAGGTCTCTTATGGACAAAAGAAGTGATGGGATTTTATTGCCTTAATGTTTGCTCTCTGTCGTGGAGTCTTGCTCGCCTCCGAGGGATCCAAATGCTATTTGCAAAAGTCAAAAATGTCACTGAAGAACAGCAGCTATGTATTTGAAGATAATCTTTTTTTTTTCCACTGAAGCATTTGAAAAAAAACAAATCTCTATCCCATTAAGTTATCAATTATAGACGCAGATTTGAAGATTTTGAAATTTATATGCCAGCAGCATGTGCAGTTATCTCCTCTCTGATGGTTACAGTGTAAGGAAACAAGGAATTACATACTTCAAGGATCTTATTCCAGGTTCTGCCAGACATTTGGCATTTATATACTGCTAATTGATTATTTATACAAGTTCTAATCATCATTAGCTACTAATTCTCTCTGAATAATGCAACCAAGCATTCTTGGGTCTCTAAACTGGCAGCTGCTCTTGCAGGCTGCATGATCAGGAAAATGCTCTTGGTGGACGTCCTGCAGATGGAATAGCTTGGAAAAACAGGGATGGTGGAATGAAGCCTCCTTTGTGTTTTATGCAGGGTGCACAGAAGGATGTTTTCCTGCTATCTGCTCACCTCCACTGATTGACACTGTAATTACCCTTATTTCACTGTGCCTGGAGCAGATGTCTTGCTTCTCAAGCTTTCTTTTTGGTTCTCCCAGTGATTCAATGTTTTCCTGTTACCTGGAAATTCTGAAAAGGCAGCAAAAACATGGATCGTGTTGGAAACTGAATTTCAGATGACTTCTAATATTTTTTGCATGTGCTCTGCTGTGCCACACTGAAACATGGATTTGTGAAGAGCAGCTGCAATGAGCAGTACCCTCTCAGAGAGAGATCACCTCATATACTGGTAACTGCCTTTTTGCAATGAAGATGCAAAATGTGTCATAGCAAAAGACACCATTTCTCTGGGATTATACGTGGGCGTGGGGTACATATTAGGACTTTTATGTCTGAAGCGAGAATGTAAAGTCCAACTGATGGTTAAAAACACCACAAGTCTAACCTTGCCTGACAGCTTGTTTATGAAAATCAAGAATTCCTTTGAATCTTTCAGAGAAGGCTTGATTAAGGATGTTGGGAAATACCATCCACAAGAGCAAATCTGCTAATCAATAAGAGATGCTTCATCATGCACTCTTGTTCCAACCAGTATTTATATGGATCAGTCATCCTCTCCCACTGAATTTAATGATGTTATCTAAACTAATGGAAATGCTTCATTTCCCAAATATTGCCTGTAATGTCTGAGTGCACATGGAAGCAAGAGACTTTGCATGGCACAGGCATCAAGGAATGATATTATTCAAAGTAAACAACTTGTATAAGAAAAGCTCTAAAATCAGAGACTGACAAGACTCCTAAGCACCACAAGCATTTTATCATTCCCCTTGTTTTTGTTGTTATTTTCGCATTAAAAGGGTACCATGCACATTTCCATGCTATCAGGGAAAATGCAAGGGCCGTGACTGAAACTCAGTGTTTACACTTGCAGCTATCAGAGTCTTTAGAGAGCTGAGACTTTCCTGTAAGGCTTTAAGCACTAAAGTAAATGAACTCAAGTTTGGGCAGTGGACCTTGCAGTGAATGCCTATTTGAGCACATTCTTCGGGGGTTGCCTGTTGCACTGGGCTCTGCTGCTGTTTCTGGAGTTACAAACCTGCAGAATGGTTTGCAGCCCATGGCCTGGCAGCGTGGTGGGATGGGTTTTTTGGAAAAACTTTTGGTTTCTTTGGACCTGGAAGAATTATGGGCTCATTTTCTCTTCTCAGTGAAGGAAACAGAAAGCAACCTGAAGCAGCCAAGGCTCTTTGGGTGTTTCCAAGTGTAACTACACATGATCTGTAGGAGTACAAGCAGTAAGTTGAACCAGGTCCTGCTGTTGGGTTTAAATTTGTTGCAGGACAGGGGAGCCCAATGGAAAATCTGAGAAGGTGACAGTGACCCAGAATGTGTGGGAATTACTCATTCACTTAGTGGAAACCAGCATTGATTGACTAACTAATGATATTCTATTTTGTTTGCCCTGCTAATTAGCTCATTCCCTTTTCTCCAGTTAATTAGTAAGCTGTAGCCAATATTGACAGTGTTGGTGGATTGAATTGTACATACTTTTTCTCGTGCAGGACATCTGTATTTGTCATGTATCCCAAAAGATGGATAGAATGTGAGGAAGCTGCACCAACAAATTGAGGCAGATTTTTAGCTGGTATAAGTGGGCTGAGCACCATGAAAGAACATATCTCATTATTCTGATAGGAGACCTCAGGAAGCAGATCATGGAGAAATCGGAGGCTGAGGGTAAGGACTGCCTCGAGCAAATTTCTTTTATTAACCCATACCCATGTATATCCCAGTCCTGTGGAGCTGCAGCATTTCTTGGAGTATAACCCAGAGGCTGCACATGTTAAAATGGAGTGCTTTTAAGGCTTCACCTGCCTTTCTGATAGATATGATTGAAATGACAATGATAATTAGATAGGTAAATTTTTATATGGCAGTTTATTGATGGAAGGTTGAGGCTGCAGGCAGCTGTCAAGAGAAGGCAAGGACTGTCTTCCTTTATCTGAGAGCTCATTTTTTTGTCTAGTGTCTTTGTTGGAATCACTTTACAGTAGATACATATGAAATAAGATACTTTTCAGCATGTGATCTGAATAAACAGATTACGCAGTTTAATCATTTTACTTCCTGACAATGTGTATTTCAGCACTGAAAGTCAAGAGGGATCAGGAAATCCGCAGAACAGAGCAACAAACTAGCATAGCATAATGACAGTGTTTTATTTGTTAACAAGCATCTGCTCCTCAAAATGTGGGGAACTTAATCCGAGTCACTTCCAGGGGGGCTTATTTGCCCTTGGTGTGGACTTTTTGCTGCAGTTGTAGCATTTTCTATTCCTGCTTCCCCCTCATTATTTCAACGAATGTAACAACTTCCCATAAATTCCAGCCTCAGAGCACAAACACATTCCCCAGACATCCTCATTACTGCAGCGCCCTGGCCATGGCTGGAACGCACAGGGCCTTATCTATTGCTCTGTGTCATCATTCAAACCCTACAGCCAAATTCCCAAAGGGTGGAAAATGCTGCAACACCACACTGGGATCCCTTTGGGTCATTACCAAAGTCTTCTATCCCTCCTTACTTCATTTTTTCCCTCCTCTCATCCTGAAGATTACACTCAGTTGTGTCACTTTTCATTAGAACTCTCTCCTAAGTTGTAGCATCCCATTTTTAATGCATAGCACAGGGTACCTGTGAAACGTAAATCTATCAGGGGCTTTTGGGCATCCTCTCTGCACTAAGGTGTCCCAGACTGTGTCTCCTAAGGAGCCAGTTTAGGGCAATGAGATGATGCCAGCTGGAAACCTGGGCACTGCAGGGACTAAGGTGGGTCCAAGAGCAGGAATTCTCCACCGCAGTGCAACTTGCTTGGAGGTTTGGGTTGGCTGCAGAGACTGAGGGAGCAGCTCAGCAGGACTCACCTTCTCACTGGCATCTTGCCACAGCTAACTTGAGGACCTGGAAACCCAAACCGCCCAGCTGCTCAGGACTCTTGGCTTCCCAGGGGATGTCTTGTGTCTCTTTTCCAGTGGAATCCTCGATATTTCTGAGACAGCCCCAATATCTGATCAGTTATATATCAGAAGAAATATTTTCTGTACGTATCTTTTAGAAGACAAATATTTTTCCATTTGGCTTCATCTTTTGATGGAATTTACAGGTGACACAAAGAGAATGAACTTGTCAGGATACTTTTGAACATCCTCCCTCTACTCATGTTTTCTTTAGGTCTGGAGCTTTATACAATCTGAAGAGCCTTGATTGTTGTTCCTACAAATTACTGCAATAAAAATAAGACTGTGCTAAGACCAAATATTAGATTTTATAACTTCTCCATTGCCTCTCTGTGATTATGAGCCCACTGCCTTTTCAGAAAATCCTAATAAAGTATTATAAATATATCATTTGCTCATACAATTGGGATACATTTCTCCACAATTTTTGTTTTCAATTTTCCACTGAAAGTACATAGAATACCACTAAGTGTGATGATTTTCAATCCTTCACACGGGTTTATAGTTCATATTTCTGGAACACTAACGTTCCAAAAACTTCTGACTCTACACTTTAATCCATAATGCATAGCTCTCACTATCTTTTAATCATCTGTCTTGCTTAAATGTTGCCATATCCCTGGATATGATCTAATATATGAGTGTTTAAAAAAGCTGATGCCAGGCTGCCCTCTAGACACAGAAACTTGCTCAGTGACTGTGTGTGAAGTGAGTGCCTGGGGAGAAACAGCTGCAAGAGTGAGCAGGGGGTGTTGTGGTGTTCTGTTCCCCCCATCAGTCCTTGCCAGGGATTGGATCTGGCTGGAAAGGAATCTGAGACTTTCAAATCACTGCTCTGTGAACTTCTAAGGCTGCCTAGCTGTGCTGTGGCACCGACACCAAATTTTTCCATCCTGTTGCTGCTTTTAAGTTTACGGAGTGTTGAACAGCAATTTATTTGTTTCCAAGGAACCGTAAAAGTAAGAATTCATACAGGAGCCTGAAGCAATCAAATCAGGGCTGCTCTGAACACAAAACTCTGTAAGGCTTGAGAAGAGGCAAACTTCTTGCAATCGTATTACAGAATGTGATAGCCCATTATGGATTTGCTTTAACATTGTATGGAAGGGCATAAAACAATATCTAGGAAATGCAGGATCCTTCCTTAACACTGTGGAAAAGTTGTTAAGGGGAGGTTCTGTGCAACTGTGATGGAACTTCATTATGCTGGTGTCATCCCTGACAGGTTTTGTATGGCAAACATCTTGCTATATGTAGAAATTAGCTGTTCTTTGTAGGGAAGAAGGGATGATCTCTCCAGCACCACATCAGGCTCGTTTCAGGGGGCACATACTCGAATCCTCACTGCCTCACACACCCTCTGTGACATCTCCTGAGCCATCTAATCTTTGGCACCTCAGTTGTCTTCAAAATAATGAAAATATTGCCTCTTTATGCCGCAGGAGCTTTCCTGAGTCCTCTGATGCTTTATCAGGAATACAGAGGAGCTCTCACATTTCTTTTTCACCCCGCGAATGGCTGAGTCAGCATTTCAGGGCACCAATATAACTTCCCATGGCACCCACTGTCTCCTTGGGGATTTTTCCAGCTTATGTGTGATTGATGAAGGAGTAGCCACCATCCTGCACCCCGTGACTCTCTCTGCTGCTTTGGGATGGCAGGCACAAGGCCTGCATGCCAAGTCACAGAGAGGATTGTCTAGCAGGAGCAGCTGGCTGCTTGGCAGATGCAGCAGCAGAGCAGCTTTGAAGCTGCCCATGGGTCTGTCACATGCTTGAGCTACCAAGAGACTGCCTTGGCTTCTCTGTCCTTTAGAGATGCCATTTTCTGTTAAACATCCTTTGGTCCTTTGGAATGTTTTATGAGCTCTCAGTTTGTCAACAGGGATTCAAAAGTATCATATTCATGGGGGGGAAAAGGATGTGGAGTTTTAAAAAAAAAGTGGCACAAGCAGTGGAAGTGGTGGTGGAAGAGGAATTGTGTGTAGCAAAATATTCAGAAAATATAAATTCCATTTGAAAATAATTGCTAATCTGTCATCTGAAGTTATGCTCTATAAAAAGGAAACAAATAAAAAAGCTCAATCATGTCTAGTACTCTGCTGGAAAGCAGGTCCCTGCACAGATCTCAAAGTGGTTTCTAGAAAATTTAAGACCACTTTAAAAATGAGGCTTCTTTGATTTTACAGAGGGAGTATATTTCTACAACTGGTTTTATTGATTATAAAATATTAAATAAACAAATGTGTTGTTCCACTTTCCATTCAAACAAAAAGAAAGCAAAACAAGCAAACTCTGCCTGTTTAAGCCCAACTAAGGTTTTCTACTTCCATACTGACTTTATAAAAGCAGTTAGGAGTTCATTTATCAAAAATTGGTTGGAAATACATCATACACTATTTACACCACAGTTTTCATCCTTCCAATAGTTCTGGACAAAAAAAAATTACAAAATGTTTCCTTCTTGTATAAGCCTCTTATTAAAGACACTGTCCTGTAAAAGTTTCAGGACAAATTTATTTTCCTAATAGACATGAATGTGTTGTTTAAGCACTTTAATTTCTATTTTGAATATTCTTCTGTCAGTTCTTAGTTCTAAATACAAATTCAACATGAAAATGTCATGGTTTTAATTCCCAAAGTGAAGAAAAACAGAAGTTTTTTTGTATGAGCTCAGAAAGAGTGGCTGTGAAAGTGCACTGGTTGAGAGCACAGGCAATTCCATCCGGTGCCTGGCCTTTAATTTGTCTAAAGAGTTTATACCATGGTTTCCATCCAGGTTCCATTGGCTTAATTTCAAGGTATATGCTCATCTAATAGTGGGCCCTGTTGATGAAACAAAGAAAGATTGCTCCATCAGTCTGAGCCCTCTTGTTTAACTGTGATTAATCCTGTCTGTCTATACATTAGCCCAAGAGCCCATTTTCAAACCTCTTTGGTCCCCTTCAGTGGATTCCCAGCATTACCATCTGGGTGTTTCAGAAATTCAGATTTTGGTCTGTGTAAGAGGGTTAAGCTGAAAAATTGGGTAAAGGTTTCCAGGTGGGCTTTTGCTGAATGCTGTTTCTGGAACACAGGTAGGAACTGGGAAATCACATGGTGAAATGGCATTTCTTTGCAAGAAACAGCCCTAAGAAGGAGAGACCAGGAGGGTTCTTGGGCAGTGATATTGCTGAGAGCAAATCCATTGTATACTGTGCCTGAATTAGGCCAAAGTAGAATTCTCCTGCCTTTGCTGGTCTTTCCTCTGCCAGCTCACCCATCGAAATGTGTATGTTCTAAAAGAACACAAAAGGAATGTGTTGGCTGAGACTGGGATGCAGGAGGGGCAGGTGAAAAAGAGAAGCCAGGATCATTTCCCTGTGGCCACCAAGGGCTGCTTTAAGGACAGGCTTTTCTCTCTGTAATATAAATGGCAATCCCTCTCTGTATTTTTCCTGGGTTTGGGTAGCATCAGGCCTCAGATCACCCAAGGTCAAAAGACAGCAGAAGGGAAATCTAGGAGTCTGCTCTTCTGATTCTTCTCTCACAGACAAGAATGGATGATGAGACAAAGCAGTGCCTGTGGCAGGCCCAGATAACAGGGTCTCATCCCTCATTCCTCACAAGAAGGAAAATCATGACAGGTACATTTTTAACCCAAATTCCCACCATATATCTTTTCCTGGGGTTTGGGATAGTTTGGTTGTTGTGTTTGCTTTTCTTCTGGCTTGCAAGACGACTCTTAAGAGCAGAAGTTGGAAGATGGGATTTCCTAATTTTTGTCTCATTTCTATTCATCCCCGTTTCCTTGGAGATGTTGCAGAAAAGAAATATTAAACTGTCCTGGTGTAGTGTATTCAGCTGGAGCTCCTTCCTCAGACACAGGTCCCATCGGAGGGGCTCACGGAGAGGTTTCTCTGGCACTGACAGGAGGAAATTACCATGTTTCAAAAGTACTTACAATTCCCCTGCTTAACACTGGGGAGAAGATCCCACGTTAAGGGAAGAACAGAGTGAAGATCTTATGCAGATAGAGGAGTGACAAGCAATGTGTTTTCACTTCAGCTCGTTTTTGCTGCTCTTATTTTTTAGTCTGCTGATCTTGAGTCTTGATCTCTGCTAATCCTGAAAGAAAAAATGACCAAAGTTATTTGAAATGATACACAGGAAAGCCTGTTCTCTTTGATTTCACCCATCTCTTTACACAGCTACCTTGCCCCTTCAGAATTCATCCTCAAACATCTGTTTTAAGTAGTATCTAAACATCCCAACGCTGAAGTTGTGACCAGCAGGCAATAATTCTTGGTATGTTTCTTCCATCTTCCTTTGTAAGTGCATGGCAAAAGGGTATTGGCTTAATTACCTGTGATGTTACTGAGTAGAGGGGAAAGTTCTCAGTTTCATTGTTAATAAAAAGTAAACATGCTTACTGTAAACCACTTCATTGCCTTTTTCCTTCTGGCTGACCTTTCTGAATTGCCTTCACAGGAGCCTGGTTTGGTTTATTGTGTACAGATAACAGAAAAACCTTATATATGAACTACAAGTATAAGCAGTGGCATTGATACCCTCCCTACGATTCTGTGCCAAGTGTATGCACAGATATGGAATCCTGCATGGACTGCTAACACAAAGATGGCCTGGTTGATATCTTGCTTTTTCTTCCTTTTGGGATCTGAAGGGGACTTTGAAATACCCCAAGTTGCACAAGTCACAAGTGTTGCTGTTTGGCATTTGTGCTGCAAATATTGCCTTTGCTCTCACCCCTAACTGATGTCACTGAGGCTGCACCAATGTGCAGAAGGTATGGGAGGATCTCAGTTCTGCGTCTTTATCCCAGGCTTCATTTTTCGGTAAATACAGTTCCACATTCCAAGGGCACAGTAGATCCTCAGCAGAAGAAAGTAGACCAGGCACACAAAATGGTGAAAATATCCTCCAAGTTATATATATCATTAAAGCTTCTCAGAAATCAGTATGTCTGCTGTAATTGTATATTGTCTCACAAGAGGTTCTGCCACAGAACAACTCAGATTTTATGTTCAGCATCATAAATTTCCTGCTAAGCCTTAGGCTGAAATCTTCCTTACAGAAGTGTAATTTCTGTTGTAGATGAACACTGGGACACCGTAAAGCACTCGGTTTGTAATGAACCTGCTTGCCTTGAAAACAAATAAACACAATTTTAAGAGCTTTCTCTGTAAATGGGTAAGGCAGACTCTCCTCTGCTTGTGACTCTTCCTATTTCAAAGTTCTTTCCTTCAGCACAAAGAAAAGAAAATATGAAGCAACTTTTCTCTGTTCATGCACCTTTTTCTTGATGCTTCTTTGCTTTTTTTCTTTCCTATATGCCCTGTTAATGTTTTTAATGGAGTGGGGTAATCATTGCATGGTATACTTTACTACTGATGGACAGACCATGGGTATGTTTTAGTGGTGAAAATAGACACCTCAGTAACTGCTGCACTTAGGAGACCTTCTCAGCTTACCTGTACATTTCTTTGGTGGCAAATAAGCTGAAAATGGCTGCTCTGGAAACACCACAAGTGAAGTTTTGGGGTTGGCTCTTTTTTTCTTTTTAATTTAAAGAAAAATGGTAATGTTGCCTCTTTTGTTGAAGTTCTTACAGATTTTTACGCTGTCTGGCCAACGACACGAATCCTAGCACCAGTCTACATTTGATTTAGACTGTGAATTTTGAGATTTTAATTAGATGAGATGGTTGTAAACTGATGATTTTTCCTCCACTGGAAAGTGGTGCTTAAATGAAACCATTAAAGCCGGGCACTTCTAACTCCATTGTACCAGGGAAAGCTTTCCAGGCAGAACACATTGTGTTTAGTATCACTTTAGAATTCTATAAATCTTTGATCAGCTTTTATTTAATCTTTGTCTAAATTGGAAGATAGCGATGGTCCCTTAAGATTTTGTATGGGATTGAATGGAATTTAATAAGGTGCCTGACAGTTATTTGATGGTGATTCGTAGCACTTTCATTGTACAGACTTAAGCAATACTGACCTCAAAAGGACTGTCGTTCACACTAGGTGGAGGGTGGGGAAATAAAATATTTCATTCTTCTTTGTTCCAGTCCTTTTCACTTGATAAGCCCTTCATAAAAATCAGAATGAAGTCCTTGCCAATTCTTAGACCCGTTCTCTATTAAGAGAGAGCAGATTCATTTCTGGAACATTTTAGAGTGGGAAATGCAAAACAAGACAACATCTAAATGGCTTCACAATGACAGCCTTGACAGACTGTATATATCTGGAGTAGAAAAGAGCCAGGAGATGAGATGACATGGGGTGTTTCTCAGGGGACCACCTGAATTTTGCAGGTGCCCAGCACAGCCTGTGGGTTACCCTGGGCTGCAGAGGCTCCTCCTGCCCACTGGAGCAGAAACTGTGTGTTTTGAAATGACACGCCCAATTATTTCAGCTTGATGCACAACACAAATAGCTGAGAGAATAAACCCGATCTCTTGCAATGTTTCCCTTTATGTCTCTTGGAGCTGCCTCCCTCACAGGCTCATGTAGATGCCATCTCGATTATTAAAGCACAATTGCATTAGTGACGAGCTGCTTCCCTCAATTAGTTGTGACACAAGGTAATTTTATGGCTCTAAGTATACTTATCTTTGACTCCTGATGGATTTTCCCATGTCCTTGTTTACTACCTAAACCCCCTTTTCTTTTCTTTTCTTTTTACATTTGTATAATGCACTCTTTGTTGCTTCAGTTTTAATCACAATTATGTATTATTTTTTATTATTTGAATTACACTAATAGCTGTGTGTCAAGTCCACGTGGCATTACTCATGGTAAAATATATTAAGGATCTTTTTAAATCATTCACAGATACTGCTGCTATGTCACTGTCTTTAGGAAAGTTTGGTTCAGTAACAACAAAGAGTTTATTTTCTTTTTGCAAGTGAAGTAATGAGAGAAAGAGCAATAAGAATGAAAAACAAGTGGAAAGAGTTGGTTTTAAGCAGAGGTTTAATCGGAATCAGTGACTGAGCACTTGATATTACACTGGCTTTAACCAAATGATCTTCTCTGAATATCACGAGCATGTGGAAGGATCTTCATGAGGCACAACTACTATAGGGTGCAAAAACTGCCATCTGACCCAAACTCCAGTTACTCCAGGACCTACTCTCTGACACTAGTTGCTCTGAAAGCATCACACACATAACCTGCCCTGCAGAATTCCCATGCCACTCTCTAACAACAGTTAATTCAAATTAATGAGGGATAATACCCTTTGCATAACCTGCTTGGGAGCTGATTCTGGCATTCTGCATGAAGAAGTTGCTTTCAGAAAATATTTGGACAGGTTATTTACATCTGTTTGCCTATGTTTATCTGTATCTTATGCTGCTTTCCTGAAAGTAGCATGGGAGACAGAAAGGCACAGTAGCAGCATTCAGGGCTGGAATTCCTTTCATTCTGGATGCAATTCTGGCAACAATCTCCCCATTTTGTGAAGTGTTTCTCTTACTGTTAACTTCAATAACGTGAACAGGTCTATTCAGCTCGGTTTGACCTCTCCGATAGTTAGGACAGTGCCCAAGTACCATCATCAGATGCTTTTTGTGTACACTTGGAATAGTCACTTTGAATAAGATTGTCAGTGCCTCTTATCTGACTGGAATCCTGGATTAAAAAGTGATCTGAACACTTTGAGGTGGTTTTGAAAGCTTTTAAGTGACAGTAAATGAAGTAAAAAGGAGAAATTTCTAAAGTACCAGCTGACCTTTCTATTATTCTGCTCTGGATCCTTGGAAATCCAGAGCTTAAGAGTGGAAAATAGTGACACAATATAAAATAGAATCATAGAATCACAGAATCACACAATCATTTAGGTTGGAAAAGACTTTTACAATCATCTTGTCCAATGATTAACCCACCACCACCACATTCACCATCAAGCCACATCCTCAAGTGCCATATCCACATGGGAGTTTTTTAATCATTTCCAGGGATGGTGACCCCACTTTGTCCAGTGCTTTACAACCCTTTCCCTTCAGAAATTTTCCCCAATATCTAACTTAAAGCTCCCCTGGCAAATAGACACAGAAGGAGCCTGAAGTGGTCCTCTGGTACACTGCCCCCATCCCCCATGAGGATGAGCTCTGTCTAAATAATTCCTGGTGATAGTTCATCTAACCTGGTCTTTTCAATGCTGGAGGCTGCCCTGCCTGCCTGTACAGTTCACTGCAGTAGTTTGCCAGCCCTTTTGTGAAAGAGATATTGTCCTCCCACCTCTTTATTGCAATTTGAGCCCAGTTTATTGTCCTATTCCAAGTGCATGTGGAGAACTGTCCCTCTTTCCTCAGTAAATGCTTCTTCATGTGTTTGAGGACAATAATTGTATCACTGTCTTTCAATGTTCTTCCCTAGACTTGTCTTTTCTTTCAGCCTTTTCACAAGGTTATGTTTTCTAGATCTCTGAGAAGCTTCTGGCAATGTTTTCTCAAGTTGCCCTTGAAAGCAGTGTTTAAGTACCTTCACATTTGCCTTTTGTTTTGTCTTCAGTTTAATGGCATTAAAAAAAAAATAAAAATCAAAACATTGTGCTACTAGTGGAGCTGCAATGATACTAAATATCTACCCAGTTCAATTGGTAAAGGGCAGTACAAAGATTGCAGCCAGGTGACAATATCTGTATATTTACCTTGTCTACCTAGATGCAAAAAAGATTCCTGAATTTCTCTAATCATAATCATTTGGTACTGTTCCTCTTTTTCTTACTTTTCTTTCCCTATGCCTTTCCTACTCTGTAAAGTTGGCATAAATAATTCCCATCCCATCTTGTATTAATTTCTTGCCTTCAACTATATGTGCAATTGCAGTTCTCATCTTCTGTATGAGAGGACTCTCCTGTTAAGCACCAAATCCCCTAGAGGTGTAGAAGGTGAGCTCCTGGGCAACCCCTTGGGAAACAGAAGAACGGCTTCTAATTCAAGGATTTCAGAAGGTCTCTTTAAAGAATCTGTTCCATTTGAAAGGATTTCTGTGTCTGAATGTCCTTGCAACACTTTGGAAATGAACCAAACTCGGTAAAAACTTGTCTTCACCCCTTTTTCGATGCCTGCTGCATGTGGTTTCTCTCAGGGTTGTGTTTCTTCTCAGTGAGCTCTGGCTCTCCTTTGCAAGAGTGGCCAGGCAGCCTGTCATTCCCCAGCCTATTTGGTACATTTGTGTATCAAACCCATCTGCAGGTTTCCAGCTGGCCTGTATTTTGGGCAGTGATTCCACCTGATTGTAAATGACCGTACGTTTTTTAAATATCTGACATGAAAATCAACCATTTGCTTTCTATTCCAGTGAGGAGGCAACCTAAGACACAAATTCAGCAACATGTTGAGCAGTACTGTGCTTTATAAGAACATTAACCTGGTAGCAACTCAAAGGATAAAGAAATGTTCAATGGTGCCATGTCCTGCAAGGTTGTTCTTCTTCCTGAGGAGTCTATTCCTGAAAAAAACCTTAATTCTACCCACCAAATATCTGGGCAGATTTGGTACAAGTATCCTTATAGGCCATTATATTTTGAATTTAATTCAGAAGTCTCGGAGTTCTGGAAACTGAACTCAGTGATGCTCTTTCAGAATTGTAAGTATTCAGGTGTGCTCCCCCCCAGAAAGACTCTCTATTAAAGCTGTAAATATACACAGCTTATTGCGAATAACATTATGTGGAATTGCACCTGTAGAAGAGAGAACAGAAATGGTGCCTTCAGGTTTGCTATTTCTTAACAACAAATAATGATGCTTTGAGGGCAGTATTACTTTAAGAACAGAGCCCATTTAATTTGCTTGGACTTTGAAATCTTCTGCTCGAGAGTAATTGCCTGACACACAGCTCCTAGGAGGTGAATTTAAATGAAATACATTCTCCGAGCTGCAAAGCAAAATTACTAAACGCCTGATTAGAAGATCTGTGTCACCAGCGCTGCTTCATTATGAGGGCTCTCTTAAAAATTTCATATCAACACTTGCCTTTCACAGTCCACAGCCTGGTGCCTATTAAGACACAGAAGAAACTCTATCTTCTCATCTGATATATAATGGGATAGAGACCAATAACATCCTAAAGCCTCATGGAAGAGAACAGCATCTGTGGCAGTGCCTGGGCAAGCACTGCAAGAACTCCTCAGGCGGACGTTGCTGAGGTAGCTACTGTGTCTTTTCAGGGCTAGGGGAGTCTCTTCTGGTTGTTGGAGGGGTTTTCTCCTTCCCCTAAAAATGCAAGATATAAAAGACTCCGAGTTTTCAGTGTTCAAATAAAGAAGAAAAAAAAAAAAGGCCAAACATAAACTGTAAATGAGGAAGGGATTTCTGCACAGAGAAATGGGTCTTGCCATCAGGGTCGCTTCTTAGACGTGTGGAGGATTCCTCCTATTTACTGTTCTTTATTCCATTTTTATTGCAGTCTCCCAAGCAACTGGCTGCTTCCTTGTATGGTTATTTTTAAGGTAAGCCTCCAAATTTCAGATATATAAAGCCAAGAGAAAGTCTAAGGCCTTATTCATCCTCACACTTATATCTATTTAAGTTAGGAATGATCAAGGACGCCCCAAATTCAGGATTGTGAATGAATAATTAGACTAAACATCAATTTCAGAGGTTTACCATTGAGGATCTTGGTTGAATTCCTCTTATAACACAGTTTTCGAGGCTTTCGAGTTGCAGTCAGCTACTGAAATTGCACATGAAAGGTTAATGAATTTAATTTGATAAAAATAATATTTTAGCAATCAAATAGCTGTGAATTTGTTCTCCTGTTTGTATTAATTTATAGTGAAGAAAAAGCTGTTTATAACAGCATGAGCAATTCCTATACCTCTTTTCTGACGATATAAAAATCTCAGTTGCATTTTCCGCTGCGTATGCTTTGAAAACTGGCTAATTAATATGAACTGTACGAGATTGTTATGCCTGAATCTACTTCCTAGTTTTCTTCTGAACCTTTCCTGGTAGGGGGAGAGGGATCTGTGTTATCAGAATGCAGGAGAATATTTTTTCCACGGTGTTGCACAGTTTTTTATAATGTGACATTATACAGCAGCCTCATTATATTCAACTCAACAATGTGTTGCTCAGCCATGAGCTTGATGGCTTCATGGAGCATGGGGTGAGTTCAATTCCTCTTTCTAAAGGAGATGCATCTTGCTTCACTGCTTATTTTCTGGACTTTAAAAGATGCAACTTTACAAAATATTCTACAGCTCCTACTTGGGGAGAATAGAAAGTGGCTCAGTGACAGACTGCAGTGGAGGCCACTCTGAAGAAAGCCACCCTGTCCTGGGGTAGAGAGCACCTCTGGCTTCTTTAACCTCCTACTGCCTTCATTTTGGGAATGAATAACCCCTCAAAACTCTGATATTTAAATCTCAGAACTGTGCTGTTCACACTACACTGTTTTGACTTCCTTCTCTGTTTTGACTTCCATCACAACTGTGTGTCCTTGCACAGTAAGTTTTCCCAAATTGGCTTGTCCCCATTGAAGGGTATGACCGTTACAGTTCAAAACAGAGACTGAGCTTGTTCCTCCTCCTTGCTGGGAGTTGCTGTTCTTTATGGAGCTCTCAGAGGTGCCTCGTGCCCAGCACACAGACTGGTGGCATCCTCATGCTGGGAGGGGACATCTGGAAGAAATGAGGCCAATTCATATAATCTTGCTTGGATCTTGGAAAGGAGTCACAGTGACACTGATAGAAGTGACACGAGAAGAATGTTGGGCCAAATTTATGTCCCAAACGCAGTAGGCACCAAAAAGCATATTTTTTGGTACAATACACCCGTTCAAACAGGGACAGAACTGAACCACTCCACATACTCATGGGACCTGCATCTGCTGCCTTCCCAAAGGCAGTTTCCACTGTCCAGGGAATGCAGACTCAAAGAAGATATAAAGTGGCTCCATTTAATAGTGTTCCAATTCCTACATTTCCTTAGGGAATGACAGCATTTATCAAAACGACTTCAGTGTTTTCCCTCTTTGGTGTTTTTCATGTGCATAACAAGGGATCATTATTTGTATTTAAAACAACAGAATCGCTTGGTTTGAGCTTGGCAATGCTGCAGGTTTGGGGTTTTTTTTGATGCTGTTCTGCTTTTGATGGGGAGATTGTCAGCTGAGGAAGGATTTTGAAAAGAGTCTTTGTGTATTACAAAGTGGGGGGCTGTTTATAGGCCCCCAGACACCTCTAAGAAATTCTTCAATGAGTAAGTCTATTAAATCAGTGAGGTAACTCATGAAGGTTCTACTAAACATGGGTGCAGGTGTCAGAATTTACCCCTTCAGGAAATCTAGACTTCCTAACAGTGTAATACTCTCAGAAAATATTTGAGTTAAACTCTTTATTACATCTTAAGGCTTATCAGTAACTCCTGTGATGTCAAAGAAATAACATATCTCTGCACAGTGATGTAATGCTAAAGTATTCCCATAGTTTGCATAATAATTTGCTATGAGACCTATCAGCTAGAAAGCTCTTCTCCCCCTGGAGGTGCAAGGAGACCTATTTGCTGTGGTTTTTTCCACATGCAATCCCTAGCACATATTTCCATGTGAGCCGTGGTGCTCCCTCCCTGCCTCTGAAGTGTCACAGATGGTGATGCTGCTCCACGATGTGTGAACAATATGGGACAGGCCTGCAAAGCCTGGTGGGCTTTGTGAGAGCTTCACAAAGCTTGAAGTGAACAGGCACCTCCAGGCTTGAGCAGTTTCAATTAGTATTTGTCACAACCGATGCGGGGTCTTTGCATTTCTAAGGCAACTCTCTTTAATACAGTAAAAATGCTCGATGAAAATACCTGCTTATTTCCTCTCTCAGATGTCAGCATGCACGGGCCTATTTTTAATCCTGCTCAGAAGAATTCATTTTTCCGAGCTGTTCCTGTGAATTTAGTACAAGTGTTCATAAGAAGAAAGGCCTTTTTGGGGGGGTTCTCTCTTGCATATCTCCTGTCATATGCAGATCTGTTCCTTGCAGATCTAAATCTCTTCTGAACTGGTTTGAAATCATCTGGTTTTCACTCCTGCTATTCGCACATCATCAGCAGGACTCACCCAGTTACAGGCACTGAGAATTCAGCCTTTGCTCCTGGAACTTCCACGGTCAGAATTCAAGAGGTTTTAAAGCTGCAGTGTGTTGAAAACTGTTAATACCAGCGAGGGTTTAGCAGTAAGGAGAGGAATGCTTGCATTTCATCTGGTTTAAAGCAATCCAAACAGCCAAGGTCCATGTTTTACAAGAAGTCATTTGGAGGTGAATAGCAGCCTTGCTCTGGGCAGTAACTGAGCAGATTGGATATATTTAAGGCTGCTCCAAGGCAGGGAGCCATCCAGTTAGTATCTAATAGGACAGGGTTTAGCTCAGCAAACTCAAGTAATTTTCGATTTGTCTTTAATTTTTTTAAAAAGAGCAATTATCCCAGAAAATGTAATTTCACTGAGTTTCATTAGTGACTGTACCCTCCGAAAACATGTCTTGAGACAAGGTATACCAAACTTGAAGGACCATTGTTCTGTGAAATACAGCAACACTGTGTTCATTGATATCAATCTAGAGAATAATAGGAGATCATATAATTTGCTTCTTCTCTCTTCTGAACTTGAAGAGAGAAATTAGGTCCATACTACCATAGATCAACCAACCAACCCTTAGAGGAGACGTGGTAATTAAATTAATATCTTAGATGCTATTTTGTTGCATATATTTCTCCTTTTATTCCCTAATCTTTCAATCTGCCATTAGGTATTTAAGGCAATTTTAAGACTCTGAAAATCTAAGCCGATTGCTTTTACAAATTCTGCTAAGCACCCAGGGAGAGCACAGGAACTATGGAGAGAATGGGACACGTAATTCCTCTGCATGTCAGAGGGACTGAAACCCACTCCTGGATACTAATTCTTCCTCCCCTTAGCACCTCTCCATTTTCCCCTTCATCTGTACAATCGCTTTAAGTAACATCTCTCAGACAGAGGGATGCAGTGGGTGGGTTGATAAACACTGCAAAGATAACCTGATTATTCTCAGAATGTTATGAAATGCTGAACATCTTCCTGACTTTGGGAATGAAGAGCTTGGCATTACTGCTGTCCAATATTCATAATCAATCCCTACCCTTAGGATTGCCCTCACTGGCACTGCCCTGGCTGTGCAGACAGTGGGGTTTTAACAGAGAAGAATGTGCATGGTAACTTTGCAGCCCCTGTATTTATTGAGAAATTGGCTGCTCTTTTGAAAATTTACCTTTCTGCATTTGATCTGCTCAAGAGCCAGCAACCCCTGCCTGAATCAGGTGTCATCACGTGAAAGCAAAAGGCTCTTGCTGTGCTCGAGGGAGGATTCCTGCTCCTAAAAGAGACTCTGGAGAGCCAAGTGCTCAGCTCCTGTCACTGCTGGCTGGCTGGGCAAGGGAGAAGAAGGCTGGGCAGAATGAGTTAAGAAGCAAACCAGAACTCCTAAGCCATGGCCATCACAGCGGGTGAGACATGCAGGGGAAATGCAGATGTCTGTCTTTACACAGAGCTATCTTCTTCTGTCCACCTGTTATCTGGGACATGCTGAAGGGCATGAGGAAGCCTCTTACTTTGAACTTTATCAGGGATTTAAAGACTGTTTCTTTTCTGCTCACATCTGTTTCTCTGCCTTCATTGTC
This sequence comes from Campylorhamphus procurvoides, assembly GCA_013396655.1. Classification (NCBI taxonomy): domain Eukaryota; kingdom Metazoa; phylum Chordata; class Aves; order Passeriformes; family Dendrocolaptidae; genus Campylorhamphus; species Campylorhamphus procurvoides. Next base: position 138,227 of record WBMV01002770.1, on the reverse strand, counting down.
TTCCACCTTTTTGGACAAGGCAGACACTGAATGCATATAAAATATTTTCATCTTCTTTTTTCTTTTTGTAGCTTTGCATTATTTTGAGGAGTGGCCCAGCACCCTGTGGACATTAGAACTATGAACAATACAGCTTTTCACCATGAATTAAAACATTTTGCTATCTCTCCGAGGAACCCACCATTATTATGCTAACACAGCACAGCATGAAGCAGATTTATTTAGAAAAAGAAATATTTACCCTGGTACTGCTATCTCTTGCTTCTCTACCACATGATTAATTATCCATCTTCTTGCAAGTTTTATAAACCTAAGTCCCACTACTATTCACAGATGTTCTTTCTTCACCCCTGAGTGCCCCAGAGCAATCAGGCAGGCAGATCTCTGGATCTCTGGGTATAGTTTCACTGACAGGGACAGTCCTGTGGGCCTTTGAACTCAGGATTAGGGACTCTGAAGGGTCTGCTAGGGACAGGAAACTTCCTCATCCTATTCCAAGGTGGGCCAGCAGTACGTCGCACCACTTTTTTCAATTTTATTATATTTTTTTAATCTGAAAGTCCAGTGGAAATTAACATTTCTGTACTTCACAAAGAGATTTAAATCTGGCCAGATTCTGGTTTTGATGACTGTGAAAGTTTTTTTTCCATGCCTTGGAGATCCTGTGTCACAAATCCATCATCATTTACCTCTGTTTCTCTGGTACTGGTTGGACATAGTCAGGATTTGTTGTTTGTAGCATGTTTCTCACACATAAAGTAATTCACAGCTATGCTGGTTTTACATGGTAACCAAAGCACTTTAATACTTAATTCTAAACATATACTCTGGCAAATGATGGAAACTATTACCCTGGAACAGCACCCTTCAGACATTAATCATAATTATTAATCTCAAAGTTTTTTGAGAAACTTGAATGTAAGTACAGGCCTGGAGTAATTGCCACATTAGCACATATTCAGTGCACATGGCAAACTAGATTTACCTGAAATCATTCTGCAACAAATAAGTGTTTTGCACTCTGATTTAATTTAGTTTCACGGCATCAAGTCATTCTGGGGTTTTTTTTTAAAAAACATTATAATAAAAATGAGTAGTTTCGAGGTTATAGAAATCTCACTCTTTCTGAATTGCCTCAGAAGGTCTTTGCTGGAAGTTAACTGACAATTACAGATTCTTAGGATTTCTATAGTTCTTGAATGTATTTGTTATATACCATTAGTCACCAGGTGAAGCCCGTCAGTAATGGCAATACCCTTCAGCAATAGCTCGGGAGAATTTAACACTGATTGATGGCAGGTCACCTGGAATTGGTTGGCAGAATTTCCAATTTTCTGTTGGGAAATTGCTTATTTCTTCAAGTCTATTCCCATTTTTACAAGTGGACAGCCAGCTGAGATTATACATTATTATGTGTCTAACTATAAAATTGTGATGGATGGTGTCACACATTTGAAGCGAGCTAAACATTTCATTTAGGGCTGATTTTAAGAAAAAGGCTAAATAACTTTAAAATATCAACTTATCTGTTTATATTTTAAATGGAACTTTATATTTTAAATGGAACTTTATTTTTTAAACGTAACATTATCTTTTAAATCTAATAGAAATGAAACTTATATTACAAATTTAACTTACCTTTGGCTTCTAGTTGTTCATCTGGATTCAGAACAATAGTGTTGCATCTTAACTAGTTTTAAAGACAGAATTGCTTTCTTTGTTATCATTCTTTTAAGTATTCAAAGGGTTATGATATCTTTGTTGTAAACATATTTTCAGTGTCTAAGGCTTATCCAGGGACTGACTGCCTGAGCAGATTCATGTTTTACTTTTACTTATGGGAGCACCATTAAAATTCTGGCAAAACTGGATTGACAGAAAATCAAAGGCCATACAGCAAAGCCTTCCTATAGTTCCTCTTCTAAATCGTGAGGGAGGGCAGCCAAAACCAGCCAGTCATTTCCTGTTTCCAAGGGGATCCCTGTTAAAAGCAAGTACAGACTTAGCATATGCTGTGTATTACCCCTTTGAAACCTGGCTGAAATGTTTTGCAACAAAGAACCTGTGCCCTGCCATAATCAAATGGGAAAGTAGTCACCCAAGGCACAAAAGCTGACGCTGTAACTCACACAGGATGAGAAGTACTGATGATGTTCTCAAAGCAGAAACAAAAGGAAATGGCTGTGGGTGGAAGACCTGAAGGCAAATCTTAGTAAGGTTGGCATGACTAAGATGGGGCTGCCTTTCTCAGATGCCCAGGTGCCTACACAGTGAGGGCAAGAGCCAGGGGTCTTCAGGATCAGAAAGCTCTTGACTTGGCAGCTCTCAGAGTGAGCCTTTGAGACGTGCTGAGGGTGACAGCAGAGCTGGACATCTCACCACCTTATTTCCCTTCACCTCTGCAGAATCAGATCTCTTGTACCTCCTGTCTGACTTATTTAAACTTGATTTCTTTCCTATACTGTTCAAAGATGGGGTAGGGATGGCCGTCCCCAGTTTTTGAGTAGCCTGAGCTTTGTCACTAGAAGGCACCAGGGGTGGGATTGCAGCCTCTCTGATGGGAGCTCTCCCACTCCTTGCAGTGTGTTAGTTACTGGGCTGAGTGGGAACCACCTCTGCCTTGACTGTGTTTGACAAATAAGTGATTATTGCAAGCTAATTCTAGAACATCCAGTCTCCTGCTGGTTTATGGGCTGCGTATTCTGAGTCTGGCACCAGGTTCCAGCCCCTCAGATGATTTTGGGCTGGGTGAAAGGCACTCGGGAGTGGGCATAGCTGAGAGCAGAAGTGCCTGAGCCCTGTGAACACTGGGCTGTCCCTGGGATGAGAACAGAGTCTCTTAGGTAACTACAGACAGTGCTACTTCTTGCTCAAAAAGCAAAAAAATGACTTTACATTTCCCTTCAGGTATTTAACACCTTGCCTGGATGTGGTACTCGTGTCTCAGGGCTCACCCTCACGCCGAGGTCACACCCTCACTTATCAGAGCAGTGGGTTGATGAGGAAGGATGCCAAGGTGGAAGCAGTGGGTACTCAAGGTATATTAGGCCTCCCCTTCATGAGCTTCAGTGCTCTTAACATTTGGCCGTACAAGAAATCAAAGATAAAGCAAGTTTTTCAGAAGCTACTTCAAGCGCACCAGAAAATCCCTGCAGAAGATGGGAATTGGCAGCATCACTTCAGAGGCTTTCATATTCCAAAATTTAATTAGATCTGCTCACCTAGAACTGTTGGAAATATGTTTACTGCTTTTAGATCTTTCTGTCTTATGAATTCCTATTATGAAGAAGCTATTAAATATCACACAGTGTCAGATTCCAAAATCTATCTCCTTGGAGCAGCCAAATGTATTATTTACTGTTTGTCTGAAATTATACTTATTTTATGTATTGCACAAACAAAATGTGTGATTTTATTTTTTTCTTGAACTAAAAATGCTTTTAGGATCTGTCTTTATTTTCAGAGTGCTCAGTTTGCACTGTGTATTATCTAATTTGCCTATATTGAAAATTAACTGATACCAAATTGTTTTGTATGCCTAAGCTAGAAACCAAACAAGCATCCTAATTACTATTTTTAATCCTCAGGAAGTACAAAAACTAAACACGTTTCTGCAACGTGTGGAATCATACAAGCATTGCTTTCTTTTCTCAGACCTAAAAGCCAATACTTGCATAACTATTTGATGCTTTTTATCAGAAGCATTGATGCACATCAGTGAGAACTTTCTACCACCTTGAAAATGACTTTTAGAATATTTCATTAGCAGACTGTCTTTCAGAACTCAAGTTGACATTCATGTTTCTTCACACCAGTCTTTCATCCACAAAACTCTTTGTTCTGCTGAACAGTTTCGAGACAATATGGGCAATCAAAAAAGCAAAGGCTTATGACCTATCTGCATCTTCCATTCCAACATTTGATCAGTCTTATTCAAATCTCATCTTTTAATACTCCTTTGAGAACTTTCTGAGGATTTTATTTCCTTTCTTTCATTATGATTATATTATTTCAAAAACTTCAAACTTAATGAAATGGTAGCTCTCTATAAAGTGAGAGGCAGACGCCATTGGTGGCTACACATTTATCCATTTTCATCTCTTTCAATAGCCTACGTGGGAAGAATTTGAAATCTGGAATAGTGGGGAATGTCTTTTACATGTATATTTGGCATTCTGGGAGATCTGTGGTTATATCTTGCAGTTCTGCATTTTATTCTTAAGAGTAAAGCACAGGAGCAAGTTGCTGAGTGGTTGTGTGGCAGCAGAAAGCTGCCTGAGACCCATGAAATCAAACATGGTTTATGTATTTAAAAAGTCAAAGGTCTTTATTACCAATCGATTCCTCTGCCTCAAATAACATGACATTTCTCCAGACTTTGCCACTTAGTGCTCTGCCAGCTGCCTGCATGCTCCTCTGTGGCCACGGGGATATTTGTGCTTTCCAAGTGGATTACTGGCTGGACAGGGACTTTGTGCGGGCACAAAGGGGCCTCTGCTCACTCAATCACCTCAAAAAGAAATTGGAGAAGCAAATTGTGTGGCTGATTTAGAAACCCAGGGCTGAAAAACAGACAAACCCAGACACATTTCAGTTCGGGCTGCTCTGGGCATCTGTTTCCCTCTCTGTGTGCTGGTCATCTTGGTCCTGCAGCCTGTGGCAATAGCTGAGCATCCTTTTTTTCCCATGTGACTGCTCTGAAAATGAAGCCATCACAGTGTTGATATTAAAGTTTGCATGATAAGGTTACTTGTCCGGAGTTTGTGGCTGTTTTGGCTCCTGCTCCAAGAGGCAGTGCTTCATTTGTGTGTGTCATACATAACTGGGTCCGGTTCTCAGCCGGTGGAAATTTATTCCCCAGCAGGCAGTGAACCCATGAACTATTTCCCCTCACACATATGCACACCAGCTTCATCAGCAACTACCTTTTTTGGCTTAGATTTTATCCTACAATAGAGACAAAAATTTATGTGCAGTGTCTGACAGAAAAAGTTTTATGTGCCACAGAGGTTCAGCTGCTGATGAGTGGAATCTTCCCTGTCAGTAGTTGCATTTCACTAGCAGGTGAAATCTTTTCTGTTAGCAAGCAGATAAAATCTGCTTTAGCAGTATCTGTGCCCCTCTGTAGGTAAAATGTTCTCTCTCAGCAACTATACCTTCCGCTCAGATTTAATTTGCTCTATCAGAAGTTGTCCCTCTGTGGCAAAACTTCAGAAGTTGTTTCACAGAGCTCTTGCTCCTCTTGACACAAACTGCTGAAAACATTAAAATGCTTCTACAAAGCTATAAAGTTAATTCTCCAAAATATTGTTCCATGAAACACTTAAAGTTCTGCCTATAATGTTCTTGACGTCAGGCTTCTAAAGCCAGGACATAAAAATTTAAGCCACGTTTTATTTCTTATATCCCCCTACCCCTTGCCCCAAACACACTTTTTATCTCTGCTGCAACTGCATTTATCACAGATGCCACTGGACATGCTTATTTCTCCCTTTGTAAGCGTTGCCTGAAGAAGATTTCTGTCCATAATATTGGACTTCTGTCCAACATTTTAGGGTAGTAATGGGCTTAAGTGTAGATGAAACAGCCCCTAGAACTGTAGCAGTTAATGGACTGACAAGTACTTGCACAGTGTCTTCAGTATATTAAATAGGTTAAACAAATTAAATGAATTACCACCTCACTGACTCCCATGTTACTTGTGAGATAATAAATACCATTTCAAGCAATGTTTACACATCAATATGCAATCTGAATAGGCATTGTTCTGCCTGATCCACAGGGCCTTGTGGGACAGCCACCTCTGTTGTGCTAGGAAACAGCTGGAATATTTCTCCAGATGCACCAGATCATTCCAACTGGCACGAACAATGCCCATTTAGGATCCTATCACTCTCCTCACTAGTCCCCCTTTAACTTGCAAGCTGCTGGTGATGGAATTTGTCAAACTCGATTGTGTCCTTCTGTTTCTTTGTCAGGTGCCATGAAGGATCTGGCTCCTGGAAAGCTGATTCCTCTCCACAGCTGTATCAGAGAGAAGAGGAAAAGCTCTCCTGTTGCCCCCACAGACATAAGGACAGTGTGGGCAGCAATCACTATCTAATTGCTCTCTATATTTAGCAATAGCAACTGCAGCCTGGGCTGTTCAGAATGAAACCTGCTGTGCAATGTATGACCCACACTGTGTAATGTGCAATGCTAAGTGTTCTAACACCTCTAATTAATTAACCCTCCCGTGGCTGGGGGCCATGGGGTAGTGCCCGCTTTCCAGTCTACCAGTGTTTTAATAAACAAACAAAAAGGATCCAGGAGCCAAAAAGAAGTAGGGAATGACTTCTCAGAAGAGTTACTTGGGTTAAAGTAATTTCTCACTGTTTGGACCCTAAAGGACATTCTGAAGAAAACATATTTGGAAGCCAATCCTCATAAAAGATTGTATAAATCCAATGTTTTGCTCTCAAATCTCTTTTATATAGATATGATTCCTTTTATTTGTGGACAGAAGAGAAGCTGCAGAGATCCCTTCTTTTTTCAGTAAATGAAAAAACACCTGTAAACTTTCTCTTCCAAGTCCTAAGAATCTTGTGATGGAATTGGTACTTCTACACTTTTGAACTCAGGAAACAAGTGGTGTTTTGTTTTCTTTGTATTAATCTCATAAAAATACTGGTTCTTTCTTACTTTTTCTTGCATTAGCAAACTTTTCTAAATACATAAACAGCATTTAGTGGTTCTTGGCACACAGTTCAGCCTGGGAACTGTCACATTTACAGTGGCCTGTTCTTTCACTGGCTCAGAAATCTGGTCTTGCAGTTACTTATTGCATCATATCATATTTCAGATATCTCATATCATAATCATTTCATCATCAGTATATTTTTCTTTCATTGGTGATAGGTTCAGCCTTGATTACCCCCTCTATAGTGCTAGAAAATTATTAGATCTTGTCATTATACTGCAGAAAATTCTAGCAGGAGATGATGAACTCTTCTGGTTTGTGCAAACAAAATTGAACTGGCAAGGCTTTCCCCTGGTCCAAAAGCTAAAACTCAAACTGTTGTGATGAGAAGCAGCAAAAGTGAACCTGGACCAGCAATACTGAAGCTGAACAACACCTCCTGAAGGTGACACCTCCTGACAAAGCTCAAAACTAAATGCAAAACCACTGGTTACACAGAAGAGCCCAGCAATGTAATACATTGATAAAGACATTAGGGAATAACAATGCAATACTTAGAAACTAAATGACTCTGTTGTCCCCAATGTATTATCACTTAACAAGCTTATTAAATATCACTATTTTAACAATTAATAGAAACCTGGCTTGCTGTAGGCTATTTTGATAACTGTTAATTAAGTATCTACAAATTCCTTATAAAGGCCATGTGCTACTATGAATGAGATTAGGCATTTCTTGCTTATGTAATTTTGAGCTAATTACAAGACTATTAGATTTATCTTCTAAATACTCAGTAAGTTCTCCTTTAACAATCATCTTATATTTAATTAAAAAACAGAATCTGGCTTGCTAAATTTGAATTAAATGCTTGCTGGAGACACTAAATTAAAGTGTTGGTAACATTTTATCACCACATCAAGGACTCTACGGATATTTTCACAATACAGAATAGTTATCCAGAAAGCAAATGGGGGTTTTCAAAGGCTTCAACTTCCATGGGCTCTTTGGAAAATGCTGGACATAGAAAAGGATCCTGATTGCTGCTGTGCTGCCTCCTAATAGAAACTGAATTGTCAAAATCATGCATGGAAAGCATGGTAAATTAAACGGAAATGACTGTTTGATTTTCTAAGGGTGAGTAATAGCAGGGCTATCACAACTGAAGAAATAGTTAATATTTGTTTACAAACAGTCAGAAAATTTGGGTTCTTTGACCAATAAAAATGGAGAAAAACCTCATTAACTTTTGTGTGCCTCGGAGAATATTGACAGTATTAACATCACATGTTGTTAGATTTTAAAAAATATTTATGTGTCTAAAGTTCAGTGGTTCAAAAGTGTCCTATTCTCAGTCAAATTATTTATTCTAAAAGCAGAAAAATTATTTCAAAGTAACGATGGTGTTGTATTTGCATGTGGTTTCGTTTCTTTTATGGCTCCGCAGAGCTTTGCCCATATTAAGACATTTTTCCTGCCTCTTTTCTTTCACCAATCTGAATTTAAAAATGTTTGTGAAGGGTTTGTTGTTGGGTTTTTTCCTAAGGAAAATGACAGCCTTGTACAACCTGCTGTAAAAATGACACTTAAAAAAGTACTGTGCAGAGAAATTTCGATTTGCTTTCTGATTTCTCAAGAACCAGTAGTGGTAGGGGCACTGTTACATCTTCTGAGAATGAGTTTTAATGTTTCACTGCTACTCATAAGAAAATCCCCTGTCCTTATATATTCCTGACAAGTTTTTTGTGCACAGTCAGTGTCATGGAATGTCACAGCATTTTTGAATATGAAGGGAAAGGCTTAAGTGGGAGAACAGAATCCTAGAGAGCTATGATTTTTGAGTCATGGCGACTTAGCTGCTGAGAAGTGTAAAGACATGGAAAATGAGGGATAGAGATAACTCAGGAAGCCAGACTCTTCCTTGGTTGGTCTTGATAAATGCTTGCCCATCCTGGTTTATCCACCTCCAGAGGTGAACGTGCCATACTCTCCTCTGGCACTTTCTTTCATCATTGTTTCAATGTCTTCACCGCACAAATGTTTGTCTAAGATCCAGCCTGAACACTGCCGTGCAATTCGAGCCCACTGCTTCTTGGTTCATCTTGCACAGAAATGCTTTCCAAATCATTCTCTTGTCCTCCCTCCCAGCTGGCTTTTACATGGCAAGGCTGTTGCTATATTCTGCCTCACCTTTCTCCTCTTCAGGCTAAAGTACCCCAATTCCTGCAATTTTTCTGAAGAGTCGTGTCCTCTGTATTTCTAATTCTTCTTCTGGTGCTTGCCACACTGCCATCCAGTGCCCAAAGCTGTGTTTTCACCAAGTCAGCACTGCTGAGCAGCTCAGGGTGTGCTGCCTGTGCCTTGCAGCCTGTGCCTTGCAGCCTGTGTCCATCCTTCCCTGGCTTGCTTTTCCCCACAGCGTGTTCTCGTTGACTCCTGTTCCCATTCTCATCCACTGAGCACCCCTGGGTTTGTGCAGAGCTTTTCTCTCCTGGAGGTTTCCTGCCTCTTATTCCTGTCTGTGTGCAGGGCTTTGTTCTCATCCCCAAACAATTGCACCTTGTTTGGAGCGTTTCTCCAGTCTGGTATTGCTGCTTTTGTTTCTCCAGCAAATTTGCAGTTCTTTCCATCCCAGTTTTCCGTGCAAATTTAATGCCTGCTCCATTAACCAAGCCATTAATTTGAAATTATTTAATGATACCGGATACAAAGCAGATTGCTATGGAGACTCACCTGAAATATCCTTTCAGTAAGGCCATGAAATATTCATAACTAATCTCGGGCTAAAGTTTTCCTTGTGTTTTTCCTCCCCTTGTAATTCTTTCATCTGTAGGATGCTTCTACAGGTTTAGAAGGCGTTGTGTGGAGCAGTGTCAGAAGCTTCAAGGGAACCAGTATGAACATGTTGTCTTCTTTAAAATTCTGGTGTATTAGCTCTTGCAATTTCTTCTTTTGAATGTTATTCCTGTGGGGTAGAAAAGAAATTGGCACCTTCTGCCTTCCACCTGCTTCTGCAGCCCCTCCTGTAAGAGCAGGGGAAGGATTCTGACACTGTTTGTCACAGGGCACCTCTGCTTCAGTCCTACCTGGTCTAATGTCACCTGTGCAGTGCAGCTCAAGCCTTGAAAATATGACTTATTTTACACATCAGACTTTGACAACGTCAAGAAATGCATCACTTGGCTAAGAAATTCTCAACTTTTGCCTGATGTGCAGGCTTACAGCCAGATGTTGCAAAGTGCCAGGCATACAGTGGCAAGTTCAGTGTGTTCAGTGTGACTCAGCAAGCACCAGGCTTGGCAGTGCCCAGCACAGAGCCCTGTGCTCATCAGGCACACCCACAAACCTCACGTTGCTGTGTCTCTGTTCCAGCCTGGCAGTGAAGTGCAGGAGCTGTTGGAAAGGTCTGTCATTAAAGACAAGCATTAGCTCAATTACAAGGTGAAGATAACAAAAGGCTCTTTATATATCCTTTATTTCTGCCCAGCTCTGCGTGTTTTCCATCTTTCAACTGCTCTTTTCATCTGATTTATATCCTCACATTAAATGTTATCACAAATCATGAATTGTTCTCATTTAATGTTTATTACTGCAGATAACTATTATCTCTCACAGTCCTGTTGGCTTTATCTTTATCTTTGTGCATTTCAGTGCTCCTTTAATTATTTCATTTTCAGGTGCTTTCCTCCTACCTTTGCACAGTTAGAAATGTATGCAGTCTGCAAACACCCCTAAGAAATCTAGCAAAGGACTCAGTGTGAGACTTTTAATGTAGAAGCATTTGACTCCCACTGTGAAATCCCAAATTCCTGGTGGATCTCTGCAGTTACAGGAAAAATACCTCTTAATGGAATCTGATCTATTTGACCAAGGAAGGATAAGATCCAAAGGCAATATGCAGCTATTGAAAGTCACACCAAAGATCTGAGGGTGAGCAAAGTCCACCTTGGCACAGTGCTTCATGACCAGAAAACAACTTCGGAACTCAGGTGCCTCTTTCTCTTCCCTCAGAGGAATTCAAGGAGCACTCGGGCCCTGTTTCTGAGTCATTAGTGAGTGAACCTGTGGCTTGGCCAAAGCTGGTGTTAATCCACCCCAATATTGTGGAAATAAGGAGCAGTTTGATCCAGACATGATACCATGACTGTATTTTTAGATGTCTTTAGAGTGTCACAGTAGAATTTCATGTTGGCATGTCTTTTCGTCCATTCAGTGCGTAACTCCTCAGCTCTCAGAGGTTCAGGTAGCACTACATGTGTTGTCATCCATCTGCAAAAAAAAAAATCCTTTTTCAGTCTGGTGTTCCACACCCATCCATCCCTCAGACCTCACGTGATGTTATCTATCTTGGTCCTACATGTCTAGGCTTCTGGATACCATGTTTTGTTCTAGATCCCTGCATTCCTGAGAGCAGTTTTGTGTTTGGCTCTGTGAAAGCAGGACTGTGATTTTTCTGCCCATTTATTTGAAGCGATTTTTATGGCCAAACAATCCCATTGATTCTGGTGCTGCCTGGTGGCACACAGAGCCACTCTCGCAGTGCTTGGCAGTTTGAACAGGATGACGGATCACAGCACATGTAAATCTTTGCCTGTAGTGGATTCCTGGATTTTTTTCCTGGATCTGCCACAGGAGTGACTTGGACAGTGCTTCCTGAGATTTCTGTGTCTGTTACATCCGTGATCTCACAGTGCTGTCCTGCTCGGGATAAGCAGGCAGCCAAACACAAATTTATTCCTTTCTGGACATGCACATTTCTAAGATTAATTCATGAGACTTCAATAGCATAAACTGGAGATCTGGGGAGTCCCTAGCAGTGTTGCCATAAAACCATTCTCCTAGTGCTATTAGCAGTGAGCAGCGAGGGCAGGCACTGCCCAGGGAAGAGGGCACAGTGGGAGCAGAGGGTGCCAGCAGGGCTGGCAGGGGCATCACTGCCACAGAGACAGTCCCACAGTGCCTGGGCAGGGAGACAGAGCAGGTCCAGGGACAGTGAGCTCCTTCAGCTGAGAGTCCACACCATCAGACAAGCCTATAGAGGGCAAGGCAAGAAGCATGAGCTGGGCATGGCCATGGTTGCAGAGGAGCTCATGCAATGACCAAGGATGAGAGAGGAGCTTAAAAGCAGCTCCTAAGGGAGCTGAGACTTTGGCTTTTCCAGGCCATGCAGCTGCACTATTGCCACTGTTTGAGCCGAGCAGCCAACCCTCCAGAGGGGCAAAGTGGAGCAATGTGCTCAAGGCACTGGTGTTACCTCGTTTTCTGCCCCAAAGAGTCTCCATTCTTAGCATGCCAATTGCACTTTTTCCTGTGGAAATCCATAGGAAATACTGATCTTCACTATAATCAACCACTGCAGCCTGTCTTTTTCAGGTATTCCATGCAATGGTTCCCTGTCTTCATTTCTTATCTGAGTAAGTTATTACTGTGTAAAGCAAACAATAATCAGATTTGTACTGAATTTTTGACTAGAAACTGACCCAAAGACAAACAAATGAGACAGTGGAAAAAATGTTTGGTGTATGATTTGTGACTCTCAGTAATTCTCAAACTGACCCGAATTCTTTAGCGTGGTCCACCAAATCTTGGTTTTTGTTTAGGGATGGATTAACAGCCCTTGCAAAGATACGAATGATGCTGTATTTTCTCCCAGTTTTGTCTTAATCTTACTTAGCTCCTTATTCTTGGCTCACAAACTTACAAGGCTGTGTTGCTGACCTGTTACTACCTGGGGAGGGTTGTCTGCTCCATCCTCAAATCTCTCTTCCATCCAGCAGAATACTATCAAGAACTGAAAGTCTTTTGTTACTTTCCACAGGGAAACTGTCCTCCTAATCCAGATAGTATTTACCTTTAAAGGATAATAGGTTTTGTTAAACCAAGGAGGGGTTTGCAGAGGTATTTGGTAATTATCTCCTCCTAGCACTTTGTTTAAATTCCTTGGACCTTTGCAAATTCCCAGCTTGCCAAGAGTTCTCAATGACAGCCTTGTTATTTGTTTAGCAATGATGGATGTGGTGGTTAGGGCTTATTTTCCCCCTCATTTTCTTTATTGCTCCCACTATTTTGTTTGTTTGTTTTAATGCAATGGGTGTTCTGCAAGACAGATGTTGTACAGACTGAATTGTTTTATTTATTTCCAGGTGTAACATCCTTGGAAGTTGTCCCAGTCTTTCAAACACAGCTTGGCAATATTTAGCAGCTTTGCTATGGGAATACCATAGAGAATTGCCTGCTCTGAGTTATTTGTGTTTTGGGCTTTCTTGTACTTTATTAATAATTTCTCCAGGTTCTTAAGTTCACTAGTTCCAGCAGGGAACTATGTCTCATATATTTTTACAGTCCATACCTTGGTCTATGTATTATACTTTTCTATTCTGATTATCATTTACATTATCCTAGTAGCATTATAGCTGTGCATCAGTGAAATTTGAATTTGATGCAAGTCAGTGCAGTTTTGCCTTGGTTATTTGAGGGGCTTTTTGTTCTTTAAGGGTGAGACTTTACAGGCCAGCAGAGTCTCTGATGCTCGACTTCCTCATTGGCATTCAGTTTTCTGGCTGTTTCTGTGCCTGCCCTTGAATCTTATGCCAGCCTGAGCTTTATAAACCATTTATTTATTTTTGTGCTGCCTTAATGTTGGCCATGCAAAATCTCACCCCTAGTCACCGCCTGCTTCCTTGATATGATGCCTTTGTACTTTGTTGTTTTCATCTACAACCTTTGACATGATGTTTTCTCTTGCTACAATTATTGCTTCTGACCTCGTATGCAGGGCATTTTCCATTATCATATTTTTCCTCTACAGTATCAATAGGTCTTCTTTTGCATTCTGTTTGTTTCCTCTCTGTGAATTTCCTTTTGCACTGAGAGTTTTGGCATATTTTCCCTTGTATTTTCATGTTTTCCCCGTGCCCTGTTGGTGAACTTTATTTGTGCCAGCTCAAGTCAGTATTTTGGATGGGATGTTGTACCTGTTTAAATGTATAAAGACAGTCACCACAGGTTCTATGAGCATTTCGCCTGTGAGCACCTGAACTTTTCTTCTCTAATACTAATACACCACAATCCATGAAACATTCTTTGCCTGGTGGATGAACCAGCCCTCCTCTGCAGTCAGGCATGCCTGATGCATGATGAGAACCTCTCTGAGCAGCTGCCACTCCAGCACTGCTTTTGCAGAGCCCCTTCTAGGATCTCACACACCCTCCTCAATCTGCTGCTGTTGGGTGATCTTATTAAAAGATGTGATAGCATTTATCTGTGACACCTCTGAGACATCTCTTAGTATGCCCCCTTTTTCATCCAGACCCACTATAATTTAGTGATTTTTTCTGAAGGGATCACAAAGAATATGCAATGCCACAACATCCATCCCCCTTGCCTTCCCTTCCCCTCAGCTGCCACAATGGTGATTGCTTTGGTTGCTTGGTTTGGTTTTTTGCTTGTTTAGGAAGGTTTTTCAAACAGTCATGATTTCATATTTCATGGGTCTGCAGGAATTAAGTCGTTCTTGATACCAGGTCCTGAGTTTTTGTAAAAGAAAAAAACAAAACCCAAGACAATAGAACGTTTAGTCTTTATTCCTTCTTTCAGATATCCTGTGGATATTTCTAGGCATAATCTCATGCATGAAACATGTACCAGCCTGTTCACCTCTGGATGCTCAGCTGGGAAACTGCCTATCATAACAGTGAAGAAATATCACAGTATTTATGTGTAGCAGCTAATATTTAGACTTTATCAAGAATACTAATGTTAGTAAGGAAAGGTCACAGAGATTATGAAGCAAATCTTTTTCTCAGGTAGTAACACTGCAAATTAATATTAATGCCTGTCACATTCAGAGAGAATTTGTTTTATCTTCCCTCTAAAACAGGAGGCATTTCAGTAGATCTATCTGAGAGTATCCTGGATCCAGATCATTGGAAAATAGAGACACCAATTTGTAATGCATTTATTTTAGCTTCTCTCCATATAGTTTGGATTAAATGTCTCTTCCAATTTTGGAAAACATAACTGGTAACATCCATCTCTTATTCAGTTGTATTGTTTATGATACACTTCAAAAACAATTATATCACAACACTTTACTTCTTTGCTTGTATTTATCAATAATCTGCAAGCTTCAGAGAGCAAATGTGTGTCATGCTGGACAGATATAGAAACCCTTTCACAATCATCCTCTTTATTTCCTTCCCTTTTGCAATGTAAACAGATGAAAAACTCTCTCAGCCAGTGTTTGACAAGATGGAAAGACAAGAATCAGTGATGGGTCAGGGTGGAGCACCTTGGCCCCAGCTGAGGGAGCTACTCTGTGTTTGTGAGCTTTCTAAATAGTCTAAAAGAAGTTGCACAGTATATTCTCAACAGAAGTGTTGCTTTTTCTTTATCCAGGCAACCAAGAAATACATTTAGTTAAAAGCATGGTCAAAAATGCAAATTTTAGGCCTGAACCCACAAATGAAGAAGATAGTTAGGGAAACTCTTTGAAGTCATGAAGAATATCGTTCCCAGCTACAAATGAGATGCAATTCCAGTTTGTGTCTTTGTCACACAAAGGTATTGACCTGATTGACCTTATTGACTGGATATATCATTTGGTACAACAGAATCATTGGAATTAATGAGGCAGCAGATACATAATTGCAAGAAGGTCAAGAAAAGGGAAGGCAGACGTGTGCTAACCTTTGCTAAGCTTGCTATTCACAAGTTGCAGTCTTTTCAACTGTCTTGATTAAGAAATGTCTCCTGCTGGTAAAGAATTAGATTACATCTCACATTAGTTTGTGATCAGCAGCATTATTTCTAAGATGTCCACACATTAATGGAAAGCTGGGTTTAGGTTTTAAGAGATGATTCGGAGGTTTGTGAATTTGGAATGTGTATCTGTGGTGGCTGATTCAGTGGAGTGCATCCCAGGGGCTTTATTTTCCCTTATACCAGCTTTACATTAGTAGTAACATCCATGTTTTCTATAGATTTGTCATTATAAAATACAGGAAAGGAATTAGGCATCTCTTTAAAAAAAAAAAATTAAAACTAGTGTCTAACTTGGGAAAAGGGCCAGACCTGCAGCTGATCCTGTCAGCATCACTTGGACTGCTTCTAGTCTTCTCAAATATGACACAATTCTAACCTGTGAAAGAGCTGTAGAAATTCAGAAAGAGAAATAATTTAATATGTCTCCTTCTGTCTCCCAGGCTAATGAAAATGCTGGCAAATCTGGACCATCACTAATGAATAATTCCTTAGTTTGTTCCTAAAGGATTTACATGAAGGGGATTTTCTGGACTCTCTGGATAATATGTTTCAATGCTTAACTGCTCTTAACAGTTACCATAGTTCTTCTATGGCTAACTTAAATTTTCTGCGTTGGAAATTATACCTATTTCTCCTTTTATAAGGTTCAGCTTAGATAGCACCAATCACCATCTTCTTTATAATAACATCATTTTTTAAGACATTTATCATGTCCTACTCCATCTTGTCTGGTTCAGACAAATCCAATTATTTTAACCTTTTAAGATAAGTAATATTTTCCAAGATTTTAGTAATTTTTGTTGCTGCGCTCAGGAATCTTTCTAATTTGGCTGCATGTGTCCTGGAGTGAAGATCAGCTATTCTAGATGAGGATTCCTACAGCCTTTAAAGTGCAATAATTATCTCACTGGTGTTCTCTAGGAGTGTCTCTTAATTACACCCCTCTTTAGATTTGTTTTCCTTTTTTAACCCAAAATGTTCCTCTGGTCAGCCACAAACAGTTTGCGCCTGTTCTGTCCTCAGCCACTTCACCCCCAGTTTTGTAATCCCAAGTTTATTTGGCCATCCTCTCTAGGACACCTTGTACTTGTCTTTACTGAATTTCATCTCACTAATTCCAGACTGTCCCCCCAATTTAGTAAGGTGAAAATCACCCTGAATTCTGATGCTACTGCCCAAAGCTCTTGTCATCACCCCCAACCTGAAGGGTTCTTTCTCTTCCTTTGCACCAATGTGTCAGTAAATGCACTGAGTTGTGTTAGAGCACATCCCTGGGGGATCAGAACTGCAGTTTCCTGCTGATGGCTCCACACTCAGTGTGGCTTTTCCACCCTTTGTTCACCCATTTAACAGTTCCTTAATGCACTACCTTGTTTGTCTTAAGGAAGGGGCATGTTGGACAGCCTGATTAAAACCAAGCCATATTTTCCTTCCCAAAAAATATCCCTTTCTTAGTCACAGACAGTTTTTTTTCTCTATCCAGACTCAAATTGCCATCCTAATTCCTACTTCATATCTGGTAATCCCAAACATGAGCATTGGTGATAAAAGCAATCATTGCTAAGAAGTATTGCAGTCCATTGTCTAAACTAATCAAAATCACTAACTGGCTACAGTTGTTATTCAAGTTGCACAAACACCCATTTTTTTGTTTGATTTTTTTAATCTGCAAAAATAAGGATGTCTGTGATGTGACATTTTCTGTTTGTTTGTTTTCAAATAGCTGAAAGTAGGATGACAAGAGACATGACAGTGATTGGGGTGATGTGATTTACTGCAGAGATCCAGGCAGCTGAAATCTGGGAGATGATGGCACAAGTTCTCATTAATTGTAACTTGCAGTAGCGTATCAGAGGGAACTAAGGAAGAAAAGGGAAAATATTTGCATGGAGTGAAAGCATCTTTTATATCTGTTAGGATTTTTACAGCTCCCTGAGGATTTCCCTGGGAAACAAAAAGCTTGATTTCTTGAGGGAATCGCTGCCCACAGGCTCTTGCTGACCTCGAAAAGGTTGATTAAGATGTGCCAATGTTCTCAGGAAAAGAGACTTGCAAGCCACAGGTCCCTCTGATCCCACGCACGAGCCTGTGTCGATTTGGAAATCCCAGAGTAACACAGCTTAGTGGCTTTGAGACCAGAGATGTCTCTCTTTACACCAGTTCAGGGCTCAGGAATATTATTGCAGACAAACTCCCAGTTTCCGTCTGTGCTGTTGTTCTTAGTCTGTAAATTATGAAGGAATATTAGTGTGCCTCAGCCTCACCTTGTTGCCATGAGAATAGAAGCACTGGCTTGGTAGACTATTCATCAAACCCATGAGGGGGCCATAAAAAGGCTTTCTGAACCCTTCTCTGGAGGGTTTAAGGAGGCAGAGAGCTACCTATATTGGAAAGGAAAGGAATTTGCTGGCTGGACAGTTTGATGAGAAGATGGCAGACCCAGCATGTGGGACGAACAGAGGGGTGATGGGATTCTTATCTCTGGCACTGCAAGACTATAAAGGACTGAGATCAGCTGCAGCAATTGAGAGCAAAAATACCACAGAAAACAATATCAGCGTGGTGCTTTGTGTCCTGGGAGAAGGAAAATCTTGCTTTTCAGATGTCTAGAACTGAGCAGAGTATTTATAAGTGCAGCTGTTCAACATTCCCAACTGCTGATGCTTTGTACCAGGGCAAGATTGAGAGCCTCCTTTCCCTTTCTTTTCTGAGTTTTTTATCATATTCTTTGGGGGGGCTTTTTTGCTGTAACATCTTCTTTTCTATGCCTCTTGCTGCCTATCAGGTTAAGAACATTTTCTTCCATTTCTGAGCCTTGTTTCTTCTGCACTCAGGGTTTCTCACAGCCCTGTCACCCTAAGAAGCTTGTTGGTCCCACAAGTGTGAATTCCTGTGCTGGGTTGTGTGTGAGAAGGGACTGATGGTATCAAGGGGACTTTTGCTGCCCTGCCATCACTGTCACCAGCCAGTCCATCCCAGTCCCTGGATCACATCCTCTAGGCTGGCTGGGAGGCTGCTCTGCCCACCCATCCACAGCTGTACCCAATGCTTGGATTGCCATGTATTAGCAGGGGCACTTGTTGCCTCTTGTTTTCATTTTTGCATGGATTTTCTGCAGGATTTTCCCCAGCATACTTTGATTTCAATGCAAAACCGAATCGAATTTTTCCTGAAGCTTTAAGTAAAAAATGGATTTCTCTGCCCTTCCACCACTGCACCTTCACACGCTCTCGTCCCACTCTGCCCTTCAGCCTTCTGATGGCGTCAGGAACCAAAGCACTTTCTTTCCTTGAGAACACAGACTGGAGTTGCTTCTCCTTCTCCATCATTCACTCTCTTCTCACAAGGCTCCTGCTTTTGTGTTGCAGCCCTGCAATGTCGGAATATTCCAGCCCTGAGCATGCAGGTGACTCCTGTTTATGGAGGAGGCTGGAGCACAAAGCAGTAGTTAAGAAGAGAACCTCTGTTTTAAGCTGATTTAAGCTGCAAATTAAACAGACTAGACAGGGGGAGAAAATGCTGCTTTTCCTATTTTACCAAAGTGAAGAGGGATTAAGGGCTGACTTTTTTATAGGCAGTTTGAGACTTAGAGAGTCAAGTGGCTGCTGTGGTGCCAGCTGGGATTTTCAAACATATAAAGATGTCCATTTCCTACCCAAAGTGTTTCCACCTCTATTTGTTTCTTTGGTGTGTAAGCAGCTTTCAAATCTGCTTCAAAGGGACGTGCTTGAAGCCACACACATGTTCTGGGACAGACCACAGACCTGAATTCAGATCTTGTATATCCTTGTCCTGAATCTTAACACAGGACCTGTTCTCTTGAAAACCAGCAGAATTCACTGAAATATCTCAATTTGATTAAACATTTTTGTGTTTAGCACTTCAGTTTATTTGTCTCTGTAGTTATAGTCTGTTATTTCAGGAAATGCCTTACACATTTGTGAGAGAAATGTCAAGGTTTCCTGTTTCCTTCCTCAACTCTTCTTTTCTTGATGATTTACTTATAAAAAAGCAAGAATAAATTACTGAGTTTTACTTTTTTTTCCCCAGAAACTTAAAAGATTTGTGGTCTTTTAATCCCTCCTGGGAAGGAGCTTCTTAGCGTGTCTTTCCATTCTGATAAATATTTTTCAGGTAGAAAGCAATATGTTTGGATGAGTAAAGGATCTCAGGGAGAGCAAAGGCAAGCCATTAGCAGCTGTGGATAAATCTCCTTCTCCTACAGGTTTTTGATTATACAGTGGGCACTTCCTCAACACACCATGGGCAGCAAGCATGATTTTAAGTGCCATTAAATGCTGCACAGTAAATATCTCCAGTGCATTACAAGCATCAGATGTAGCCCACGGGAGAAGGTACTCAGTTTAATACTCAGGTCTTTACTGGCTCTGAATTCCCTTCCATGTTTCCCCTTGGACAATATTCTGCACTAAAGCATCTAAGCAGCTCCCATTAAGGAAACCACTGAGAAAGAGCCACAAGTTTGTCCTGTGTTTTTGTTTTGTTCCCTCCTCTCATCAAGTAAAGTGTCACATTTGGATCATTTTCTCTGTATTTTGCATTTATTTCATGTATTTTTTTCCCTTGCTGTTTGGGTTTTTTTATCTAGGCTTCTCTCTGATGCTCTAGATGGTGGGATCCAGGGCCTGTAGAGGGAAACTCTGTAGCACACTGGGATTCTTTCTGCAGGTTTTCTTCAGGATTTCATGCTCTCTACTGCAGCTGTACTTTTATATTTAGCTGGAACACTACCGTTCTATTTCATTCATCTTTTATATTGCAAACAAAAACGATGAAATGGAAGTTAATTAGGCCATCTAGATAATTCTGAGCAGTGAAAGCCATGGAAGGAAGGAAGAACTGTGATTGAAGTTCTCACAAAGGACCCAAGAGGAAAAAAAATGAGTGAGAACAACAATCTGTGAGAAAACAATAAATAAGCAACTCTTAAAGATCAGGGTTTCTTGGCTCCTCTGGGCTCTAGAGCAGAGGCTAAGCCCATCACCCTTAAAGATCAGGGCTGGGTTTCTTGGCTCCTTTGGGCTCTAGAGCAAAGGCTAAGCCCATCACTGGCCTCTCTGGCCCCATAAGGAGTTTATCAACCCTGTGGCAAAGCCACCAGAACAGGAGCTGGGGTAAAAGCTCAGGGGTCAGAGTTTCAGCCTGACAACTGCCCCCACCATCAGGTCAGTTTGTGCCAATGCCCAGGTTGGGCACTGCAGTGCCAAAGGAGCAGAGACAGCACCTGCTGCCCACTGGTGCTCTGGGGAAAGTGATCTCCAGGAGGGCAGGGAGGACAGAGGGATTGGAACTTCTCTGGCCAAGAGAAATAAAGCTCAGTTGGATCTTCCTGCAGTGCGCTGACACTTAGGGGAGGAAAAGAAATAAGAGTGCTCAAGAACAGGACTGCAGTGCTCAGGAGGGAAAAGAGTTGTAAATAAATTTGTGTAGCCAAGGCAGAAAATTTTAGGTGATCATAGAATTCTAATCTGGACAACATTGTTGCTTAAATATCTGTCAAAAAAGGGAGAAGTATTCAGTTCAGGTGCTATTCTCAGAGGTCTGAGAAAGATGAAGGAGATTCCACAGAAAGTGTGAGTATAACTCCAAACTAGAAATCGATCACTCTCAAAATTCCCCTGAGAAACTGAGCAATGGAGAAACTGCTGTGAAAAGAACCCACCATTCTTTTGAGCTTTTAAAGAGTTGGAAAAATTACACATTTTATAACATTTCTTTATAAATAAAATGTGAATCAGGTTTCAAAATGTGCCTTACAAATGCAAAAAAACACCTGAAATCTACTTTATGTAGTCCCTGCATTGGAGAGCTGCTATTTCATGTATGAAAAGCAGAGTTGTGCTGTTGGCATATCAAGTCCCATTGGCCACTGAGAGCTCCCATATTATCCTATAGTGCAAAGAGAGCTGCTGATTTCAGTCATATATTCTTCATTGCAAATAGGTGCTGCCTTCCTGCTTCCATCAAGGAGAACCAGGGTGGCAGAGTCACACCAGCATGAGGAGGAGAAAATCAGACACAGGGCCATAATAATAAGAAAAGTTATTAGTAATTTGACACTGAATAAGCCTCCCTCTTTTTGATCCTTTTCTTTTGGATGGGTAATAGTTATGTCCTGCATTAATATTTTGCTTGGTTTACTGGGAAATGCAAATGAAAATAAAAAACCAATTTAAATTACCTTGAGTTTTTTTCTTTATCCGCCAGCCGAATGTATATACCTCAGAAAGTAATATAACTCTTTGATGGGAATTGCTTATTTTCTGTTGACAGCTTTTTAGTGAAAAAGATAGAAATCAGATTGAATTTCAACAGTGAGAAATTGAGAGCTTGTTCTACCAGCAGGAGTCTCAAGGCCTCTAATTTTACCTCTGCAAGCAAAGATGAGGCAAGAATATCAGCAACCTACTTTCCTGCCACTGAAAGAAAGCCCAGCATCCTAAAAGTGAATCCAAAAGACAATCTGCAACAGAGATCTGTCTAAACTTCAGTGATTTTACCTCGGTTTAAATATGGCAATATACAAAGACAGCAGAAACACTGGACTTTGTCCCTAGGGACCCAACAGTGTCGTACAGGAAAGTGAAATAAAGCACATTTGGCCTTTGCTCACACAGGTAGGGGTCGAGTGTTGACTCCCCCACGATCCCAAATGCCAGCCATGCATCGCTCTTGCCACCACACAGCACTGGGAGCAGGGCTTGAGTGCTGTAGGGATGTCTCCTGGCTCCCCCTGCCCTGATGAGGCCTCGGGGTTATCTATATCAGATGAATGTTTCAACTAACAAGTGTCCATATGCACACTGCTATTGACTTCAGCTCCACGGAATTAGAACGAGACCGTTAAAATACAAATATCACAGTACTTTGTCTTCTTTCCCGCGTATGGCAGCATTTTTGTGCTTTGTCCATTTGTGTGTTGCGTTCTGTGTGATTCAACACTGCTTTTTGTGGCTGCAATATATCATCATAATGCTCCTTCCTGGGCACCAGCACCAGGCACCATATCAGCCTAATTCTTTTCCATCACAGCCTATTTTCCTGTGTCCTAATGCTATTATTTCATGCTCACTTCTTTCCTCGTGGTATTTTCGCTGCATCATCTTTCATTTTTATCATATTGTTTTACTCCCTTTCATCTTGTACTTTTTCTGTCAAACGATTGTGTCACCTCAACAATCAGATACTGGCCTGGCACAGTTTCTTCACAGCATGTTTCCACCTAAAAAACCCCAACCGTAATGTAATCTTCACACTGGCTTATGACAAAATAATATGTTTGCTCCTTGTGATAAGGTGCTAATTTTTGAGTTTTAGCATAAAATAACTATCCCAAGAACCATATAATCAGGGGAAACACAAGGATTTCTCTTTCTTTCTAAATTTCTCTTTTACAGACTTTGCTAAAGATTGGCTACTTTGGAAAAGCCTTTCTGTAACCGAGGAGAAAAATTTTCATCCCCAGAAGTGGGTGAGTTACACAAAGCTGAACCCAGTAAAGAACTGTGGCTCTTACCAGTCAGGCCTCCCAGGGCATATGGAGGAGATCTAATTCTGGATCATGACTGTGCTTAAATGTAGGTTTGAACGGGCCAAGCCCGTCAAAGCCAGGGCTGCTGTCACGAAATGAGGTTACTGGGCATTTTTATGTAAGGTGTCACAGAAGCTGGCAAATAAACTAGCAAATATTGTGGTGGCAGATTAAAAGGTTACTGCCCTTGGCTGTCTTTCCCCTCCTTCTGCAGCATCATTTGCCCTGCAGTGAAGGGGAGTGTGTACCCACATATCAGCGTGTCACGATCTTCACTGAGGGCTCTTACAAGCTGCAGAGACTCAAGCCACGCTCTGGAGAGAGGCTGCTGTCTGTTCCTGTCCTTGATGTCTCTCTGCAAGTACCAGCCCTATGCCAGAGGTGATTGAATTCACTTAAATATACTCCATGCCGACCACTGGAATAATTTGCACTAAAATACGGGAGTCTGTGAACTACAGCAGCTGAGGAATTAGGCACATTACCTATTGTGTTGTCTACAAGGTCATTGTTCCCTTGAAGACAAAAGCTGTGGATATGAATCTCCTAAACCCAGCCACACAGTTGATAAGGCACAGCCTTTGAGCACCAGAACTCTGGCTGTGGAGATGCTGAGTAGCTGAGTGGACATTGCATGGTCTCCCAGTGTTGTAGTTTTAGTCAGAGGAGCAATAGAGACTTTAAGCACCTTTGCAAAGTTCCACCAAGGGTTACTTGCTGCCTACACCCCCTCTGGCCCATTTGGGGAGACACAGGTGCCTCAGAAAGCAAGAGCTGCTCAGCACTGAGCTCCCTGTACCACTCCAAACAGATGACAGCAGCAGAAAATTGGGTTCCACATTAACAAACTTGGTACACTAACTTAAATCAAAGTCAGCCTTGTTCTGCAGACAGGTTTTCCCATGTTCTCACACCTCTATTTTTAATTACAACGCTGACAATCAGGGATAAGGGGAACAAAATACAAAGGTAATCATGTACAGAAAAACATATTTCACCAGAGCATAAGCTATTAGCACTTCCTCGGCTATCTGATCATCTGACAGGCTTAAGGGTAACAGTGATGTGAATTTCAAATCTCCAGCTGCTCCCCGAGGAGCTTCTGTCTCGTACAGTTTGTAGTGAAGTGAGACAGTGGAATGCAGAAATGAAGGAAAGGGAAAGCCATAATGCAGCAGGATGTATAAAAGTAGGAACAGGGCCAAATTCAGCCCTCTTTCAGTGCCGCTGACTTTGATGCATGCGGTGGTTTAGGAACATCTGTCTCAAAATAGCATAATCCCCCACCTGAACCAGCATTTGTCACTTCTGTATGTTCAGCTCGGTAGGACTCAATCCGTTCAGGAAATTAAGCAGATGTCTAATGCTGAACAGATGAGCATTTTCACTGAAGTCAAAACAATTACAATTAGATGTTCACCAGAATCCTTTGCTCAACTGGGGCCTGAGTGGCAGAGCTTCTTTCAGGTAATCAAAGGCCTGACTGCATTGCAGGCTGTTCTTTTTCACCAAGACACTCTGAGCTGGCCATGGACTTCTCTCAGGTCACTTTTTCTTTTTCCTTCCCTGTGTATGACTTTGATTTCCCCCCAATCACTTGGGTATTCTCTGTGTCTGATCTGGCCAGTCCAGTCACTATGTATGGGCAGCCCATAAGAGCTCACATGCCAGGTTGCTTCCCATTCCTTCTCTTCTCCTACAAGAACAAAAAAAGATGACTTTAGACCTAGGAAAGCTGCAGCTCAAAAATGGCATGCAAGCTGGCCGAAGGATCCTAGCTGCTGGAAGAGAACAGTATTGGAAATGATATATCCCAACCTGCCTCCAAGTCAGCTTTTCACAGGCTTTGGGAAGAGGGAAGGTCCTAAGGAGGAAGGAGGACAATGTCCTATGTGTATTTACAGTGAGCAACCTACCAAGTGTGAGGGTGGCAAGGACTCCTCCAGTAATAGGATTTAGCACAATTTTCAGGTTTGATTCCACTGAAAGGTTCTTACAGCCAGCCCAAGGACGTGGTGCTTGAATCACCCAGACACAGGACAGACTAGACCGAGCACAGGTCAAACATAATTGCAGTTCTCATGTTTGCTCTCTGCCCTCATCCTCAGTAGTTAAGTGGGATCTTCTCCATGTGGAAATAATCTCCACATCTTTACTCCTGAAACAAATTGAAATAATGTATGGAGCCCATCCTTTTTGTTTTTTCCTCGCAGTGCCTGTAAGCTATTTACCTTTTATTGCAATTGTAAAGGTAACCTGATTATTGTAAACAAACACTGGTTCTGCTCTGTTCCTGACTAATGTGCAAATTTGGGCATATTTCTGGCTCTAACTTGACACTGCATTTTTGGCATATGTTTAGATGCATGTCCTTCTTCATACGTCTCCTGCACATCAAATATGAAAATAAACTTATTGCAACATGCTGTCTCTCTTTCCTTGCCTCAGTCCCATCCCCAGCCTTTTGCTTGCCCACAAAACCCCGCTGACTCTTGTACATTGTCCACTGAGCTCGGCCAGCTTCCAGAGGCACATACTACTCTGTGCTCCCACTTTGCACATCTCTAGCACACCTTGATTTGCAAAGAATATGGTTAAAATAAAGACAAAAGGTACATTCCTTATGCTTGTCCCTTTGTGATACACCTTGTCCAATGCCAAAGGGGAAAGCACAAGTTGTTCGGTTGGCTCTAAGGCTCTGTTTTATGTGCATCATTTTTCATGCCCTATGGTTTAGGACCTGTCTTTAAAGGGAGGGTGGATGGGATGAACTCTTTAAAAAGGCTGATATATCAAATGATATTTATCATAAAATATCTCAGGTTTATGTCATTAATAGCTGTAATTTAATTACACCTATTATGTTTCCCTAACTGTGATATTGACTATTTTATAGGAATCAGAATGAGCCTTTTTGATCATCTGTGGGTACAGCTTCCCTAATAGGCATAAATCAAAATGTCTTAGATCAACTTTGTACCCCTAAGGCATAATGTAAATGATGAAGGGATGGGACTTCATTTTGTCATGTTCTCTTCAAATATCAAGTTTTATTAAAGAAAACACTTTTCTCAATCACAGGTGCATGTACCAAGAATGAGTGACAACTTGATGTCATCTCTTTGATAAGTCTACTCCCTTGGCATTTTTAGATGTACTTTCATAAATGAGTTTCAATTTGTCTTGCACGTAGTGGAGCTGTATCTCACTGTCTGCAAAGCTGTATTTAAAAATGTGCTTACTACTCCATAATTCACAAAGGATGGAGAAGTAAAGGAGAAAAAAATACTCCTTGTGTATTTTGCAAGAGACCAACTAGGAAATGTGCATGTTTGTTCCTAAAAGTCAAAGCACTACAGGGAAGGAGGCAAATGTGAAGTCTGTGCTGTTCCTCCCCCAATTTGGCAATTTGTTATATGACGTTTGTACATGAGGGGATGATCCTGCAATACCAAGATGTGTCTGCCTGCCAAAAGAAAAACAAGGAGAGAGCATTTATAAGCTCAAGCAAGTCTTTTGTACGGCAGAGACATGCTTGGACAAGCAAAGATACATGCATAGTTTGAGACAAATGTAGAGCCTGCATTTTCTTTGCACACCAAGTGCTACAAAACCATACCACTTTGTTAAAAAAATGTAAGAGGTTTTGATGGCATAAGGATAGGACCATCTTTTACACTAAGGGAGGGTGATATAAGTAATACAATCTATTAGATATGTTTGTACATGCACATTATATATTGCATATATATGTACATGGTCTCGTGGAAGGTGTCCCTGCCCATGGCAGGGGGTGGAACAAGATAAGCTTTAAGGTCCCTGCCAGCCAAAGCCATTCTGTGATTCTGATATGAGTAACACCCCACAAGTCAGATCGTCATCTGATGTAAATTGTCACCTTCTTCCATTTGACACCTTTTAGGACTTTTAAAATTTTGCATCCACTGAGAATCTGCCCCATTCAGCTTTTGGAATGAGCAACTACAGCAGCTTCTATAGCACCTATAGAGTCACACCATCATTTTTCAGTCATTCAAATCTGACAACACTTGCCTACTGTTATTGCTTCTTTGAATTTTAATTTGACATTTAACCTAGCTGGAAATGCACTGCCTCATTTGCTTTTGGTGCTCTCCCCCCCTCCTCCATTTACTTCTAAATAACCTTTTTCTTCAGATGATTTTCCTGAAATTGCCACTAAAAAGCGTCCCGTTTGAGCTGCCTCATTTGAAACCCGTGAGATAGTGCAAGACATCTGAAGATGTCATTGTAACACATGAAAAGCACTTCAGCTCGCACATAAACACTCTCAAGCAGAATCTGAACTGAAGTTATAAGCTAGGCTGAAATGATATTTTGTTAATAATTGTCAAATATTCCACAAATAGCACAATCCTAAATAGCGCCATTCTGAGCAATGAGAGCACCACGTAACACGCTGCATTTTTAAACAGAGCTGAACAGAATATAGAATTTCTATTTGGGAAGTGTGGACATCTTGAAGTTCAATTCTGTTCGGAAATGGAACAAATATCTTTCCTACAAAAGGAAAATTCTAAATAGCTGCTTCAAAAAGCAATGAGCATTTCAAATTCAAAGTTTAGGTTTAAAATTGTCTTTTTATTTTTTATTACTTCCATGCCGCAGTCTGGTTAAAGGAATGACAGTGAAAGGGAGGATTTGCTAAGAACAAAAGCGTCATCAGAGACTTTGCTGATTTCTTTATCAGTACAATAGAGAAGGAGCTGTTTTCTGTATTCTTATGTAGGATACAGTGTCACACTTTTTACTACTGACAGATCATGAAATAATGTGAATAAAAACACAGAATATTTTAAATTAAATTTTAATGCTGAAATAAATATACAATTTTGATAAAACCAGTTCAAGTTTTCTTAAGAAGTTTTAAGGAGAGATTCTTAATCAGAAGTAAAAATAAGCAAAGCTCCCTTTCACTGATATTTTCCAAAAGGTTATTTGGTTGGAAATATATTAAACCAGTTCTTTTGCTTATAATCTAAGGATCCATTTATATTCACCCTCTGTCAGGCAGGCATTGTATTGTTTTTACAATATCCACTGTCTTCTTTGGCAAATATTTTGCTCTGCAATCCTGCTTCTAATATTATTATTTGTGCTCTTATGTTACACACGGATACAACGATGATCAACCCTCCCTTCTTCCAGAGCCTTGCTGAGTTATGGGGAGAGAGTTCCGCCTCAAAAGAGCTTGAAGCCAGAGAGGGAAATGCAGAAAGTGTGGAAAGAGAATAAGGGGAATAATGACTGTAGGAATAAAACAATCCAGATGACCTGACTCTGCCCTACACTGTTTCTAGCCATCCATGTTCCCTCTTAATCCCATTTTGCAAATTACCTGGGTTTTATAAATTCAGTTCATTCCCTACACAGGCAAGAAAACTCTCTTTTCTGCATGGGTTAACAAGATCTACAGTCCAACCCCAGGGAAGAAAACAGGCTCCCAGGAGAAGCTTTGTCCCGGACACACATCCTGTGTCTCTTCTTCAGGGTCTCTGGTCTAACAGTGAAGGACAGGAACAAGAATGATGCAGATCCTTTTTGCTCTGGCTAGAAATAAAAGACAAATGCCTTGGGAGCTATTCATCAAGACTAAGGAGGAAAGAAAGCAAAAACATGGCAAAAATCTTGGGGAGGCCTCTGTTTCCCCAGCCTGCTGCTGATAAGGAGGGTGGCACATCCCTCCACGCTGGCACACAGCACTGGCACTCTCCTGGCTCAGGGTTATGCTGCCAGGCACAGCAGAGCCATTTCCTCAGTGAACTGTCACTGAAGATTCTTTTCTGGGTTTTCTTTCTTTTCATGATAGCCCAAATTGAATCCTTGCCTTGCCTTGTATCTGTCATGTTAGCTCTTTAGATAGTACATGTTATATTCGATACTCCAGTGGTCTGCTGTCCTTCTGGAGGAGCTTGCCAGGCTTATCAAGTGCCCCTAATGGTGGTGCCTGAGGGAAAACAGTACACAGTTTGCTTTTACATTTCCTCTCCACTTTAAAAATATCAGAGATATTAATAGTACAAAGAACTGTTCCCCACTGCTTTGATCTCTCCAACACTGCTGCTCTTTCAGCCTCCATGTCACTACTGGTGCCATGTTGCATTACTGTTTGCATTTTTCCAGCCCATAGTCCCTATTCTTTTCCCATCTTGTTGCCTGCTTTAACCCCAGCTGTAACTGGCCTTCCCAGGAGGAGAAAGGGGAGCGAGAGGATTGGATATGTGCTGCAGCAGCATCCCCTGAGAACTGTGAGTGATTGAGGGGCTGTGTCAAACCTCCTGGGACTCTTGAGAAGAGAGTTGTTGATCAAAAAAAAAAAAAAAAAGAAGAAAAAAAGAAAAGCTGCCTAAGCTGATTCCCCCCCAGGAATAAACTCCAAGGAGATGTGCCTCGGAGACGTGTTCCCTCCATGCTTCTCCTTTGCTTCAGGACAGCAGTAATTTACTGTAAACCAAAGGCAACTACAAATTCCACCACCCTGATGGGAGGTCAGCTTGCTGCCCATCATGTGAGACGGAAGGGAAAGCACAGCAATAACTCCTGTGGCTTCTCAGGGAACGCAGGAGGAGCAGCACACCATCAAACTCACCCATCTCACATTGCTGTGTTCCACACGCTGACGTTTGAGGTGAAGGGGGGAAGAATCTTGATTTTCCTTGTCCCTGACTCAGCGTGGAGCCAAAGTCATTGCTGAGGTGGAAACGTCTGGTTTTGGTGACAGGTTACGAGAAGCTCCGGGAGTTGTTTGCTGTTTTCTTATACAAAGGAACATCCAGGAAGAGGACATAGAACTGATTTGAATTTATTCTGTTACTGTGCCATCCAAACATTGCAAAAACTTGATAAGGTGTTTTGACTTAGAAGTGCTTAACAAGTTCCAGTCAATCACAAACTAAGCCATGAAGCTGCAATTGTTCAGGGAGGGGTGTCTGTGCACACAGCCACACTGTTTGCAAACTATGAGATGCATTAGACACACCATGCAAAGTCAATTTTAAGGAAAAGTGGCTTCCTCTTCTTAATTAAATAAATCCATAAATAAATAGAAGACAGCAATACTACAACAGGCAAATTGTTCTTCAGCTCCTGAATGAGACATTCTGTGGGAAAGAACTGAGAAATACATTAGAAAATGCATTTTATATAAAATTGACAAGGAAAATTAACTTCAAATGTTATGTCATACTCTGTGAAAGGCTGAGCTGGCTTTCTGGGCAAACGAGCAAAGCTGTCTGGAGAGCAGAGCACTCAGGTGGGTGCAGCAGCCTGGGTTTGCCTGGGTCTTGTTTTTCTCCTGAGTTTTGGACATGGCCACGTTATCAGCTGGTGGTTGTGTCTCCACTGCAAAGCCTTCAGAGGTCCATCCTTAAATTACATTACAGCTAGATGAAGTCATTATTATTACTATTCAAGGAAATATATTTTTCATTGTCCGTAGTGCCCATTTTTGCACACGCAGTGAAAAGGGAAAACAAAGTTGTTTGCCGGTGTCTGACTCTGCTGAGAAACCTTATCTGGGGAAAGTGAAGTTGTGTCAGACAGGTGAAGGACTCTCCCAAGCTATTAATTCATTCTGAATAATTCATTAGCGAACACTCTTCGACTCTGATAGTCGCAGGTAAATCCCAGAGAGGGGTTTTGTGGTCCCTCAGCCATGCTCCTCATCAAATGCATTAAGTTTTACATAATAGGAGGATGCGTGAGTGTTTTTAAGGAGATATTTATTCCAGAACTTGTAATTAGTGCACAGTGTCTAATTGTGTGATGGAAGTGACTGAGAATGGTAATAGAGGGCACTCTGCACGGACTGGCAGCACCAGCTCAGGAATGGTTTCTCTTGATAAGTGAGTTGCTTCGTCTTCTTCCTTTTGGAAGTGTACTGTAGGTTTTGCTTGGCAGCCAGCCTTTGGAAGTTTAATCCAGTATTAAGGAAAAGCCTTTCCTCAGCCGTGTGCTCCAGTACATCAGTGGGCAACGTGGAATCAGGGTCTTACCTGATGTAAACTGGTGTGTATTCATCAAAATCAATTAATTCATAGGCGTTGTGAGCCAGGTGTTAGCAAAAGTCTTGCTGAGTTACAGTGAAGGAGGATCAGTCTTTCAAAATGCAAAGGAGATGGGTATATAAAATTTACCTTTGAAATCCTCAAGGGGATTAATGTGCTGCAAACATATGACTCAAAAGCACCCTCTCCCTCTAACATCATTACAGGAAAACTGAATAGGCTCCAGTCACTATTTTTTCTGACTTCTTATTGAACCTAAAACGGTCACTGAATTAAACTTTAACAAATAGATCTTTTTAAAACTAAATTAATAAACTTCCTTATTCCTCCGCTATCTAAGTTCATAGCCTTTACTTAATGATGATGCACTTGATTAAATAAAATGAAAGAAAAATGAAAGTTCTTTCAGACATTAAAATTAATAATAAGTTTAGACTTAATCCAAAAGCAATTTAACTTTAAACATTCATACGAAATTAAATGAGCCATTGAATTTGCTATATAAGCAAGCATTAATCTTATCAATCTATGAAGACTGGAATGTTATACAGTGACCCATTAATTTCAAAGTCTAATACAAGGTCTGTTTAATGCCTTTAGTCTATTAAAAAGTGTGATCCTACAATATAACTCCTTTTTCATAAACGTTTAAACCCCAATTCATTCTCTTACTGCTTTGATCATTTGATAATCTGTTCTGACAAGTTTATGGTTCCAGAAAAATCCCAAAATATACAATTTCTTTGCATCTGTATTTGCTCCAAGTTTGAACCTCAACACCAACAAAGGATTTATTAGAAAACATAAGGATTTGAACAGTTGGTGTTGATGCATAAGTTTGCTGTGATAAATGTTCAACAGAAAAAGAATAGATTTTCTTTTATCAGGTGCCACTTAGACTAACAATCTTACCTGTGTTCTCAATTCTATCTTTTCCAATGCAATAGAGAGACCTGTCCCACAAAAAAATAACCCAAGCAAACATCGTTAGTCATTCAAAACATCTCTAAAAGAATTAAAGGAAGATTTCTGTTATGACAAATGCCTTTGGGGTGTTTTATTTCAGTTGCAGCAGATGTATTGCTTCGTGCAAGCAGGGAGAAAAACCAGAAAGTTTGCTTGCAAGGTTTCTTTACAACAGGGTAATTCATGGTGATTTGCAAAATTAAAATTAAAAAAACCAAAACCACCAACAAGTTTTTTTGAAAACTGCCCTTTTTAGTTAATGAGATGATTCAGTATCAGACATTAATGGCATGACATCTTAACTCCTGCCATGGAAGGTCATGGTTTGAAATGTCTGTTTCTAATCAGGAGTTTCTCCCACAAAAACCAATCAGAGGGAAAGGTTGATATTTAAATATGTTTATATTACTACACAGGTGTTCCAGTTTGACATGCTATACCTAATTCTACCTAATTTTCACAAATCTAAGGTCAATGAGAAATTATGCTTCTTAAAATAAGACAAAAACAGTTCCAGTGTGGTTGTTAAAGAGAAAGAATGATAAATAGCTTGCTGAATGCTCTGTTCCTTGAGGGTGCACTCCAGAAATGACTGCAAAAGCCAACCAGTCTTTTCTGTGTAGCACTGTATTTTCTTTGCCTGTAATACCTTCCCTGACTCACAGCTGCTTGCAGAAGTCTCAAATATGGATATAGTGGTTCTGTATCCTTGTCCAAATAAATGACTGCTATTAACTTTTAAGAGTCTCCACATTTTGGTCCCCTGCATTAATTAGGAAGGCAAGGCTATGGGCAGATTACTTGTGTAAACTCATGGAGCTCAGTGGAGCATTTCCCAATTTACACTGGAGACTGTGTTAAAATCTGACCTGCTAAATGGTAATATATTCCTTTTCAAACATATTTCCGTGCATTAAGAACAGAGGAATCCTATTTCAAGGGACCGAAGGACAAAACAAAGACTGGTGGAGTATTCTGTGTTATGGTCCAACAGCCTGAGTAAGAAGTAATACTGAACTCAAGAGGTTACTCAAGCACTGCTGAATTCAGGTAATCACACATTTAATAACAAAATCACTGTTTTTCCTAAGGGTGCTCATGTAAGGAGGTTACTCAAGAGACTTGAACAGCAGCAAGTGGTTGGTAAACTTGAGTGTCTTGTCAAAGCTCAAATCCTCTGTCTTGCTCTTGGAGTTTTAGCCATGGTTATGTTGGGAGCGTTGGGAGTGGAATTAAAATATATGGAACCCACTGTGGCAGGGCAGTACCCACAGATGTACCCACAGCTGTACCCACAAGCTGTGCCCAAAAGGCTCTGCTGCCTCTGGTTCCTGAGAGGTGGGACAGCAGGAGCTGACCAGTCAGACACTACCTAGGGTATTTTTGAAGTGTTTATTGAAAGAATATTTTTAAACTTTTATTGAGAAGTACATTTTTCTCATACCTGGATGCTGTGAAAGATTGTTAATGTGGTTGAATTTTCATTCTGGCAACCACAGAGGCATGGGCTGATGAAGAGCTTTTTGACTTGCCCAGCTTTTATATTTTCTAACAATATTTTTATTTTTCCTTTCAAATGAGGCCTTCATTTCTATTTTGTATTCTTCACTCCAGTGCAGTTGCAACCAAATGAAGCATTTTGATTTTTGTCAAAATAAAATCTGTCAGTAGCTGGCCCAAGACAGTATTTTGGTTTGTTACGGTTGGAATCTTCTTTCATGGAGAATTTTGAAGTGATAGGATTTGCTTCCTGATGGGCATGAAAACAGTTTTGAAATTACAAATTCTCTCAAAAAAATGAAAATGTCGTTCTTGTCACAGATCTGGTGTTTTTTAAGTTGTTCCCTGTTCACTTGCCTCGTGATAAAAATAGGATGTTGGGAACATTTGCCACAAGAAAGCGCTAAATGAGAGCAGAGCAGATTTCCTTCATGCAGTTCTGCTTCAGTTAATATTGTACCCTGATAGGGACTGGCTGAATTAATCTCCAACACTTACATCTGAGCATCACCATCAGCACTCTGAGCTGTCATCATTGGTTCAGACTAATGGACATAACAAACTTCATAAAAACCCCACAACAATCCCTCCCCTTGGTTAGGTTTATCTTAACAACTCTAATTCAAAAGACCATATCCAGGTTTGGGGGTTGTTTCAGGCATTGGGATACAAGTTCTTGCCTCAGCCCCTCAGCAAAATACAGGTCTCCAGATAAAGGTCTCATTCTCCATCTCATTTGGACTGTTATATATGAAAAGTAGTAACAGGCTGTGCAAGCAACAGGTGATGTGGTGCAACCAGGTGAAAAGTGAAAAAGAAAGTCTACTTTTGGATTTAGATTCAAGGTTTTGATTTTGCAGCCTGCAAACTGTTCTTGGTCTAGAGTTCCTGCTTTGGCAGTGGCACCATAACCTCTGACAGCAGGTTTCTAAAGCAAGTATCAGACCTGTCTGATACAGGCTGCTCTTACTGTGGCTGGAATACAGTGCTTGTTCTGCAGGGTTCAACCATATGCCCCAAAAATGACTCTTGGCAAGGACAGATTGAACCAGCAAGCCTATGAAATGAAACCTATTTTCTGCGGGGACTGTGCAAAATACCAGTTGGAATTTGCTCGAGGCATTGAACTGGTTCTTTTACATATGCAAGAACTATAAACATACCAAAACCCTACAGTTTTATCATCTTCTCTTAGTCTTTCAGCTCTCAGATAACTGTGTAGTTCAAACAGTACATCTCTCAGGATTGTAACCCTGGAGCTTTTACTATTCATTTATTTATTCTTTGTCAGCCTCTTTCTGCTTAAGGGGTGGACAACTTATTACTTGTTTGGTTTGTATCCTTTCATTGTGAGAAATGCTGATGGCAGAGTCAGCAGCCAAAGTCTCCTGGTCCATCGAGCTGGGAGTTCCTTTCTAGAGTGACTTTGTGGTGCCTCATCACCATTTCACAGAGTCACAGGAATAGTCCTGTTGGGAGGGATCACAGGAGTCCTGCTTCAGCCTCCAAACTCAGACAAGAGAATTCAGAGAAGGGAATTCAGGCTTGAGAACTTCCACATTTGGAGACTCCTCTCTGACTCCTGTTGCAGTACTAAGTTACCCTTGCTGTGATATTTTTCTTTCTTGTATCAGGTCAGAACTATCTGTGAATGTGCCAGCTATGTCATGAACAATATGTTCCCATGTTCAGTAACAATACTTGCACAGCAATATTAATAAGGAAGGAGTGCCCTAAAGTAGAAAAGAGCCACAAAGGATGAGACAGCCTTCACCTGCACCACCTGCAGGATTCGGAACTGGAAGACTACTCGCCTGGAAAACAGTTCCATTCCATCACACAGCCAAAGCCAAGTGTGGGACCCAGCCTGTCACTGCATCCCAAGATGTCCCTGTCACAGCCCATCTGCATTTCTTCAGCGTGAATGACATTAAAGGTTGGGATTCTCTCCCCTCATGATCAAAGTCCCTCATGTGGTCATGACATGTAGTCCCTCACGACAGTGAACTGGGACAAGGACCTAACAAAGCTTGTTCCCCAGGACATGCCACAGCGAGAAAACAGTTTTTAAATTGTTTGCATTGGTTTAACTATTAGGTTTGGGATATAATAATCA
The DNA here is from genome assembly GCA_013396655.1 of Campylorhamphus procurvoides. NCBI lineage: Eukaryota > Metazoa > Chordata > Aves > Passeriformes > Dendrocolaptidae > Campylorhamphus > Campylorhamphus procurvoides. Next base: position 102,609 of record WBMV01002770.1, on the reverse strand, counting down.
CTTTCAGACACACTCCTGTTTACTTCTGTGGAAGTATTTGCACAGCACACAAATTTGACAGATGGATTTGGGGAGTTCACTTTGCTCTGCAAGCAAAATGCATGCACATCATAAACCCCAGCCCTTTTAGAGCAGCACTAAAATGAGTTTCCTAAATAATTGATTTCTAAACCAACAATAAGAACTCTCCTAATAATTATTTTGAAGACAAGAGATAAGGTTCAGTTACTGTCTATGCTGGTTGATAACATAAAAAACTTAATGGAATACAGTCTTTCTAATAAGAAAGTGAGAATTATAAGCAATAAAACCCAGCATGGGATGTGATTATCATGAGGCAATAACATCCTTGGGCATTTTGCTATATAAAAGCTGAGTGCTCCCCATAAATATGTGTACTTCTTATTAACCACACCCCTACAAGTTGCCTGATTGATACAGAGGTATTATATTTCAGATTTAAATAGTGATACATCATCTTAATAAACTGCTCTGGGCTTCGATATTCTATCCATGAGATTAATAGAGTTCTGTATTGGAGATGTTAATTGCTTCATTCCTGATGGGCACCATTTAGACCTTCACACATCCGTTTTCAGGGGAGTAAAATGGGAGTGAGCATCACTTTGGGACAAAGTTAACCAATCCCTTTTTAAGAAGGAACAATCAATCAGCATCAGAATTGTGGTAGTGCCAGTGCTGCCTCTCATTTCTTGTTTCATTACTTTCCTTGCCATGATGAATAAGAGAACTGTCTTTGAAAGGCTGCAAAGTGGCCTTTTTTTTTAAGTTAGTTCCCAACTGTGGCACACTTGACTGATGCCAAAAGCCTATTGAGAGATTTTAGGAGGCACAGAGCATTATGAAGTCCTTTTTAGAGGAATAGTGTATAAATGTTATCCTCATGTACATCACCCGTCATTCTTCGTCTCTTTTATTCAGTTTTTTGTCTTTTGTCCCACCTGACCTAACTCTCAATTTTACATTGTCCCCCATTTCCACAAACTGTTCCAAGCCCTCCCTTCACCTGCCTTGGCCTTAGGGAGTGGTAGTGGGGAACAGACTGTACATCTTTATCCTTTACATAGTGAGGACAAGATGGAAATGTATGGCTTCACAGAGGGAATTGGTCCCAGAGTTTTTTCTAAGAAAGGTGGTTTTTCCAATCCAAGTAAAGCAGATTATTCAGCCCTGTGACCTGGCCATCCTTCCTGCACTGAAAGAAAACTTTTATTATTTTATTATTTTTAGCAGAAGCCTCCCAAGGCAGTTCTCTACAGCTTACTTTGATAGCATTCAAATGGTGTGTAACTTGTGAAGAAGCATTTCACAGCTTTTGCTTGAGGGTTTTTTATGGAGGAAGCACCAGTGAAGAGCCCAGGAATTTGTTTTCCACATCTCTCAAATGTGAGCCAAGCCCTAGATGTGGTCATAGGTGACAGGATGAGGCTGCTGAAGGATGTGAGCATCCAATGCCATCACCACCAGGCTGCTGCACACAGGACTAAAATAAGCTGCTTTAAGAGTGCTCCCCATATTCCACAAGGTGAATTTCTCCTCCACTGAGAATTTGACCTGCTAAATCCCTGACGTCTGCAATTAGGACACAGAATTCCAAAAGTATTAGATCACAATAGGTATAATTACAGCTGAGTGTAAGTGCCTGCTGTCACATTTGTTGCCTTGTGCATATTAATTGGTTAACCTACTGATGGCTGGCCAAATTCCTTCCTGGATCAAAAGGCACACTGAAACACTTAGCAGAGTGTTCAAACAATGGGCTTTATTAGTACAGTGTCAGCAAGTCAGCCTTTCTTAGAGAAAAAAAAATGTATAAGGAAAAACAAGGCAAAAATTCTTACTGGAAATCCTTCTGGAATAACAAAGTATAGTGGCTCACACATCAATTATTTTTTCACAAAAGCCTTTTTCTAAAAAGAAAGAGAGACTGTTATTAAGCAAAAAGAAAAGTAATTTCTTTAAATTCCTTTTCTCTCTGTCTCAAGACCAGTGTTCTGATCAATGACAGGAGATGGAAATTAGACAATTTAATATTTTTAGAATCTTCTTTATCTGTTGGTATATTTATTTGACTGTTAATTAGGTAACCTTAGACTGACTGGCATCAACTCACATGTAAATTAGCATTTTCCCCACTAGTTACGTGCAACATTCATGGCTTTAAGCAGAAAGAGAATAGGTTTAGATCAACTTTTAGGAAGAAATTCGTCCCTTGGAGGGTGGGCAGGCCCTGGCACAGGGTGCCCAGAGAAGCTGTGGCTGCCCCTGGATCCCTGGGAGTGTCCAAGGCCAGGCTGGAAGGGGCTTGGAGCACCCTGGGCTGGTGGAAGGTGTCCCTGTCATGGCAGGGGGTGGGATGAGATGAGCTTTGAGGTCCCTTCCAACCCAAACCAGTCCATGATTCTGTGTTTCTGCAAGTTCAAAGCCTCATTAGTGATATGTTTTTTGTGACTGCTCAAGAAGTTCTGGAAGATTAGCTCACCAACCTAGTGGATATAGAAAATTATGGTATAGCAATATATAAAGGCTTTACATTATGTAATTTATTACATATTATAAATTACCTCAGAACAGAAACTGCAAAGAACATTTTATAGATTATCAAAATGATATACAAGGAACAAGCTGTGTGTGGAGAATGATGTACAGTGGACCACCCCTACTTTCATTGTATATCCTATAACATCTATAGCATTCTCTTAATTAATGTTTCATTAGGAACAGGGCCAGTGGAGTTGTCCCAGATTTAGTTGCTCTGGTGGAAACACTGATGTGCACAGATGTGCAGTAGCAGAAGTCACATCTGGCCAATAGATCACTTCAGTCACTGCCTCTCAAGTTTAATGTCTGAGCTAATGCTTGTGATTTTACTGATGTCAGGAATTGCTGTTTCAGACAGAAATCTCTTGGGGAGGGGGAACACTCTGAAATGGTCTCCAGGCCTTCACTGCCCTTTCTGCTGGAGGTTCCCATCCTGCCATTTTCCTAAGCTTTACACTTCCATGTTCTTCCCCTTGGACACTGGTTTCAGTCACCACCTGACATCTACCACCAGTACAAACTGGAGAGGACTACCACAGGTCCCTGAGAATGATGGTGGTCACCTTAAAACGAGCACTACTTTCTTATTTGTGTGTATTTTATTAACATTCAGAAACTATTTGTTTTGTTTTGTTTTGTTGAACTTCTTCAGTGCAGCAGACAGGTGAGTTAACTTCATTTGATTCTTGAGGCTAAACTGTAACAGAACACTATATTAAGTCAAAGTTGTATCCAAAAATATCTTATTTTGCCACTTGAAGAAGTGTTCAAGTTGCCAGTTTTATTAAAACCATCGAAGCAACTGTTTTCTGGGTAAATGGACACAAATGATGTTACGGGGGCTCTGCTTTAGCTGTGGGAAACTACATTTGCACTCTGGGATTCCTACACTGATGGAACATGTTCATTTCCAACCGGGGAAAAAAACCCAAAAAACTTAAGAGGAAGGAAAAATAAATGTTCAGGGTCCCATATTTCTTCTGCCCTCGTGTAGACTCTGTATCAGCTTGGACATTACACAGCTGTGAACAAAGCCAACCAGTTCTGCACAGTGACATTCCCCTCCTGTCTCCCAGTAACTCCCACCAAGCACTCACTTCAAAGTGAGGCAATGGCATGTTGCTCATACACTTTTTGCTTTCTGTGACAAACTTTATATCATGTTTAATGGCAAAATATACATGTAAACATATACAAAATATTGTCAGTTGCTTGTTTTGTTTAAAGATCAGGTAGCTTGTACTTGTCAGGGCTTTCTGCTGTTAGCCTCAATCTTGCCCTCCCCACCTCGCCAGTTTTAACTTCATGCTATGTCTGGGCTAGATAATAGGAGCCATGGGAGTAACTTTATAAAGCCAGGAAATCAAAGGCAGATGTTAAACATAAATTGTACCAATCAGAGCTTACAAAAGAGTCGAATTCTCTCCTGTAATTCTATTTGAACAAACGTGTCAAATACAGGGACTGGTAGAAATACCATCATCATCAGGTCCCACTCTCATCAGCTGCCCTGCATTTAATCCCTTCCCTGCTCATCAGTTCCACCCCTCCGTTGCAAAATCACCAGGAAAGACACAATCAAGAGTGATGATCCTTTGCAAAGGGCCAGCAAGCTCTGAGCTGCCCCCCAGCAGCTTCAGTGTGGCAATTTCCCTGATGGCACCTTCCCCACAGCTGACCTCAGGAGCACATCCTGACCTGCTCGTGTCCCCTTCCTCGGGCCAATCATCCAGACAAACCTGCAGAATGTTCTGTGCTCTGGGGATGGAAATGTAAGGAAGAGTGGACGTATCCAGATGGATTCCCAAACCCTCCTGCTGTGACACCTGCATTAGTCTGAGCTGTCCAGGTGCTGTGCACATTGTCACCCTGATGTCCTTGACACGAGCCCTGCACCCCACTGTCCTGCAGGGTGCAATCCCCTCCAGCATTTCAATTCCCAACACTTTTCCCATCTTCTAGAATAGATAGAAGGCTCTGCCTACTCAATGTGCAATCCAGTCTGGCACTTGCTGGTATGTTAGTTTCTCTTCTTTTGTTCTGATAATGTTGAACTTGCAGCAGGTTATTTACACTGAGAATACGATTTCCCCAAAAATACTTCATTTAACAGTGTATTCTGGCAAAGGGTCATAGCTGACCTGACTTAGGTGACTTTTTGCACAGGAACTGTTCCTGTGGTCTTTAAAGGGCTGGTTTAAGGGCTACTGAAGTCAACAAAAGATGGGCATCGAGTGTAAACAAAGCCAAGCATTGAACTGTGCAAAAATCTAAATATTATGAAAGTGCTCTGTGCTGGGGTGACTCCCTCTGTAATATTTCCAGCATTTCTGAGGATTATAATTGGGCTTGAGGAAGCCAAATTAAACTGCCACAGGTTTTTACCTGAAAAGGGCTGAAAATGGAGGGTGTGTGTATAACTTGAAGAATTGGCCTAATCTTCTTTGTGTTTACAAACACAAAGGCAAGAGGAAGTCAAACCATGGCTGTCAACTGCATTTCCCAAGTGGGATACCATTTGTCTGTACGTGATAGAAGAAAGCCTAACCTGTTCTCCATCAACATGAGATTATTGTTGTTCCATGGCCTCACATTGCATCCAAAACTCAAGTTAGTATTCTTGTAGTGGTAATAAAAAGAAATTGTAAGCCCAGTTATTTTTGGAAATATGAATGATGCCTATAAAACACTTTTGTTCTATTAAAAATATTTACTAAAACAAACAGAAGGAAAACATTATTCCAGAATGGCCATAATAAGAAACTGATTTTGAACTCTCTTACACCATCATTGCCAAAAATGTCATTTCAGTATTCCCAGTTCTGACCGTACCTTGAATCTCTACAGGTATAGCTCCATTTACTTCAGTGGAACTATCTTGTTTTGTTCTCATTATACAAATCCAAAATCTAGTGAGACAGAGAATTTTAGAGCTTTATTCAAAGCTCATTGAAGTCAATGAGATACTACCCTTTGACATAAAGCTACCCAGCTAATTTCAGAATTTGTTCTAATAGGTGATACTAGTCACACCAGTTGTATACCTGTTTAACTTCATTGATTTCAAATGCATTACTGAGGGTTAGGTTAATTATTTTTAGTGTGAGGCAAAGCTTTCAAAATCACCATGGGAAGAATAAGTTCCAATGCAACAGAAAACTGTAGTTAAAGAACAGATTTCTCAATTTTCTTCAATTTAGCATCAGTCCTCATGTGATCCCATCCTATTGCTTAATGCACTTTTAAAATCCACCCTGATTTCCCAGGGATGAAAGCAAAATAACTTAGGATAGCATAACTTTGTTTGGCTTTAGGTCTGGTCAAGGGAAATATGTGTTTTTGAAAACTCTAAATGCGTTGAACCACTGCGTTTTTCCTTTTTCCTCATGTCTGTTTTCAGTCTCAGTGATGCTCCCAAGTTAAACCCAGGACAGATCTCAATCTCCTACCCTTTCAGAAGAAGTAGTGTCAATAGGAAAAGCACTTCCTATTACAAGGAGGTTTGGCTTAAGCCATATATGAGTAATCAGCTCTTTTAGCATTTTATGGCAGAGGAAAGATGTCCCAAATATTAAGACATAATTAACAATCCCACCAGGACAAATTTGTGAGGTGCACAGTGCCAGCCATGTAGAACCTGATCCCACTGTTGGGCTGGAACTACATCCCACAGTCTCCTTGGTCCATGTCCTCTGAGCTCAGGAGTGGGTCTGAGGTACTGCAAAGCACTGATCAACAATTCCAAAGGGAAGGATAATACACCTGCAAGCCAAAATCCACTCATCTGCCCATCCTCACTTCACACCTGTAGAAAACCTGCATAGACTGATGAATATGCACAGCACCTCAGCATAGTACTTTGGCTTTATATGAAAATATGCCTGAATTTTACTGCTGGGATTGATGAAAATCTGATTGACAAACAACAAACAAAATCTCCCCAGCAGCAGAATGAGATCTCCTCACCTCAAATCCTTTCCAGCCAACCCACCTCACCCCTCCGTGCTCTTACCCAGACATGCCTCTTCCTAAAAGCATGTGTTGTTCTTAACAGGAAAACTTTTACACCCAAATCATAACTGTATATACTGAAAACTAATGATTTGACCAATTCCAGACATGAGTGAGGTGTTTTCAGGCTGCCAGAGCACTGACCCAGCTTCAGCAGAGCCAAGGAAAGCAAAGGCTGGGCACTTGTAGAGCTGCTGCAAACAGCTCATGTGCATAAACTCTGCTTCTCTGGGCACAGCAGACCTCGCCTTCCTGAGCCTTTTGTAGCTTGCCCAGTGGAAGGTCTCTGGATAATGAGGCAGATAACATTTTCCTTCCTCATGCAAAGTTTGAATGTTTTTCCTTGCAATTTGATAAAGGTAAACATTAGGTTGGCCTGTCTGACAGAGAAGTGGCACCTCTGTAACCTGTTCTTCACCTGCAAGTGCAACTTCTCTTGACTTTGGAAGTTTTTGTTGCACAGGCATCTTGGGATTTTCCCCTTAAACAATGAATTGCACTCTGTTGAATGTCAATTAATGGTACTAGGATTTAAATAATATATGCTCACGTTTTTAAAATTTCAAATGTGTCGTGCCGGTGACTCAAGATTTACCTGGCAGATAGTTTAAAGAAATTGCTTTGCATGCAGTGATTCATTTAAATTATAAGTACCCATTACTCTCTATTTCATTTTTAACAAGTTCATCATCCACTCAAAGAAATGCCAGATAGCTCAGGCTGGAAAACTGATTTATCTGGCATATGCAAAGATGGACTCCTTGAGGTTGGGGCTTCCTAATCGGAGCAGAAACATATTAAGGGTAGGTGTCATATTCCTTGGTGCTTGCAGAAGCTGTCAGAAGCCTGCATGCATTATGGACTCTTCTTTTGTTACATTGCAGTCGTTCAGTTCCCAAAGCAATTTATGTGCATATGCAGGACCAGTTCCCGAGCTCTTAACTCAGGTAAGCCCTGTGGATTTCTGCAGCATCTCACCTTAATAAGGACTTCCAGATTCTATCCTTGAAAATAAAAGGGAAAACTCTATGGGCTGAATATATTTTACAGGGAATAATTATTTAGGGAATTCAATATTAAAATATTGGTTTAGAACTATATGCACCACTGGAATACCAAACTAGGCTCTGGCTAAGTAATATTTGTGTTAGCCTGGAATTGCTATATCTATCCACTAAAGAGATAAGTGGTACAGCCAGCCTTTATTTCTTTTCCATTTTTTATGCTTTCTCTAAGAATAGCTCGGCTCAAAGGACATCAAGACGAAAGATATTTGTTTTAATCTTTGATAATATGGTCCTTTTATGTTGTAGGTTTAAAGGAGTCTAAAACCTTGAAGGAAGATTTTTTTTAAAGGTGTTTAGCCTCCAAATGATGTTGCTGGGCCTTTGGTGGGGTTGAAGGCTGACTCAATGTTTTCTACATTTCTCCTTCTGGAAGCCAAGTTTATCCTCTGCAACTTCTAGTTGATGGTAGGTCCTGATCTCCCACCACTGAACGGGATAAAGGAGCAGAGTAGAACAATTATTTGGGATTCATTGCAGGAAATGCCTGCTGTGATTTTAGGGGCACTTAACAACCTGCAGAATTCATTTGGTGTCAAGATTCAGGGGAAATAGCAGGCCTATTGTCTGAGATGAACCAATAATAAAGTTATTGGTTAAAGAAAAAAAACAGTAGAATTTTAATTAAATTGTCAGTCTTCACAATGAAGAATCACCACCAAACTTTGTAAGTGCCTCCTCTGGCCAAGGGAGCAGTGGTACAAAAGTGACCACAAGAGCAGTAGATAACCTAATCAAATAGTTTTATTTGTAACTGGATATTGTAATACTTGTAGGATCATAGAATCATGGAATGGTTTGGATTGGAAGGGACCTTAAAGCTCATTTTGTTCCACCCCCTGCCATGGGCAGGGCCACCTTCCACCAGCCCAGGGTGCTCCAAGCCCTGTCCAACCTGGCCTGGGATACATCCATTCCACTGTGCATAACATCAACACCTCATGGCACAGAAGCTTTACAGTTCTGCTGCTGATTAAGTTCAGGCCCAGATTTCTGAGATTTAGGCATCCTTGCTAACAGAGTTTCTGGTTTCCCTGTCAGTGACTTCCATGTAACTGTCTACTTACCCATGTAAATCAGCATCCCAGGGTTTAAGTTAATGAACTATGCCAATTCTTTATAAATAAAATCTTGCCTAGACTTCTAATTGCTTTGAAGACCTCCTAGGAGAGGATCAGCCACAAAACTCATGTAATAACCTGCTACCTTGGGGCAGAGCACTCCCCATTCCTCTGTCTTTACTTTGCTGATCAGCCATGTGCAATCTGGCCTTAAATTGGCAGCGTGATCCTCATTTTCCCAAAGTGGAGGACTTTTGCAATCAGCTGCTTCTATTTATGTAGACAATAACAGACATGATCAATGAATAACACTTAGGCTCTCTTTTAAGGCTGATCTATTTTCAGCTGTTGCACAAAGAACTGCTCGTCACCATCTTTCTGCTGTTTGCCAGCTCAGCATTACCCAGCGCAGGCAGAAAACAGGAGACAGCACAGGTTTGTCCTGTTTGTGGCCAACTGGGAGCAAGTTATTTTCAAGAGCCAGACCCATATTTAACAGAAAAACACCACGAAAACACAGAAACATGAATTCTACAACACTGAAGAGGAGCTCAGTACATTTTCCACTCAGGGTGGATGGAACATGCAGGTAGCACTGTGGCATTAAGATGCTCACAAGGAAGGGAAGAGCTATAAAAGCCTCTGTGCCACGTATTAGAAGCAGCCTAAGTAGCCTTTGATTGTAGAGATTCCTTCTAAAGGGTAAACTAATCCTGTAAGGAAGCAAACTTGGGTGCCTCTCCATTCCATGGCAGTAGGGTTTAATTCATACCCTTATGTTGGCACAAGGCACAGTGATTTAGGGATGTAGCTGGTAGAACAAGCATGCTGTATTTCATCTATCTGTCTGTCTGTCTGTCTATCTCCCCTCTCCCCCTCTCCAAAAGAATAAGTCCACAACGCATGTAGATTCTCTTTGTTTACAATGATTGATGTACCAGGCAGTCATTGCTCATACATGTGAGAACGATGCAGAATGCACAGAAGGCACATGGCTGAAAACTTCAGATTAGATGATTTTGGTAGGTGTTAATATACATTTAGATTCATACTGTCTTAATTTCCAGCTATGCCCAAAACATAACTTTAATTCATTAGTCTTCATCTTGCACCTTCAGCTACTGAGTAACCTGTCGGTTTTTATTCTTGGTCAATATATCAGGATTAATGATGTTCTATGCATAAGATTAAAACAGGATAAATGATATTTAATGATAATTTAAAAAATAAAAAATCTTCTGTGGGCACAGCTTCTGTTCCAATCTGTTCTGTTTTTGCTTTCAGCAATAAAATTTTATTGTAGCTTAGCACTCCTCTTCTGAAAGAAATAGCCTTATTCATCTTCCCTCCTATTGGCAGCACCACCAAAAAAGCAAGTTTAATGGCTAATGCAGAAAGTTAATTTCAGAGAAGTTACTTAAAAAATAAACCAGGTGAAGATATACATTAGAAAGTCAGTCCCACTTCAGGTCCTGTTGTGTAAAACCACCACACCACAGCAGATCAGGAGTCATCTCAAAAAAGGGAAAGCTGCAGTAGATCTGGCCCAGCTGGCTCCTTACCTGTCCCTCCTGTCACCTCCTTGGAAAAAGAGACACTTTTGGTAGCTGTGTTCAGTTCCAGGACAGAGGGGATGGGGCTTCACAAAATGCTGGGTGTGGGGTGGTCTGCTGGGGTCTGCCCATGGGTTAAGCCACAGGAAGGCTGAGTAAAAGTGTCCCGGGCCCTCTCTGCCTCTTGGACTGCTGAGAAGTTTTCTCAGCAGGCTGAGGACTCTCGTACTTCGATTCAGATAGATTTCATTTCACAGAATAAGCAGAAAGTCTTGAAAATCCATAGAGTTTTTGTGTGTGAACATTCAGGGAAAGGTTAGAGAATAATGACTCATTTGTGATGCCTCCAGACTGATTCAGTTCAGTTTTGGCAGAAGGTTCTGCTCACTTCTGTCACTGAATACCTAAGTCTCCATATTACACTGCCTGTCGGAGGTCTGTTAACATGATTGCTAATAAGATATTGTTCTTTCTTCTTTGTCAGTGTTTCAGAGAAAGGACAGATACTTGAAAATTATTAAAAAAAAAAAGACTTTCTAAGAGAGTACAAATTAATGTGGAATCTATCAAACGAGGGGGAAGCTAAAAAGGAATGAAGGGAGTGAAGTTAAATGTGCTCGCAGTCGGTTTTCTTGAGAAGAAAGGTGACAACCAGGAAGGGGACAGCTCTGGGACATGATCCTTGCAGGCTCTGTATGCAACACCTGCACGTACACGGGCGTACAGACATCATCTTGAACAGCCTGAATAAAGACCAAGCTGATCTGCAGCCTCTCTGATAGACTGACTTCAGCGTGAGCTATTTATAAATCATTCTTTCATTCTCAACAATGCTTTGGCTGGAGCCAGAAAGGACAGAACTCCTGGCAGACGGGCCCCTTGCCCAGTGTGCTGTGACTGACATGTAATCTGTCACTCCCCATCATCTGTGGGGTGGTGATAGGAAAATAATGCTCCTCAGCTTGCCTTAGATCACACATTACTCTCCTGAATACAGCTCCCTGAAGCTGTGAAATGGCCTTTAGAAAGTGTCTTTGTTCATTTTCTTTTTTATATAGGAGAATGGGAATAAATGATAAACAGGCTGGAGGGAAGGAAAGTAAAACACACATTAGAGACCTGATGAGAGAAATTGGCAATGACTGAGATGTCGGTGTGATCCAATGACCTTTCTGCATAGAATACCCACGGTGTGTATCAGAGACAGAGAGGGTGCAGGAGCTGGGCTGGGCACTGACCAGGGCACTGGCTGTGAATGGCACTTGCCAAGCTTTAATCAGGGTTTAACCAGCCATGTTCAATCTAACCCTGGGAAATCAGGCCCCTTCCATTTCTCCACTGTTTGGAAAATAAAATTCCCCACGTGGCATCCCTCTATAACAAATGTTTGGCATAACAGTCCCACTTCCATCTGGTGACTTGGGAGTTACAGTACTGCAAATACTGTAAATATGATAAATACAATAACCATGGACACAGATCTTTTGCTAAAACAGATTTTTTGGATGAGTTGAGGAACATAGCTCTTTAAAAAAAATGACACTAAATATTCTTCTTTCAGGCCATTTTATTGTGACGACTTGTTTACATTCCTTTGATGCAATGAAAACTCTCTAAGATTTGCAAAGATGCCAAGTTATCTTGCTCTCTCTCCTCCAGCATCCCCTGGTTCCTGGGCACCAATCCTCTTTGTTTCATGGTTTGGATACAGTGAAGTTGCTGCTGATCTTTAGAATATTATAATGCTCTGCCTGAGGTCTAACCTTGCTGCCTCCAATGACATTTATGTAAATTGTCACTGGAAGTTTAGGGCGACTCTCTTTTCTTCCTTAATAACATGTCATACTGATGTGGCTTTATTTGTATTTCATAAAGGGATGATTGATTAAAGAGGCCAAAATTAATTTAGATTGATATTCTCCAGACTTCTTGTAGAGACACTGCAGTATGAGGCCCCCATATTTTGCATTTTAATTTGCTTCTCAATAAACTTTATGTCTCCACGGTCTCGCTGCCCCTTCTTACGGCTCACCAGATAAATTCCTGAATGTAGTCCCTCAGTCTCCTCTCCATCTCTCCCTCTTACCCAGTGGGTGTGTTACAGGGGAACTAGAGCTCCAGGAAGTACATAAAATGCTGTATTTGCCCCAGCTTGTTCCAGCAGGAATTGCAGGTGCAGTGTAGGTGATGGGATGTGTTCCCATTCCTCCCAGTGCAGGCAAGGCAGTGTTGCCAGTGACTGTGATGGAAGCAAAACCCAGACCAGATCCATTTTAGTCATGCAGATGAATGCAATTTCTACTGAAAACCTATCTCAATTATTCATGTTTGAGTCTACTTATCCTCTGAGCTCCTTTCTCATTCTTTATTGTTCTCCCTATGTAGTTTGCAAATACATTTTAGCTCAGATTTATACTGGCACAGACATCAAAGCACTGACCCAGGCAGCCCAGTGTAACAGGTTGTTTCCTTTGTATCGCAATAAAAGACCCTGATTTATTCTCAGTTTGCCTATTAGGAGAGAAATAAATATGGAGGCTACAACCACACTTGGGTGCCTTCCAAAAATGTGACTGACTCTACTTGTGTCGGTATCCAGAAGCAGTGCTTTAGATATTCTTATTTTATGCTCAATGTCCCCATAGCCCCACGCAGAGCTGAAGCATCTCAGGTGGTACCACAATTTCCAAGATAACTAGAACCTTCTCTCAAAACTGGGCTTTCCCAGAACAGCTGGGAGCAGAAGAAAAGCCGCTTTAAAACTGGTCTGGATGATCAAAAATGTTACACAGAAATAAAATTTCCACAGAATAGAACCCTGGCCATTTCTGGAAGGTATTTATCATCGTTCCAGACACTTGATCACGGATAGAAGAGCCACTAGGGCAGTTTGTGCTTGAAACTGTGTCCTTTCCTCTCCATGCCATAAGTCCTGTCAAATTCTTGCTTTCCCTTATTCCTGCAGGAACCTCGAGGTTCCCTCTTCGCTTCCAGCTCACTACGAGGGGCTGCAGGGAGGAGGGATGTACTCACTGCTGGAGACAGCTCTGGACACACACACTGCAGTCATTCCTAATGGCAAAACCGATCCCTGGGAATGTGGAAATAACCAGCTTGAATAACTAGTCTGAAGACAGCGTGTCAGTAGCTGGCATGCAGGAGTATGCAGCATTTGTTCCTGTGATTTACAGGATAAATCAAATACCTTGTTTTATGCTTCGTTGTAAAAGGCTTCTTTTGTGTACAGCTCTTCACACACAGTTCTTAGCACTCTTTATGGATTATCTGAGGGCCCATTACCACCTCTGGGCGAGGTAATGAGGGGATGCTGGAAATTCTCACACTACCGTGCTCATGTGGAACAGAACAAAAGGGTCAGCTAAGTTGCTGCAGAGGGTTCCCTATGAAAGAGAAATGCCGGTTATAGGCACGGGATGACAAAGGACCCACCAAAATGAAGTTATACATTTGTTCAGGCTCCTTTCATTTAAAGAAGAAGACAAAACCTGATCTTTCCAGAGGCTTCAAGGCAAGGACCTACCTATTGTCACCAGAACCCACAGGTTAGAGTGGGGTTGTCTCATAAGGAAGTTGAAAGTTTTTCAAGTCCAAAAAAAAATAATTAGGAATATGATGTACTTTCACAAATAGAATTGATGTGAGAGTGGTTTTGCTTATAGATCTATGTAGCAAGTGCCTGTGCAGGCCTGTGCTTCTCCACAACCTTCATTTTTTCTTTATCTATATTGTTGGCTTTCCACACCCAGAAGGGAGCAGCTGTCCCCTGCCAGGGACCACAGCTTTGCTCCCCGGGGCTTTGTTCCCAGGGATGTAAGGGGACCCCATTGCTCCTGATACACAGCTTTCAGCAAGGGCCACCTACAGCCTCCATTTGGATGATGCGTCATCATTCACTTTGACAATTTCATCATGATCTCAAGAACTGAGAGCAAATTTAACTCCCTTGGTGTCTGAACTCGAACCATGTCCCACCTGCAGTCCCAGATTGAATCTGGGGTTTGCTGTGGTAGGTCTGAGTGACAGAGACTCACAGTGCTTCCTCACAAGGACAGTGCTGACTGAAGCATCACAAACAAGAGTCTGTCATACACTCTGTTATTTCTTAATGGCAATGTTTTAATTGCATATTTCATATTTATGACCCTACAAAGAATAATTTTAATCTGACATTAACATCTGAATATGATTGCCTGAAAGACAACAGCAGCAATGACAAATACTGATATAAATCAAAGCAACTGATTTTCAATTTCTAATTAAAGATGACACTGAGAATTCAAGATAAGAGACATATGGAGACAAACACATTTCTTTGCAAGAAGAACCAAAACCATATGGAGAAAAAGTGTAAGGATATCAAGCTAAAATCTGAACTTCTTGGCATCTAAAACGTCTGCAAAGGGAATCCTAAACTGATCATCTTCCTGTAAAAACTCATTTACCAGGCTCTTTCACAAGCCACTGAGTAAGATGTGAGACATCTCAAGCTGTTCAGAACAACTGGGAATTGATTGTACGTAACCTATGTTGCAATTGTTTTACCAGTTGAGACCATGAGACAGATGGCATGAATATATTTAAAGTTGGGGACAAAGCTGATGTGACACTGAGTTGGCTTTCTGAAATGAACAATGCAAGTCACAGATTTGTGATCAGATGAAAAGGACTTACTTCAGAAAAAATGGGTGCCAGCATAGCCAGCGGTCTCCAGATGCTGGGAATTGGGAGAAGAGCCTGCTACTCCCAGAATCAGCCCCACCATCTGCAGTCCCAATAATCAAAACTTTTAACTACTCCCCCTGTGCAAATAAGCCTTGCAATAGGTATGGCTTTCATCGTGTTATACAAAGGGGGTTTAAAATATGCACAGAGGGCCAATAAGGAGCAGCCTGGATACAGGCTGCTGAGACAACTGTTATATTCCAGGTTATTTCACAAGTCAAATATTGGGAATTGCCTTATTAAAGTGCCAGCGAAAGAGGGAGAGAAATTTTAAAGGTTTTTAGAGGCTTTAAATGATCTTGTGCAATATTGCAGCCTTAACTTTGCTGTTTGTAAAGAGCTCATCCAACCTCAGAGCCCGGTTTCTGTTGCGCTTTGGCATAAAGCCATTTGCAGTATTGAGATTCACTTTTGCTGTGTTTATTGTATCATCAACTACTTGTTTATGTGGGGTGGAAGATGAAGTGGTTAGCTCTACTACTTGTTTGCTGGGCAGGAAACAGCTCTATCTGTAACCTGATGTCTCTGTTCCTTCCTCTTAATGTTCCCTTCTCTCTAAAGGCCTTTATTTTTTTGCTTTAATGACAGTTTAAGCTGCTGCTTTAAAAATGAGTTAACTTCACGTTTAGATTAGTTCCCATAAACCTGATTTTTAAAGGGACCTGATTATCTTCCTCGTTTGTAAACATAATTTTGTTGCAATAACTGAAGATGCAAGTTCTGCCAACTCAAAGCCTAAAGACCTAAGGAAATGAGGGCTAGAGCTGGGTATATGGATGGTACCAGGACACTGAGGACAAGCCATGCTTTCATTTAGGTCAATGTGAAGTCATCCATAGCAAGGAAAACATACTTCTCAGAACACAGGAATACCAAAGCTCATACAGTAGCCTTTAATTAATGTTTTCTCTAAAGAAACCTAACAATTTGTATGGCACAATGGCCAGGAATGAAATTTTTACTATCTGTCAAGAAAGGCAACTTGTTACTGAGAAGCTGAAGCAACTAAAAAGCAGCTGTTAGAGAAAGATGACATCCAGTTGCCTCAACATGTGGCTTTACTGCATTTCCATAGGAAAAGAGCTGATGCAATCCCCTTTTCCCAAACTTCAGTCAGCACTGCTGTGTGAAACACAGCTGGCATGGTGTGCCATAGCAGGAGGCTTTGCCACTGCTGCCTGGGCCAGGGATTGGGCTGTGGTGGTTTGGGCTGAACCTGCAGGTAACCGAAATGAATGTCCTGCCAGATACAGACCAAACTGGCTCAGCTGCCCCAGATTCTGTGAATATCAAGGGAGTGGGGTGAGAAGTCACTCAGTGTAATATCTGTCCTTCAGCAATGTAGGCTTTTCAATAAACACGAAATACATTTTGTGCACAATTACAGAACACTTTTTCAGTAGTCCAGTCTGAGGCAGCCTTTGTAATAATGGAGTCTAAACTCCATTGTCTGCTCCCTGTGCCATAGGCAGGTTCTGCCATCGAGAAGAAACCATCTGAAAAAGGAACATCTAATCAAAAGCATATTTAGCATTAGACTATGTCACCAGAGGAATGGCTTAGCTCTACAGCAATGACCCAGGTCCTCTGTTTGCTCACATCCCAGTTTACTTAATGACATGCTGTGGGAAACTTTTAGGAAATAACTTGTTTTTGTTTTCCCATCTTACACATTGTTTCAGGTTGCAAAAAACAAGCTGTGTCCCACCACTTCATGAAGTTTTGATGTTGTATTTGTAAACATAAAATGACATTCATGGCATAAAAAATAGCCCCATTACCATGACTAAATGCTTATAGGTATCAACAGTGAGCACTTTTAAACAAGCACTCCAGAAGAGCTCAGGGCAATGTTAGATGATAGAACGAAGAATAAAAAATGAAGTAGAAGTTGTCCATTGCTTTTATTATGTGCTAGGAAAGAGGTTCTATTTATTGCTCAGGCAGTTAAGCAGACTGACTTCACTTCTCTTGTAAGATGACAAGTTCATAGCCCGAGGTAGAAAGTCTACATCATACCCTTCTGTTATATCTTACCAGAATAGTCTTAATGACCTGGCACCCCAGATAAAACACATCCAACTCTCTCTTTACTCCTTTCACTTCTCAGCAATTCCAGGGTCACCTTTATATAATCTGATGGGTGAATAAGCATCTGTGAAGGAGTTTGATATGTGTCATCCGTGGTGTGGCTGGAATCAATCTCTGCCACGTCTTGCTGGGACACTACAGTAGAATAATTCAGTAAATCTAAGTCACACTCTTGGCTAACAACTTTCAAAGTTGAAAGAAACCCTGGTTTCTGTTTTCTGAAAAACCTTGGGATAGCAAGGGAGCGAGATGGGATTGCCCTGGATGTGAGAATGGCAATAATTTGATGGAGTCAGATGTTACTTCCAAGCTGACAGATCTCTAGAAACATTGAGGTTAAGGCTTTGAAGATGGTTCCATAAGAAAAAAGGTACTTCAATGAACTAGGACTTTTTTTCCTTTACAAGATGAAATCCTCATGAAGTCCCAGATGAAGGCACATCATCGTGCTAATGTAATTACAGAGAAATAAGGACTTGCAAGGGATTGTGTCAGATGTATTAGAAATCACACTGAAGGAGTGAGAACAGGAGAGGTTAACATTTCCCTGTGCTAGTCAACATTAAAACTCGACAGAATCAGAAGAGAGTGACACTATTTAGTACGCCAAGCAGTGTTAAATCTCCACAGAGATATCACTGCCAGATAAATTGGGAAGGCTGGTAGAAATGGGCAAAATAATATCATGTCTCCAGAACTCTTAAATCTGTACAAATTCTGTGCTTTTAAATTATGTGTCATGAATAGGAATATAATTCATAGTGTTTTCAGTGTTTTTTCTAAACAGTGTTTTGCAATAAGCCACATTATTCTTGTTGTACAAATTAATGGACATTTATTACCTTTCAAGGATTTGGGGTTTTTTCTTGTTTGCCACTGATTTACTGCAAGGTCCCAGGAATATCATACCAGAAAGGAATTTGGGTTAGTGCTCTTGTTACCAGTAGCATAAAACAGAGGCATCAGCAGAGTCCAGGGCAAAAAGTCCACAAATCTTTTAGTCAGTAAGAGTTCAAGGGAGCATGTAGACATGTGTTTAACTTCTGCAGATTTATATATCTTAAGCACAGGCTTTCTTAGGTGCCTGACATTTGGCTTGTGCCTATCAGAGCATCCAAGATGGAGTGTTTGTGAAATACACACTCAGGCAAGAATTAAAAAAATGTATACCAAAAATTAAAATCTTATATAAACCAATAGGTAAATAAAGGCTTTACGTGGTGAGAAACAAATCAGAATACAGGATGATGAGACAGAATTAAAGACTCTGCCAAATGCCTGGATTCAGCAGGAACATGCCTGGTATGAAATATCCCTTCCAGTTTAATATGAGGTAAGGGTAGAATTGGGAATTTGCTTTGCTGAAGACAAAAGTCTTGCAGACTGAAAGAACCTGGGAAGTTTGCTGAGAGGTTCTGACAGTGCAGTCAATCAGTGTGTAATGGGGGAATACTGGGAGATTCTGGAGGGCTGTGTATAGAAACTGCAGTGGACTCGGTTTGAACTGGGGAGTGAAACTCTGAAGAGCTGCCAGCTAAAAGAAACGAGAAGAAAAGGACAACCGGTTTTGTTGGAGCCTTTCATTAAAATATTGGCAGCTGCTGATGCATAACAAAAGCTCTGCTTGTGCTAGGAGATATTAGAGTGGAAAACCAAGGAGGCAAATGTTCTCTTCAATTGCAGCACAGGAGTAAATGGCTCCCAGCCAGCACAGAACACCTCGGAGAGGGAACATTTCAACTCTGTTCTGATCAACTATTCTAATCTTTCTCCATTTTGTGAAGGAGCAGTAAGTCTCTCATTAACTGCTTCCAGATTATTTTCATGGGGCTTTTTTGTCTTTTAAAATTTCTGGTTTATTTTTTCATTCTAAAATTGTTGTGTAGCTCCAGATAAACTTTGTATGGAAGTTCTCTGTTATAATGACAACTTCCCATATGAAATTTGTCATAACTGGAGAGGCAAAACAGAGTGGACTTGGTACTTACAGCAGGAAATCAAATTCTTTATTCTGTTTGAAGTACAGGGAAATTTTAATTTTATTTGATGACCTTTACTGTCCTTAGTATTTGCAGATGTCTTCTAAGTGTAATCTTAATGCTGGTATTCTTGCAATATATGGCTTAGGGAATTAACAATACGCCTCTGATATATTTTATATCCTTAAATGCCTGGTACACATGAATCTGAATTTTATCTCCATGTGATTATTCATCAGGAAGTAACACAAGATTATAAAATAAAATAAATGCTAACTTGGATTTTTCGAGATGAAAAATTATTCCTTTAATGAAATTATAGGAATATATAACATACGGAGAGGGTTTTTTTTTTATATTAGACATTACCAACTCTTACGTTATGTCTTTGTGAGATCATTTCCTTGGTAAATTATTTTTCTCCATGCCCTGGCCAGAAGGAAATAGGATGTGAAAGCCTGCTCGTACAGATTCTCTGCTCACTCTGCTTAGCTCTCCAAATTACCAGGATAACTTATATTTCAGACAGACAGGGGCCTCCTCAGTGTCAGCAGTATAAATTCCCATTTTCTCATTGCTGTTCCTGGGCTTCTCAGCAGAGCAGGGCAAATGGGATGGCAGAGAGGGGAGCAGCATGGCCAGCAGTGCCCAAGGGTCTGCCTGGGCACCAGGAGGAGGGCTGGGAATGTCAGCACTGAGGCTTGGGGGGTTCAGGACACACAGAGGCTGCAGGAGGGAGGTCAGGATGGCTCTGGCTGAGAGGGATCCTCGCTCCCACCCGCTTCCAAGCTTTGGTGCTCCTCTCCTCCGTCCTTCCTGGGATTTAAAGGCAGCTGCCCTACAGCAGAGCGCCCTGGCTTTGAAGAGCTTCCCAGGCTTTTGGAAAGGAAAGGTGCCAAGCTGGGGAGACTGCTGAAGCAGAACTTTTGGGGGCGTTTGCTGCCAGGATGGAGCTGCAGGAGGTGCCAAGGCTGGCAGGGAAGGTGGCCTGAACCCGAGGCTGTGGTGGCAAAGCAGCAGCTGCCAGGGCTGGTGCAGAGTGGAGCACACAACAGCAAAGAGTCTGACACTTCTCGCAGTCTGCCTTGCTTGTACCTTCAGCAGACCTGGCATTCGGAGCCAGGATTGACAGGAGCTGCCAAGGGGCTCCGGTGCTGAATATTGGCTCTTGTTTTCCTTCAGCCTCACCCGAATGTGCTTGAAGGCAAGTTCAGATTGTTCTGTTTAATGTCAGATCATCCCTGGTTTAATTTTTGGTTTCAGTTTAAAAAAAAAAAAAGAATAAGTGAAAGTGGGATTACATAGAATTTGGAGAAAAGTATAAGTTTTATTATTCACCAGATATCACTAAAGCTTTAGCTAAACTACTGAAATTATGATATTTTAATGTCATCTGCAGCATCTACTTTGACATAGGATGTCAGAAAACATCCTTTAGATGATTCACAATTCCTTTTCCTTTTCTCCAGAAATCAAATAATCCACTCCATAGGTTGCTGATCCTGAATGAATATTCTAATTCCTGATAACAAACATTTCATCCAAGTGGTTTCCATTCAACACTCCTGACAGGGTTTCTCGTGAGACACTCTCATGGAAACTAAGCTGTCAAAGCATAAGAGGGAAGGTCCTCTCATGTATTAGAAACTGGTTAAAAGATAAGAAATAAAGGGTAAGAATACATGGACTGTTTTTCCATTGAAGGGAGGCACTCCAAGGCTTTCAGCTGGGATTTGTACTAATCAGAGCATTATCAGAGATCCTGGGGAGGAGGTCCATGTGTAGCGGCAATAAAAAAATTATCAGGATAGTCAAAGTGAAAACTGAAAAGCTTAGACCTTAAACTCACAGAACTAATAAAACAGCAGATAAAATTTAGTGCTCAAAAGTCCAAAGTAATGCTCAGGGCAGAATATTAAAACAGGAGAAAGGCAACAAGAATGCTCAAAATAGGAGGAGAGATCACACAGATTAGGACTCTTTGGCTTAGAAAATAAATAAAAGGGATGCATGTGATGGAAGCTGATAACATCATAAACAATACAAAGGAAAAGCAGCAGGAATTATTACTTCACTGCTTTTCAAGATGGGTGTGCAAAAATATAACCAGTGATCTTACTAGTGAGTACATTTTACACAAAGAAGAGGAGGTTTTCCTTCACAAACTATATAATTAATTCGTGAAACTCATTGCTAGCTATGAGACTTTTAGAAAATAAAATTAAACATGGATTCAAAATGTGATTAAACTCTTTAAGGAGAAGCATATCAGTGGCAAGACTGTTCAAACCTTTTGTTATGGAGACACTGAGCACAGCAGGGAAGGCATTTCCCTGTTCGTTCCCATTGCCTGTGCTCCCTGTTTGGTGGCTCCCAGAGACTGGGAACAGAACCAGGTGGGGTTTTCACCTAATCTAGTGCACTAGATCCTAATGTTTAACCTTAACCCTAACCCTAGACTTGACCAAAAAGGTTAAATTTAAAAAACAAAACAAAATTAGTCTCCTAGAACCAAGTACATGGAGAAAGCCAAAACTATTTCCTGGCTTCTTCTTTTTGCTGTTACAGGAATAATAATTCAGGCAGTAGTACCTGAATGTGTGCCATTTCACTTGTGATGTGCTGCTCACACCTCAAGTTTTTTCTCTTCCCTTCTGCAGGAATATATATGATTTCTGCTCTTATTTTTAAATGGCCTTTCAGAAATTATATTTAGGAAGAAATATCTTTGACTGTGAATTGGGGATTACCATAAAGGGATTTATTCCGTGGTTGGAAGATGATGCTGTATTTCCCAAGGCAAAGATTCCATGGTAAGTCTGTGTTTTGCAGTGCTGGCCAACACTGACAGGTGAAGCAAACCCATCCACTAGCCCTAGAGACCTCGAAGTGTGAAGGTATTTGGGGCTCTTCCAGGGGGTGGGAACAGTGAAGCCAAATGCTCATGAAATGGCTCTGGAATAGGAGAAACTGGGAAAGGAAAGGGCTCTGCTGCCTTTCCCAATGGCTGCATATTTAGCCGGAATTTAGAGATTTTCTGATGTGGGGTTGTATTTTTGTTGTTTGTTTTTTTATGATCTTTCTGGTCGTTTCAACGTCTAGATTTTTGAATGTGTAGCTCATTGTCTTCACTTGCTGTCCCCCTTCTCCCTGCTTTCTGTGGCTGCCCTGCTGATGGCCATGGCAGAAGCAGGTGGGTTTGGGCAAGCTCAGGAAGGGCCAGGCAGGGGCTGTTGGCACAGCCGTGCTGGTGACTGGACTTCCACAGGAGAGAAACAGGTTTCTAGGAGAGCAGGAGGTGAAGACAGCCCCTCACACACTGTCCCTGCCTATTTATGCAAGATAGGAGTGTTTTCCTCCTTGCTTTTGTTATGCAAAGTTTATCTCCTTTTCTTCAGTTTAATTAAATCCTTTTCTTTGTGGAACTGTCAAAATCTCTCTCTGCATCTCCAGCTTCAGGAGAATGAAAATCACTGGCTAAAAAACTCTTCTTCACAGCTTCCAATTGTAAATAGATCAGCCAATCCTGTTGTTGATTCCTCTCAGGTCTTGTTTTTGTTGCTGTCTCATACAAAGTTGGCCACTGCATGTTGAGGAGCTTCACACACTGATATCTTGATTCCTTCGCTGATGATAATTGAACAAATATTAAGCATATCAGTGCTTCAAATAAAACACTATCAGCCAAGCCAGGCCTGTTTGCATCAGTCAGTTCAGCCACCTACTGCTTTGCAATACCATCCTAATTCTGTGGAAAGGAGCTGCCATTGATTAAAATCAAGTGACCCTCATTGCTGGTGAAGGTCAAGTGGGGGCTAATGCAGCCAGATACATGTAAATGTCACAGTAATGTTTGTGAGGGAGGTTTTTGCCTACTTCAGATCAGGAACTGAATAAAGTACTATGCCTTCCATGAACAGTTTACAGATGAAAACAAAGGGAAGAAAGAGATGATGAAATGGCATGTCCAGAATCACTGGGCAGTGACACGTCCAGGTTTCCTGAGACTCTGCCCTGAACCACCTGCTTCTCCCTCATTGCTAACGATGTTATTACTAATAGTGGCATTATGAGTGTGATTACAGTCATCATTATTTTTGGTCTATGCAACTGCATGCATGACCATGTTTCACTTGACAAAAAAAAAGTAAATTATTTAAATAGCTATTTAATTGGGACTTCTGGTGACATAGAAACTCCAACAATTATCTACAGCATGTGAGAATACATGCAGCCCTCAGCAAAAGAGAATGGGCCCATCCCCAAATTATTCCATCTGGCAGAGTCAGTACCTGCTGTAGTTCACACATGAATAGCATTAATTTGCATGTAAATAGAGGCCTACATGCTTCTGTGGAGCTAAAAGCTGTATTTCAACATTTCACAGTGGAATTAGGCAGTGGGCACATCACTACATGATGGTTCAACCTTGTAGTGACGTGCCAGCTAAAATCATTTTAAATGCTCCTCTCCATATTTCCCAGTAGGATTATTTATTGAAGTAGTGTGTAAGAGCTCAGAAGAATCCTCTCTTGAAATGCTGCCAGCTCCCAGCTACGATTCTGACATTGATGTTGTCAACTGAGATTAAACATTGGTCTTAATGAATGCTGACAGTCATGTTCCTTAGGTATGGTCCTGTACTTCCTTTCAGCAAAGAACCAAAATAGAAAGGCTGGACATGCAGAGAAGGATGCAGTAGTACTGATGTTTACCTGCTACTTGAGCTTTTTTTGTCTTTTCTGCTTCTTTTCCTGAGAGGTGCAGCACTAACAGTTCACATTTTCATATCAAGATGTAAGAGCAGATGTTCTCGTATCACTTTCGGGTAAAATAAACATATACACTCTGGTCCTCCCGCAATGCTTTCAGAGGAACTTGGAAATTCCAAACTGACTACACAGAACAAAACCATTTCTTCCACTATGTTGATTCAGTATTTCCTTTGAGAGATTGGTTACTATTTCCTCCTCCTTGCCCACAGGAGCTCTAGGTTTGATCACACTGGCATTGTTTGTCTTTTGACCCTTTACAAAAGTATATTTTGTTGGGTTTTTCAAGAGTCTACACTGCAGTTAAGTCCCCCTGGTGTCTAGACAGATCAATGCTCAACTAAGGCTGCATTTCAGAGCCTGAACCTTTATGTGGTTTTAAATTTTAGTTTGTTTACAGCTAGTTCTTGGGACATCCACAGTCTAGAAAGCTCCCTGTCTGTGATTGCAGGGAATGCTTCACTCTGCCATTGTACAGACATGCTGTTTTGTTGCCAAAGGAAGGTGACACTGTTAAATTCAAAAGCATCCCTTTCATGTTAAAATCCCACTGAGCAAAATCTCAGGACGAACTCCTCTAGTTACTAAACATGAAAAAAAAGAAGCCTGTGAATAGTGAAAAGGGCTGGTAGCTGTGGAGTGCAGGGAACTGTGTCCTGGGGTAAAGATCAAGGGTAAATGTTCAGCTCTGGAGGGAGCAGACAGGCCCATCAGTTTGAGTGCCAGCAGTGAGGAATTCTTCACCTTGTAAGACAAAGGCTATGAACTCAGATAGCAGCCAGGAACAAATCCATCTGGACTGACGGGCAGGGAGGGAGTGGATGCACAGGGGGATCTGCCTGCAATAACTCAGGTAGCGGTCCCACGTTTTCCTTCACAGGAAAACTCAAAAGTAAGTTGCACTGAGGCATCAGAGATGTGTTTCCTTGTGAATTTCTATTGCAGCTCAACAACTGAAATCAAGCAATTCAGTGATGGCAGGGTTGAAACCTGAGTGCATAATGTGTGCTTAATGCTTCTGCAGCCTGCTGAGCAGATGTGCTCGGTGTGGCAGCAGCTGGAAGTGGAGCAGGACCGGCTTGAAGGTACATCCCTTTAAGTCAAACAAAGAGATTTTGCTTCTTGAGGTTTTGATGCTGTTTCCAATGTGTAATTTGCAGCCTTTCATATTGAGAAAAAAAAACAACACAATGAAGGAGGAAAAAAAGTCAGCCTGGCCCTCAAGAAGTGAGGGAAATGTGTGGGGAGGGGTATAAATGGCCCATGTAAGCACATGGCCAGATCAGTGGGTTACTGGGATGTGTACAATCCAGTGACAGATAACAGGGAGACAAAAAGCAAACAGCAGGGTTGCTGTGATGGGAAGTCAGAGCTAAAGCACAATCAGGGGCTGAATTCCACTTGACACTGAGGTGCCAAAGCTCATGAATTTGGCGCATTTCTGTACTTCAGTGAATGCAAAAGACCTCCTGTCCCTCTTTCCATTCTTTTTGTAAGGACAGGAAAATAGCTGCGCGGTAAACCCGCATGAAAGGCACACCCATGTAGAGCTGGGTGTACCTTCCCTAGAGCCCAGGAGGAACAGCTCAGGGGAGCAGACCAGGGGAAGGAGAGGGAAAGGGTTGCATTGCTGTCAATAGGCACTTGGCTTTCAGAGTGCTCTTCCTTGCAAGTGCTGTAAAGTGACATCCCTGGGAGCAGCCCAAGGAACAAATGCCCTGCCCACAAAGCTGCTTCTGTTGTTGTTTATTGGCATGGCCGGTCTGTTTCAGAAGGTGAGTGGATGAACGAAACACCCTCATTGACACTTCACTTGCAGGAATGTCACCAGGCTTTCCTATCAACCAAATTCCTCCAAAGGCAGGGCAATAATTGACAGTTCTCTAATATACAACTTGGAGGCAAGCTCCAGGTCCTCACTTTGTTTTCTCTAAATATATCACACTGTTGCAGAGCCAGGCTATTTTCACAAAGAAATGAGTTGTATCTTTATACCAAGTGCTGTTAAAGAGGATTATAAATAGGCTTTAGACTACAGGCTACAGCTTTGCTTTGCAGCTGAAAAAAAACATCAATCACCTGGCTGAGACTAAATCCTAACATCTCACCTTCCTAACAGATTTTAAAGGTCATTGATGTATAGAAATGTTCAGCTTAATCTTAAATGCATTGACTAGTCTGGCAAAAGCATTTTAGGGTCTTTTCCTTTTTATTTTCTGCCAGCTATTTAAAATGTGAAAGAAGTGTCACTTATAACTAAAGAGTGGATCTTCAAGAGAAGGCAGAGTATCAGAGATCAGACTTGAACCTCAGAAAGGTCTCTGCAGCTCTGCTCTGCTTTTCAGTCAACCTGGTTGATAATGTTTGCAGATTGCCCTGGTTCACCCCCACTTCCCCAAATAGGTGATCAGCAATCAGCTCCATGCTGGGGACACAGAACAACCTCAAATGAGTTCCAGCCTAAAAATAGCCATTTTCACATTAAAATCTTGAATCAGGCAGGAGAAGGGGTTGCAGCTGGGACATCTTGTATTTGCTTATGTCACCAATGGCAAACACCTACAACAACAAAAATCTCTCCTCCCCTCTGAAGTTGCTGGGGTTCTGCTTAATAAACATATTCCTTGTTGCTATGATGTAATAGATACACAAATTTAAGCTGCAGGTGGATTTCAGATGCCTCTTGGCAGAATAAATAGGACCATTTTCAGTCTGCATTCATCTAGACATAGCTCTGATTAATGTTCAAATCTACCCCACAAACCAGCAGCTAGGTAAAGAATTTTCCTGCCCCCTATACATTGCTGTATGTTGGTAGATACAAAGAGGGACCCAAAGAAGACTCAGAGCCTGTTTGATCTGAGCTCTGATGTTTGGAGTGACGATGTTTGTCTTCCCCAGTCACCATCCCACATGATGAAGCCCTGCTTTCCTGGGGATGGCTGAACTGCCTGCCCATGCGAGGCGGGGAATGAATTCCTTGTTTTGCTTTGCTTGTGTGTGTGGCTTTTGCTTTACAAGTTAAACTGTCTTTATCTCAGCCCACGAGTTTTCTCACTTTCCCTCCTCTGCCTCTCTCCCTCATCCTGTTGTGGGGAGTGAGCCAGGGACTGCGTGGTGCTTGGTGCTGGCTGGGGTTAAACCACGACACACTCCTAAAGTTCAGGGTATTATTTTCAAAAACTTCCAGTGGGGGCACAAGACAAATCTGAGGTATTTTCACACCCTTGCCCTTTGTCATTTTGTCTTCTTCACTCCTCCTTCCAACTTCTGCTTTACTTTTCAAACTTCTCGGAGTTTGCCAAAGAAATTGGGATAAGATCCAAATGAGAAGTACTTCCTTTGTAGGTCAAGATCCTCTTGCTGACTGATTTCTTCCCCTTACCCCAGTCATCATTTCTGAGGAGATATTTATCTCCCTGAGTAAAGGTAGAATTCTGGCACAGGATAAGGGCAGTGCTATAGGGAAGTTGTATGGCACAACACCATGAGTTTACCTTCACATCAGAGCTGGATGAACTTCCAGCAGTATGAAATGGGAAGGAAGATGGCTCACTGGGCTCTGTGCCTAACCCTGTAAGCATTATAGGACGGAAGGAAACTGGATGCCCTCCTGAAAGATATGCTATAATTCAGCCACAACTTACTGGATCTAAGGAATGCTTTCATGGAAGAAAGCAATAATTCATTTGATAGTGGGATTTCTTGGATGAAATTCCTTGGCCTGAGCAATGCAAATCAAAGTGGAGAGTCATAGCTCTCTCTGCTTGCTTGAAAAACCTGTGAATTGTGCAGGCTGACTCGGCTTGTGTGTGGTGAGATTGTGTTACATTTCTTATCTGTAAGACTTGCCGAAATAAGACGTAGGAGCTGGCATCTTGAGCTGTGTGTGATTGTGTAGCATCTGTTTAGGAGCATAGATTTATCTCACTGGCTTTATCTAAAATTCCCCCTCTTTCCAGTTTTGTTTCCTTGATGAATCTGAAAGGTTTGGTAATGGTAACAATATGGACCTGTTAAGAGTCTAAATGAAAATATCACAGATATCCTTCCCACACATCTTTTTTACAAGCACAAGATCAGTTCAGCCATTAGGATGGCAAGAGCATCATGTGAACATCTTGCCTAACTAGGAACTTAACTATGAACAAGCATTATTTTGCTAAAAATGCAGCTTCACATTAATAAACAAGATTGCTTTCAAGTTCAGAAGATTCCTCGTCTAAAAATGGAAAGCTATAAAAAAAATTTGAGGCTTTATTTCTTCCATTTCAGAAAACAATCCTTTGAATTTGTTTACAGATAAACTTACTTAAACGTAATTTAGGAGCTTGTGAGAAAAAAAAAAGTCCTGAAAAATAAACCACAAAACATTGGTGTGTGAAATGAACTAAATGTTTCAATTGATCCAGGACGATTTTCTCATTTTGAGATTAAACAAACTCAAAACAACACGTAGATGATTTACAATTTTCAACTAAATGGGAAAGGCATTCTCTCCAGACACTTCTATTTGACTAGAATTTTGCCAACTTAAAAAAATTAACGGTAGAAAAAAAAAAAGGTAAAGACTGTTTAAGCAGCGAGACTGAGTCGTATGAAGAAGAGAGGAAAAACAAGAAGATAAGGATTTTTTTTAAGGAGGTTCAGCTTCCTTGAAAGGCAAAGCCAAGATGGGGAAACCTTCACTGGGTAAATCAGCTGCTGCTGAACAAGGAGCAAACTGCCCTAAGAAAGGGAAAGGTGTGAGCTGACTAGAGTCTTCTCTAAGGCAGTGTATCTAATAAACATGCACTGAAGTCTATCATTAAATAAGAATAAGCATGCAAATAGACTGCCCGTGTTTGGCTTTATTTTAATTTGTTTTCATTTTTTGCTACATTTACTAACAAGGTACTTGGTTAATAAATGCAGTATTAGGAACAGGATCCTGAGGAGAGAAAAAAACGTATCTGGTTTGACCTTCTCATAATAATCAATGAAACCCAGGGCATATACAGATCCGTATGAAAAATGAGATCTCCACCCTAAAAGGGAACAGGTATAGCCGTGGAAGTGAGCGTGGAGATGAGCAGGGCAATTATTTCTATAATCCCAGTGCTTTACTAAAGGCATATTTAGAATATTTATGGAAACAAGTAGTTGTTTAGATGTCCTCATTTTCCACAACAACCTCCCAGCACTACTAGTTCCTGGTACACTCATGGAATAAAAATGGATATAGCCTTGAGCTGCCATCAATTGCCACTACACTTGGAGAACTGGCATTTGCTTTGCAAAGCAAAAGCAACATTGCAGTGCCCTTAGTTTCAAAATTAGCCTTGCAACCACTGTACCATGCTTGGGTTGAAAAAGGTGGAAAGGCTTCTTTTGAGCTTCTGCCTTCTCTCATTCTGATTGATTCTTCTCTTAGTCATATTGATTTCCACACCTGGCAGCATGGTGGGTTTGGTAGGTGTGTGCAGCAGGTCAGAAAGGCCTGATTTCCCACCCACGGAAGGGAAAAACCACTTGGATTGCCTTAACCAGCTTAGTCTTCTGGCCCTGGTGCAAACTGTGTCATTATTGTTTCCTTGTTCCATGGCATGTCCTGAACCAGCTGTCCTGAACTAAGACATGATAGTTTTTATAGGAACAAAGACTCTGAACCTTAGAGGGAAGTCATAAAAATAGCTCATCCTTCCCTGCAAATCCTCTTTGCACTATATAACCATAACTGCACTTGCTTGCTAGATATCCCTCATGAAATAGAGCTTTCCTCTCTCCTCTGGGCTGGAATGGTAACCTCAACACAAATCCTCTTCTGTGAAACATCCTGTCCCGGGGAGAGCAGGGTGGAAGATGGACTAGTGGTTAAGGAACATGTAGGTAACAGTGAACCCTTTCCACTCATCCAGTGAGTTGGACTTGCTGTTGCAAGAGGACTTTTGTATTTAGTCCAATACAAAAAAGTCCATCTGTTAGTTAGGCAAACACATCTGTCTTTCATAATCCCCATAACATTAAATGATACTGAACTCCACAATGTAACTGAGCATTCTGTGGAACTGTCTTTTATTTTGTCTAAGAACCTGCTGCCAGCTCGATGAAACACTGAATATATCCAAGTCCTGAGTTGTCTTTCCCATTCCTGGCTTTCCCTGTGGTCTGCCAGAAATATTGTGAGTGAACCTTTAGCAAACTATTCACTCTAACTTGGAAATAGAGGCAATAGCAGGTCCACATACCAAAAGAAAGAATTATTTCCTGTGAGGAAAAATAAGCCAGATAAATGAACAACTCTTAACTATGAAGGACTTTAACATATGCAAGGGATATGCTCACTGATCCACTTAGTACAACCAAATTGTGTGCCAATGACAATGGATTTGAAGTCAGATTTAAACCTACAAAATTCCTACTGCCCTCCAACAACTGGTGATAAAAGCTATAATAAGGGGAGGAGAAAGGAGTGTGAGGTGGGATGGATCCCTAAGAGCTGAGGGGAGGCCCCTTTGCTGCCCTGTCATGGCCAGTGCACATGCAAACCTCAGTTAAGAGGGGGTCCTCTTAATGCTGGCATGAGCCAGCCAATTCCTGCAGACAGGTGGCACAGAGGGCTGGAAGCTGGAGCTGCCTTGCTTGCCACAGGATAATTTAGAGATGGCAGTGATGCTGAGGTGGATGTCTGTGCAGGCTCTCTGGCAGGAGTCAGCCCAAGACACTGAATCCCAGGGTAAGGAATTTCTGTGCTGCACCGAGCAGCTGCTCCCCTGGGAACAGCTGTGGCAGCGTTTCCTCAGCAGCTCAGCCCTCACACTGCCTGCTGAGAGCAAAAGGAGCATGCAAGTCAGGTTTACTTAATGTGCAAGGAGTGGGAAAAATCCTTAATAAACCAACAAGTGGAGTATTCTGGGAAGAAGGGCAAAATATGAGAGAGATCAGTTGACACACACTCAACTTGACAGGTAAAGTCTGCATTAGTGAGTGGAGCAACACAGGAATCTATTAAAATGACACAGCAAAAGGGACATCTCTGTTTTGGTAAAGTGGCTTTTTGCAGGTCCTGGTGCAACTGAAGTCAATGGCAAAAGTTCCAGTGCCTGCAATAATTCTTGGGTCACACTCAGACTAATGCTACATTGCTTTATCCAGTCTCCTTTGACTCTTCTCTGCAATAGTGTCATACTGTGGAGATGGAAGAGCACGATCTCACTCGCTCGCTTATAGAGAGAAATAGCTGCAGGTAATTAGTCTGTTGAACAGTTAATTCAATAAGTGGGTGTTATATACCAGCCTTCAGGCTATACGAGGTGAGGGGTCTCAAGCACAAACAGAAGCTGTGTCCAAAAGGAGGGTTCATGTCCAGGCTCTCGAGGAGCGAGAGGTGACACCACGGAGCACAGGCAGAGACAGACCCCTAGTGGTGCCTTGCCAAAAATGTGTGCCACGGAGCTGCTCTGCACAGCCACACCAGCACTTCTGACAGCTCTCATTTAGCATTTCCACCGTGCCTTCAATAAAATAAATGAAAAAACGGCCATATATTCTCCAGTATATAGTTATTAGCCAGAATTCCCATTTCTTCTCTCCTGCATAAACACCACTGATGGTCTGAGGCTGTTTCATCAGAGGAGTCTGAAATAGTCATAGGGTTATAGGGTAACTGAGAATCAGAGGAACAGAGAATCAAACATACATCTGTAATTCTGCCATTTAAAGCAGGATCTTAACATGGATATATTATTATGTCCTGTTTCTTCTAGCAAGCCATCAGATTACTGCCTTGCTAGGTATGGAGGTTTTTCAGTTCAAATAATTGCAATATCATAGGGATTATAACAAACATTTCTCAAGGCATTTTATTTTTAAATGGTAACTTTGCATACTTTTAAGCTGGCTAAAAGGCATGATCTTCATACTGCCTGTAAATTGGAACCATTTTCTGTGTGCAGTTTATCTCATGGCATTATCTGCATAGGAAAACATGCATATTTAATGTTATAGAGCCTTGCATGGAAACTACCAGGACCTCCTTGCTCTTATTGACAAGAATGAATGTCTGTGTTGGTAATTTTCAGAATTAATATACCTTCTACAATGCCCTGGTGTAAATTAAAGGACTAACCTTAGGCAAACAGGGGGGGGGTATATATGAATAGGGGCATAGATGAGTAGAGAAGAAAGACATATTAAGGAGATCAACATGTTCTTTCAAGTTCAGAAGACATAAAGAAGAATCTTTGTGAGTATCGAAAAAGTACAAGTAATATTGGCCTCATAACAAATTCTCTTGGCCCTTGTTCATCACACAAAGCTGACAGGGAGAGCAGAGCAGGTCCAGCTGAAGAACAAGCAGTTCTCAGACTAGTTTGCCTACTTGACACATGTTCTGTAGTGAAGTACAGGGGTTTTACAAACATGAGTGTCTCCTCCTGCTGAGTGCTGTGTCAGAGTGGTGCCCTGGCTGCTGTGTCGCCTTTGCTCCAGAGGTTCCCCTGGGGATCTCTTGAGGTGAGAAGATGCTCCCATGTTTCCCTCAGCACGCAGTTGATGAGAACAGCTGGCTAGTAGAGATCATATCAGCTTTGCTAACTTTCCAAACCTTGTCTTGGTATCTTCCTACTGCTGGGGGTGATAAGAAAACGCATACCAAACCCCTTGGAAAATGGATAGAGAAGGAGGAGGTGAGGAGTGTCTTAAAATTCAAGCAGCTCTCCAGCATCCTGTTGAGGACTGGTTGTTAGTTTTCAGCCTCAGTAGTCCCTGTTAATTCACTTGCTCCCACAGCTGAGGTTTTAGATTACTCAAACCCCCTTCAGGTCAGCAGAGTTCCTCTGCTAGTCGTGTTCTGCAGTCTTGGACAAATGCTTGGTTGATCATCCCAGTTGACCATCCTCATTTTAGAATAAAGTCAGTTAATTCGATCTGAAGGTGAAAAATCCCCTCGCGCCCTAACTCCCAGCTTCTGTGAATACCCTGGGGATTTGTTTCTTATCCTTCAGAGATAACTGCATTTAAATAAATCACTGAACAGGAATAAAATTTGCTTACGATGCAGTTCCAGGGGATTTTCTTAACTCATTGCAGACTGGGTGTGCTGCTTCCTTAGAAATGTGAAAGTATTGTAACAATAAGGGGAGCTCTTCCATTACAAAGGGAATTTCATCCTGATATTCTCAATAAGCTCATGGCATGTCTTGGAAAGTGAACCTGGTTTTGTTTGCATTGACCCAAAGGTGATGTTACTGCACATTGGGTTGATTATTACCCAAGTTCAAATACTGGTAAAGCACAGCCGAAAGCAAGGCTGAAATATGAGAGAGTGAGCTTGATGTGAACGGAGAGCTGGGGAGCAGTGAGGAGCTAGTGATACTCCTAAAATGAAATGTAATCAAATAAATTTGGTTATTTGTGTTTCTAGGAATGTGGTTGAGGGGTAGGTTGGTTGCATATTTTTTGATCCTCAAATTTCTCCTGTTCTTTTCCTGTTGCTTTTGTTCTTTCTCTGCAGGTGTAGAATTTGTTAAGAAGCTCTCAGAGGTGAGCAATGGTACGTGGATGAGATGTCCCATGGTATTTCCAAACCAGGTATCTGTCATATCTGTTATATGCCTCAATAGCTCCAGCCTTCTGTCATTCTGTGCTTTTAAACATACTATTTTTAGTAAATGAACAAACAATTGCAAAGATTGGAAATGTTTTGGAGAAGAATTTGTTTAAGGTCTTTTCCTCTGTTAGATGCTTCTGGTAGGTTAATAACTCCATCTACAGTTCATCACTGAAATAGTTTCAGAAATAATGGAAATAGGAGCCTGAACCAGGTGGCTAATAAGACAAATCCCAGGTTCTGTTCACATTTTAAGCAATGGACAGTGAGGAGAACACAGCAGTGTGAGGGTAAAAGTGCACGATTTTGATGTGCTTTGCTGAAACAGCTCTTTGATGGCACAGAGAAGGAGGGTCCACACACAGCTGAAGCTGCTCCTCAGCGGGTTTGGGGCAGTCTCTGCTCTGTTGCTGGAGATTTCAGGGCTAATGTGCTTTCTCCCAGGGGAACATGAACTCCCTGAGTTACTCAGGATGGGCAAGAGGAGCAAATCTCATCCCAAAGTCCAGGGGGAAAGTTGGAAGGAAAAACAAGTGGAAAAAAAAGCTATGATCAGCTGCAGAGAGATGCACATCTGCTTCCCCCATGCCTTGTGGGGCCAGACAAGCTGGTTTCTTTGTGGCTGGTCCTCCTTCACAGCCAGCCAGCTCAGGCACTTGTCTG
Source organism: Campylorhamphus procurvoides (assembly GCA_013396655.1). Classification (NCBI taxonomy): domain Eukaryota; kingdom Metazoa; phylum Chordata; class Aves; order Passeriformes; family Dendrocolaptidae; genus Campylorhamphus; species Campylorhamphus procurvoides. The sequence goes on along the minus strand of WBMV01002770.1, from coordinate 68,521 downwards.
GACTGGAGGTGCTGATGCAGCTCCAGGCACTGTGCTCTGATGGGAGAGGAGCGACAGAGGTTCTGATAAGGGTTGGGGATATTCCCATCTTACACAGAAGTCAATTTTCACCGATGATTCTTCTGGTTTTGCTGGGGTTACTTGTGGCAATAGAGCTGAGTGGCAATAAGCAAACATAATGTCCTTGTACACGAGATACAAAGAGAGTTTGTGTGAAGTATTTATAGGTCAGTGTGCTCATCTGTTCGTGACCTGCTTTGCAATCTCCAAAACACAAATATTAAAAATTGCTGTTGTCTATTAGTGTCAAATAAAGAGGCAGTGGCAATGAACTCCAAAAAGAAGCTTAACTGCTCCTCAGTTCTTCTTGTGGCAGAGGTTATAAGCTTTGTGGGCATCAGTTTTAGTGTGTATGTGCACATGTGGGCAGATGTATTAAAACAGCTCTGCTTTCAGGGCTTTCACCCCCTTCTTTGGAAGCTGTGGGAGCTCTGTGCTTCTGGGAACATTATTTTGAAGGGATCTAAGTAGGCATTCTGATGTATTCATTACTTCAGGCTCCTACATAATTCTTTTTAAAAAATATATCAGTCAAACCAGCCATAAATTTATTAACAACAGAGTTATTTAGTAAGTGAGCTGTTTTAAAAAAAAAAGCTAACAAATTAAGGACAGAAATGCAAAATTGGTTTTCTAAGCCCAAAAAGCAAGTAGGCAAAAGAACCAGGATATCATTGTCCTCACAGTATTTTTAGCATGTTACAAATATAAATGTATTTTCTGGCACAGCAGGATTTCTCCATGTGAACCATATTGTAGGTGTGGAGGTTAGATCCCTGTAAAAACCATGCTCCAATGCCTTTCATCTCTGTGACGGGAGAATTCTGCCTGCTACACCATCTTCTTCCCATGTGATTGTCATTCAACACTGTTTACTGGCACCTTTGACAAAATCTTCTGTCAAAATAACTCCAAAAACAGTATTTGAACGAGGCATTTAAGAAAATAATGTGGTTTATTCTCAATGATCGTGATAGCTAAACATTTATTTGTGAATCAATTTTTTCCTAGTGTTATTTGCTCTTGAAATCCTTGGAGATTATATTCTAGTGACATCTGTTAACACTGCTACACTTAACATGTAATTAGGAAGGGGAAAAAAAAGAAAACAGAAAACAAAAGCCCATGCCAATCTAAATGTGCTTGAAAGGTGCCAGATTGATAACTCTGGAGAATTGAGTCCTCTGTGTATCCTCTGAATTAGCACAACAAAATCGATGGCAGCATAAACTTGCCCATGTCACCCTGAAATGTCTTGTGCTCACTCAGCTGTGAGGGCAGCCTGGGCTCCCTTTCACCCCCAGCCCTCAGGATCCTGGGAGGAATGACATGAGGGATGTCATCCCATGCTGGAAGGGCCGCACTGAGAACCCAAAACTCATGTCAAATAAAGTCCTGACCGCCCGTCTGAGGTCAAACTTTTGGTTGTACTTTGCGGTTCCAGCATAGATTACAAATGGTGATTTTGAATGAAAAGGCTTTATGATGCATTTCCAATCTGTTAACTCTCCAATCCCCTGGTGTGTTTGATTTAATGCATAAACTGCCACTGACAGGACAGAGCCAGAGGCATTACAATCTATCATGTCAAGGCTTCATACATTAAGAGCACTTGTTAGCACACACTGGCACAGGGCACTGGGAGAGTTCTGAGTTATGCTAATGATCCATGGATAATGGGGCACAGGCAGATTTCTGCACCATACCTTTAAAGCAGTGCCCCAGTGCTTTTAGGATGTGTCAAAGTGCACAGAGGCTTGGCACTGTAACATGCTTTAATGCATCTTCAGAGCACCTTCTCTTGTATGCTCTGCTTTAATTGAGATTAAATGGCTTTGAAGGTCCAAACACAATTTCAAGGACAATGCAATATCTCATATTCTCAGTGAAAGGTTTTTAATGTGTTTCCTTAAAACCAAGACAAATATACCCTACAAACACATTACACCAGACTAATGTTAAAAGTCTGTCTTGAACTTAGAGGAGCCCATACAATTTGAATTTAAAACATGGCATAGTATTCCCGAGGCTCTGACTGGGATGGGGTGAGAGAACTGCAGAGGAGCTTGGGTTCTGCAAGAGCACCAGGGAGCAAAGTAACAGCAGAAGCAACACTTTTTAAAAAGGCAAATAGAGGAGCCTGGATCCTGTGGAAAATCAGATGGAATTTGTGCCAGGGGAGGCTTGTGAGAGCATTCTTCTGGGAGTACATAGTCTGAATTCTTTGCACAGTGTCAAAGGCATGAGCAAAACCACCCCGAAAGTTTGGGTTAGTTTGTCCCCCTTGCCTTTACAACAGTCCTGTGATAATGGTTTAAGGAAATTTAAATGGATGTCATATGAAAAGAGAAATGGCAAAGAAAGACACTTGGCTCCCCTCCCTTTTTTTGTAACTTCAGATAAATACTTAGCATTTTCTTTAGTTGCTAACTTGCCCTCTCTGCCTTGCTTCAGTGATGATATAAAGGTGCTGCAGTACCTTGGAAGATGTTGCTGCATTCTAATAATGGTAACTGTGAAGTTTCATGACCCTCCTGAGCCTACATTTGAGGACTCATTGGAAAATCTGCCATCATATCACAAGGATGTGAAGTCTAATACCACCAATTTTCTGAATTATTCATTAGTCTGAAAGAAAGAGAAGCAACAAAGACACAGACAGCTTCTTTTTATTTATGGCTTTACTACCCTTCATATTTTTTAAGTGAAGGGAATACAGTCCTTCCATCTTTTCCACAACAACAGCGGCAAAGAACACAAAATATGTATGCTTGAGAAGTTGGGATTTCTGGGAATACACTTTCCTCTTTTAGCTAGCATTTTAACATAAGGTAAAACATTTTTTTGACAAGGTAAGTAGAGTAAACAAAGATCAGTGAGAAGGCAGAAATTATTGAAGTACTGGAAAAACTGCTGCAGGCTACTTTTTCACACATTGCTGCTCAAGTCAGGATTATGCTATGACAGTTCTAACTCTCCTGCTGACATCCTTATAGACTCTACTACATTATTTACTTCTTGTAAAATAACATTCTATTACAGCTCCTTCATGTCCTGCTGCTAGTCTGAGTTCAAGGGGAAGGAATTCTGCTCTCCTCACTTCCAGCTCGTTAATGTAGCTCTGAGGAGATCATTACGAAGAAGACTGATATGCAGCCCCTATTTCATGCCCCATTTTCTGTTGCAGTAACCACTGTATTTCTAGGGTGTTGGTCTTCACTTAAATCGACAGCACAGGTAGAACGTGTCAGCCTCTGTTGGGAAGGATCAGGTGAAGGATGCCCCACCCTGTGCTGAAGATGTAATGTCTTTTTTATGTCTCTAAGGGGGGAAAGCTTTCAGCTATTTCTCCTCCTTTTTCATTGCAGGGAAAAGCGAAGCCAGGCATGCAATCATACCTGATTTCAAAAGGAAAACAGTCGATTCTCAGTAGACTTGCAGGAACATCTGTGGATAAAGCAGGGTTAAAGGCAGACAGGTTGCTTAAACACTCTCTGAAAACTGGCTTAGGTCTCTTCTTCAGTGTCAGGAGATAATCAAACACATATCACTGAGTCCCAAGTAACGAGTCTGCTGAAACTTGTTTTCTGGGAAGACATACTTATTAGGGCCCAGAAAAGGAATTTGCCTCGTGTCTCTGAATTCTCACTGTTAAGTCCAGCTAACAACCAGCTGCACCACGAGCAAAATATTCCCACAGTTTGGTAGAAAGCTCCCAAGTACCAGCCTTTGAAAAGTCGTACTTTCATCCCTGCCCAAATCACCTTGGCAAGTCAATCCTCAGCCCTGCTGCTTGCAGTGTGAATCTTGAAAGCATCACTTGACACTTGAAGAGCTGCCATCAAACCACTTGCTTTGAGATGGTCAGAGGACAGGGAAGCCCTGGCACTGCACACACTCAGTTCTGAGCAGTGCACTTCATCAGCCTTCAGAACCCCAATGAAACTGAGGTTGCATTTCATCAGTAATAACACAGACAATGTGATAGTTATCTAATTATCCAGTCCTTGGAAAGGGATACTGAAACTTCCCAGTGAAAGTGAATCATATGTGCTCTTCCTTGAAGACAGACAGTGAAAACCAGCACTGGTGGCAGCAGCATTTCCTTAGTGGGTCCTGATAGGTGCAAAGCATTTGGCCACTGATCTCTGAAGTTTGGCAGGGGCTGTGTGGGAATTACAGGGTGATTTTTGCCACTTGCCTCTCCCTGAACCAGGACTTCAGGTACTGTCTCTCATATTTTCACTCTTCGCTGTGCAGCTTTGAGTTAGGACATTGAAATCAGGGATAAAGTTACGTCCCTGACTGTGCTGTGTCAGGAGCTGGTGATTGTTAACTCTGTTTCATGGCCATGTCCATGGGTAATTAAATATCTCATTCCTCATGAGAATATTCTCTCCCGATCCTTCAAAGAGGCAACAGGTGAAAGTGGCAGGAGGTCCAGTTTAAACAGTGTGGTTACCAATTCTCCCAGAGCAGTCAAACAGGAGAGACACTTGCTATTTCATCCCGATATGGGGCTATTGCTTAATGTAAAAGAATTATTTTGATTCTTGGTACCCTTTGATTTCAAGGGCGTTTGGGACAGATTCCCACAATTTTGCTTTATAGCCTTCTTGGTGAGTTGGTGTGTGGAGTCCCTGGGTGGGTCACACAGGCACTGGGAGGAGTCACAGTTCTTATTAGCAAAGGAAAAATCATGTTGTTCATTTATGCTGCAAAATTTCATTTCCCTCAGGCGTGAAAGGTGATCCTCTTCTTCATCCCCTCACTCCTCTATCTCCCGAGTCTGACCTGCTTTTTCTCTAAGAGGGGTTGATTATTCTCTGGAAAACCACTTTTGAAGGAATTTCAGTAAAATACCATGAATATCTGACCAGCTGTTGAAGTCATTTAGTTCAAGTGCCTGTGGAATGTTTTTAAGACCTGGTGTCCTAGCTCAGTTTGCTAGGACTGGTAATTCAATCTTTGAACCAGGGAGTCATTATATTTATCTGTTTGCATTTGGTTTTTATAGACCACCAATTACTGCTATCAAAATATGTTAAATTAACTGTGTTCTAGGAAAGCAGATCATTTCAGTGTAGACTGGTAGGTATCCGATTATAAATGAAGCTACCTTTTATTTATTGCAAAGGCTAGCACATTCATCAGCATACCTAATTAAAATTTAACAATTAATAAGCAGTGGCAAACCCTGCACGAAGGTCAGTAGCAACCTAAGCAAACTTATCAAAAAATGCAAAGGGGTTTAGAGTTTTTAAAAAGTTCATTCTGTCCTTAATTAACAGATCTAATTACAGCTCTGCCATAGCAAAATGCAAAATGATCTCTTCAAAAGACAAGAAGTCAAAGGTTTAATAGTGCAGATAACCTTCTTCTTCAGTACACACTGACCCAAATGTAGAAGGGAATTTCACCAAGCAGTCAACAGAGTTGATTGGATGCCTTTGACAGAAATTTAAGCCAAGCAATACATAGAAATCCCCAAACAACAAAGGAATTGAGAGGGAATAAAAACTCTCTTGTGTCTTGGGATTTGAAATAACACCAAGTCAAGACTTTGGATAATCTCCTTTCTTAGCAAGTTGTCAATGTATTTATTCTGTGACCTTTGCTGGTTAGTTTTGAATAACACTCTCTGTTCTGTGGACTGCATGTGTTTAATTATCACCTTATGTCACAAAAATGGACAGTGCAAAAATCAAGGATAATCTAGCACAGCAGAGCTAAATACAATAGAGCAAAACACTTAAAATTCCTGCAGTTTGCAGTCAGCATTTAGGGGCTGAAGGGCAATTTTCCAAGTTTCACCGAAGGGTTTAGTTCTGCATTACTTCTTCAAGAAGACCAAGAATAAAACCAAGCGTTCTGTTCCCAGTTTTGCGGGAAGAGGCTGGAAAGGAACAGAACTGGGTTCATCAGTAAGCGAATTCAATCTTCCCGACTGATTTATGTGGGCAAGGGTCATTACACGTGGGTAATAGAAAGTGGCTGAAAGAAAAACTCGGCTGCTTAAAATTAATAATATATGGTTGAAATGAATTCTTACTCTTCATCTTTACGTTTGGATTAGCAGAAGGAGCACTGCTATGAGAGGCAGGATGTCTTCAGGGGGACCTGACCCGTGTGAATATCCTTAGTGTTCCCTTTCATGGCCTGCCAGTGACAGAGCCATGAACAAGGTACATACAGGAGACACAATGGAGTCTCAGTAATTATCCTGGACAGGCTCAAAACACAGGAGCCATATCCATCCTCTACTGGAACTGCAGCACAGCATAACAAATTGTTCAACCAAAAAGGCTCATTAAATGCAACATGAAAACAGGGGGCCTGTTCTGGGCAATCGCCATGAATTGGCCTCTGGCTTGACCGCACCATCCTGACCTGAATTCATTTCATATGACATGATCATTTTCTATTGGCTGTAGAAGGGGACAAAATGAAGCCCACTCAGGCTGATGAGAATTTTAAGACTTCTTTTTAATTCCTTTTCTTAAAAAAAAAACCCACAAAACTATAATCTTGTGGTTTTAAGCTGCCTGGCTTGGACTTATAGGTATGATCACTCACCAGTAACATGCCACACCATAGTGGCCTCATGCTAGTCCTCTGCTGCATATGTGAGAGCAGAAATACAGCAAACATGCTCTTTTTCTGCTCAAAGGAGCCAGGCATCCTGTGTGGCCATGAGATGATCCCCCACCTCACCTTTAAAGAAATTACAGTGATCTCTTGAAAATCTGGGTGCTCAGGAAGGGTTGTGTTTGATCTGTGGTCCTTCCCTGCATCCTGCCACAGTACAGGAGACAGAACTGGTGGCTTGAAAACACAGATAGTAGCCAATATCCCATTATCCCATTCCTGTCTTCGGTAACACTTGCTTTAAGATAAGAAATGAACATAATTACTTGCGTTCTGCTGATGGGAAGTGAAATATCAGAGCTGGACATTATTACTGTTGCTGGTGTTATTATTACTGAGGTAGAAGGAAGTGCAGGGCTATAAAAACTCTTCTAGGCAGTCACTCCCTCCTACAGACCATTAAAGGTTCACTTCACACTTACATCTCTTTCTTCCAGACTGAATCCTGAATCATTCATTTGGCACTTGATGCTCCTAAAAGAAAACTCTTTTTTTTGAAGCAAACCCCTCTCTTGATGCCTGAATGCAGCCTGAAGATGTTCCTCACCAGAGACAAAAAGCCATCCAAGCTTCTTGCATCTGTTGAGACTTGAAAGCAGCAAGACATGAAGATTGTTGGTGTATTTTCCAGCACCATACAGTGTCCAAGCTTTAGGTAATATCCAGTTACTCCAATAGGATGTGACCCAGGACACTGTAGGAAATGTGCTAGACCAGATTCTAGAGCAAAGAGAACCAAACCCAACCCTTCCTCCCCTGCCTTGCCAAACTCTCAGCTTACACAGCGACTGCCTTTAAAGAAAAACCTTAGGGAGAGATTCAACAGCAAGGAAAGCACAAGCTTTGGGTTGTGCAGGTAACATACCTCTACTGAAGAGATTATTTTAAAAAAAAATTACCCTTTTTTTCTCTTCTTTCCCCTTTTTGCTTTTTTTTCTGTTTTCCCTCTTCTTTCCAAGAGATTTTCTCTGTCAGTGCTTCACCAAAATATGAAATAAGTTTCAGGGACTCTAAAATGTCCTTTAATATTTAGTTTAGGAAGAGACACCCCTTCCCTGTGCGCCATTCTCCTTCCCAAAAGGGTTTCTCTCTTTCTTTTAAGACTATCACAGCACTGAGAAAGCATGTGAGTATTAATTTTTGGTCTTTTGTGAAGCTTTTTCTTCCTCTTTTCCTACTCCAGCACAAGTCCTTTCTAAATTAAAGCAAGCATGCGAAGCAAGTGACGAATTAACAAATGAAGACCACCCAGCTCAGATATTTTCAGGCTCAGAAATCCTGAATATCCCATGCATTATTGCCCTCTAGCGTTACTGCAGAATCTACGTAGAAGATTCCATCTGTAAAACTGAATAACAAATGCACTTTTCAAAGAGACCCTGAGCAGAAATGCCCATACATCCATGAAAAGAGGCATTTTGCAATCCCCTGGTTTTGGTTGGGTCAGTTATCCAAGGGCTTGACTGAGAACCAATGCTGTAAATATTCATTTCCACGCAAAAGGGGGAGCACAGGGCTCTTTGCCCTTCACATCTCTATTTGCACTCCAAAGAGGATGCCCCTGGTGCCATATGGACGTTTTGGTTTAATTCCAGTTTTCCTGTGGCTGCAGGTTTCTCAGGGAGCTTAAAATGCTTGGTTTAGCAAGGGGCCAATATAAATAAAATTAATAAACATGTCAGTGTAAGCTGAAAACAGCACTGTTGTAGAACACTGGAACATGACCTGTTGCTGTGTCTGGTCCACGAGACTTAGATGTGCATCAAAGAAGGAGAAAAAAAGTAAATAATTGGCACTTTTTATGGAAATAGCCAAGGTTTTCCAATTTCCAGGGTAATTAAGAAGTTGAAATGGGAAGAAAATTACTAAGTCCCAGTGCTTTCCTTTTGTTTAAACATATCCTTGCATATCCTTGATGCAAACAGCCCCAGACTGTGAGGGAGTGTGGATCCAGATCTGTCCTCTCCATGAAAGTGGGGACTAAATACCTACTGCTCCCCTGCCAAATTAAAATCATAGTTTAGCAGACAGGCTGTGAGAAGTTTGCTGGAGTGGGTGCTGAAAATTAAGACCCTGTATCACTAATTTTGTTACTCATTAAACCCAGTCTAATAGCACACTGGTTGCAATTTTAAGTCAAAGTGGTCAACAGGAATGTTCCGTTGGTTTGAATATGAGACCTCTAAATTCATGGTTTGGTTGGTATTTAAATGATGCTCAGCATTATTACCAGACAGGCATCAAACATTACACATTTCCTCATCTGCTGAAAGGTATATCATGGCTCAGTGGGTAAAGGTATTACTTGTGAGATGCTGAGAGTTCAAATTGGGGATTTCCTGCATCCTTTTGTTTTCCTGCGCTTCATTTTTCCCATCTAGAAAATGGGATGATGAAATAATTCTCTTACATAGAATTCTTCCCGCAGATGAAAATGGTCCATCAGAGCTGAGGTTTACTAGATAATGTCCAGACTTCTTCTGAAAGCTCTAAACACAATAGGATAAGTTCCTAGATTTTTTTAATACTCTCCAAACTCACATTAGCTTTTGAGAAAAGGTCTCTAACCTTTCTGAGGCTTCAGAGCTCAGATCAGCAGGTAAATGCACTTTCCTCAAACCATGCATCACGTTCCTTTTGCTGCCATTTAGGGAGTAGTCTGGGGGGAATCCAGAGAACTCCAGTCAAGAGCCCCAGAGTGATCCATGGAAAGTGCAATGTCCAGTTCTCTCACGGGTGTTTCCATTCTCTTCTCCTGCAAGAGCTCATGTGCACCTCTGGAAAAGATTTTGTTGGGAATATACTGATGAAAGCCAGCAAAGAACTCCTCTCATTTCTTATTCAGAATTCTGAAATCCCTAACAAAAGGTGGATCGTGACATCCCAGCGAGTCTACAAACAAGAAATGTTACTAAGGCTTTTACATATTTATACTGAGTCTGATTTTTGTCTCATCCTGATTTCACAGCTGTATCCTGCAGTCAGCTTTGATGACATAACATGATCCTAATAAAAGAAACAGGGTCAGTGCAGTGCAAAACATCCCACTAAATTTGGTGATCTATTTATCTGTTGCTTTCAGTCTGTAAAGGGTCTGTTCTGCATGTTCTTTTGCCAGCCATTTACAGGCACTAATGATTAGACTTTTAAAGTCACTTGGGCATTTGCCATGCTCAAGAACTCCTGGAATGTTCAAAACAGCTGAGATGCTTCTGCCTTTTAAAAGACTTTGACAAGAGCGAGGCACTAAAATTTCTCAAAACTGTCAGTAAGTATCTATCTGCATCTTTAAAAATGAAATGTCTATCAAAATGTGACCCTAATCCTTTTCTGAGAAGAGAAGACCATGACATGCCAATACTGGGTGTGTTACATCACACTTTTGAAACGTATTTGCCAACATTTTTTCACATCTACTTGACCCGCCTGCAAGAAGCCAGCATTGAGATAACTTAGACAGGATGATTTAAAATCTGATCTTGAACAAGACACCAGTTTTCTAAATGATTGCAAATGTCTTTAACATTTCATGCTCTGAAGCTCATTTTTTTAATGATCCTCATAACTAGATTTTTATGATGAATCTTTATGATTCAGAGAAATCAAATCTCAGAGTGATTTGTGTCTCCCCCCTTAGCTACGGTTATAGATTTATGGTAATCTTAAGTTGTGCTCTGGTTGTTTTTTTAAAATTCAAGGCCTTTTAAAGGATTTCTTTCTGAAGGTAAAGGGGTGAATGTGCTGCAGGTTGAGCTCTGGGACACAGCTGGGACACAGCTGGAACACAGCTGGGATACAGCTGCCCTTGGGCCAGGGCTGCAGCTCCTGCACTCTAAACTTCCTTACTGAGCCAGTCACAGTAGGAGCTTAGGTAAGGAAGATTGCATCTTTACCTCTGATTTGAACTGGACACAAATAGGATCGTTTTTATGGTCGGAATACAAGGGCTGTGTACTTTGGGGATGCCCAATTTTTGCATAAGTAGAGTAGAAAAGTGGGCTGCTGAAGGATGTGAGAGAATTCTGTAGAATCCTTTGGAATCAACTGAGTGGCAGAGAAGCAGTTTGGAGATTTTTTTTCTCTCTTACATTAACAATAGAGTTTTAACTAAGGCACCACTTCAGAAGAGCAGCAATGAAAGGAGAACACAACTCTGATTCTCAGAGCTTGCAGGGCTGTCAGTGAGAGACAATGCATCTCCACCTGTAAAGTGGGCAAATTTATTCTGCGAGACTCTGAGAGAAAATAAATGTGGAACTTCACAATGCTATTTATTCAGTCACTTTTCAGCATATAACCACTGCTGAAAGTTCTCATAATAGTCAGTAGGAATCTCATAAGCATCTCAATGGAACTTACATTCCTGCCTCTGTGAAGAGTCAGCAACCAAGTCCATAACAAGGCTCATCTTCTTTTATTTTGCTGGAGAGACTCTTAATCAGTTCACAGTTGCCTGGTATGTGTCTAATTTTATGTAGCAAGGAAAAGATGAGCATGTCCATATCCATACTGACTTAGCAAGTTCAGAGGTATTTTACTTGGAAATTTACAAACAGAAAGGATCCACGACTGGAATTGCAAATGTCAATAAGCATAACACATTTAGAATTGCATTTCTTTTCCTCTAAATTGTTTCTCTGCAGCTTGTCATTACTTGTGTGACACATCAGCAGGCTCGGGACAGGCACAGTACCACAAGTGTCACAGGGTCACATTCCCAGGATGCAAACTCTGGTTTCATAGATGCAAACACGTATTTTAAGATTTTTCACATGTTAAAATAAAGCTGTCCCTGAGATATATGGGAGAATAATAAGAAACAAGAAAAGTTCAGCATTAAATGCATTTTGACTGCCATGTCTGGAAAATCTCCACTGCATTCTGGAGAGTTTAAATCTGGACTGAGAGGGAAATTTGGCCCTGGAAATAGCACAGGCTAGTGTGTAAGTCTAGCCAGGAGCATGCTGAGCTAGAAGGAGAATTGGGTCTATGTGATCTGTGATGACAGCTTGTGCCTTGAGTCCCATAAAGCAGAATGGCAGAGAAAAGCCTGTTTTAAGTGTCACTCTTTAGCTCAGGAGCTAAACTCTTAAGGGTGGTGCTGGTATTATGAGAAACTCCAAGCAAATCCTTAGCCCCTAATGCATTTTAATGGAAACCATTCGATGCAGGACTTTAAATGTTAAATGATAACTCATAGAGGGTTTTGAAGTAACTTGAACCTTTCAGGGTTTGGGATCTGAAGTCAAATTCCTCTCCACGTTCTCAGAGTCCCATCTATTCTTGCTGCCTGGAAGGGCTGAGCACAGGTGTGAACTGATCTCCATGTACCTGCCAAGAGAAAGTTCAGCATGTAGGGCTGCTCCTCTCATAGCAGAGTCAGGGTTCAGATCCTCCAAGGGATATGGCTTGCAACTGGCATGAGATGCAATAGCCAATAGATACTTAAGCTTATTTAGGATATGGACCTCAAATATTGGCTCTAATTAGCTCATTAAATCACTGCTGTATGGGAGTGCAGAATGAAGAAACCGTTTACCCCTCAACACAGTCTTTTCCACGTTAGGATGAGATGTTTGCTGAGGATAGATAATATCTTATCATGCAGTAATACCTGCACTGTACCTGCCCTGTAGCTACACAGAGAATGTGCAGTCCTGGCATCTCTCCCAGGCTCTGCAGTGTGTTCACTTCCAGTTTTAACCACTTTAGTAGTAAAAGATCCTTCCTTGGCAGTGGCTACAAATACCAGAATTCCCAGTGTGGGGAAAAGTTTAAATATTCAGAATTCACCTTCAAAGCATTAGTTGAAAATCACTTTAAGAAATTCTGCTCATCTTTGTCTTTTATCCTGTGAAGAAAAGCAAAACTATAAAACTTTAAGAAACAAAACCTGTCTCTGACCTTGCCTGGATAGGGCAGACGTGTATGGAACGAGGGCCTTGTTAGTCAGCAGCTTTCAGTGTTTGCAAGTTTAATGACATGATGTACAGCCTGTACAATTACCCTAATAGACTTTATCACACTAATAACAAGCTCTTAGAGGTCTGGAAGCCATGTTCTGCTCCTGCTTCTTTTCCTTTTATCTATTGCAGTGCACTTGACATCTGCTAGTTTTGGTAAATTCAAGTTGACATTGTCTTAGAGAGGCAAGAGAAGACCACAGCTGCATGCCCTGATAGGAATTCCCTGAGAACCTGAGCTGATACAGCTCTGGAAAATGAAGCAATTCTCCTGGTCCAGTAGAAAAAAGGATCTGAAAAGTGCTGTTCTAGCTGACTGTTTTTACGAGGAGGGGCCTTTAGGGGAAAGCCTTTAGGCAAAAACACTGTTATAAAAGTTTTCAGATATTTTCAAGCTGTATGTTGTGATTCTCAATTACAGTTCTTTACTGGTCAGGCTGAAGAGAATTGTCCCTTGTTCTTAACTTTGAGTTTAGAATAAGGAAAGACTCTTGTCTTTCCAACAGGCTTGGAATCTGCAGCTGACTTGATATGTTCTTGGCTTGCTGACTTTGCTTTATCCTCTTAACAGAATAAATGTTCTCATGTAATAACAAGCCCGACAGATCTTCATAACTGATCCCTATTCCTGACACGAAGGGCACAGGATGCAAACAGGATGAAGCACTGTAAGTATTGTGCAATGGAAGTATTGATTCTCTCAACAGCAGGACTGCCCTTCTCTATAAGTGCCCACCTCAGCAAGAAGGAATTATGGGGGAAAATGGACCGGGGAAGTAAAATTAGGCTTAAATGAAAAGAAAATGTGTAACTGATAACTCAGTGAGAGCCTGCCAAGTAGTCTCATTGCGTAAGGGCTCAGTTTCACATAGAGCCTTTAAATATATCAATAGATTTCTTTGGATTACTGAAGGTTAAGACAAGTATAAGTGGGGGAGGACTAATAAATCAACCCTGCTTGTACTAGATATGAGTTTGTAGTGTTCAAAACCCCTTTATACAATTAGAATGATTTACAGAGGAGTGATTGGCATAGGCTGAGGGGTGCTGTGGGTAATGGGTAAAACGATGTGAGAAGGGCTGCTCACACCTCTTGCAGCAAAATTATAATCAAGCAAGTTGTTCTTTCAAAGCCTGATGTCCTTGATAAACAAGGAATGGCAAGACTTATTAAAGTGCAGTGCAATCATTGTTATACCCTGCTACTGGAAGAGATTGGTGTCAAGTTCTGTTATTGCTGACGTTTTCACAGCATCCAAACGATCTCTTTGGAGGGGTGTGAGAAGGCACATTGGCACATAATATGTGCACACCTATTCCCAAACCTGCAAAACCACTGCAGGAACCCTTTAACCTGTTCTTTCATCTTCCTTCCTACCTTGCTGTTGTCTCACAATCTGCTCCCACTGAGCTTGCTGCAGTTGTCTAACGAATTTCACATTCAGATGGTTGAGTCACATTACACTCCACAGGGTCATATAAATGTTCTGAAGCTGACAGTTGTGATTACAAGTTAGTTGGGTAAGAAGAGGACCCCTGGGCACAAATCTCTGATGTACCTGAAAATTCTTTTGGCAGCAGTGACTAAATCTTTCCCAAGCCTACAAGGTCCATTTGCAGCTCAGTTGCCATCCATATTTATCTGCCTCACACATTGAAATTTTGTGATGACAGTGATAGGATCTCTAGGAAATGCCTCAAGTAGATTGTTTCCATGGATAGCCTGTAATGCTCATTCTTTTGAAACAATCTTCCAGGGTATGTTCTCCTGATGATGCCATCTTATGCTATGTTTAAAACAAAACAAAACAAAAAAAAAACCAAAACAAAAAATAACAAAACCTAAAACAAAATATGTTCTTAAAACAATAGAATCCTCCTTAGTTTCAAGTCTTAGTGGCTCATAACATGGTAAGTCTTGGTTGCAGCACTGTCACCAAATGTCGATGTTGTTCTGCTAAACAATAAAGGGAAAGTGTTGGCTGCTAGAAGGGACAAATACAGTGTAAGATCATCAAGCAACTTAAATTTCTCATGTTATCTCATCCTGTGGAGGGACGTAAGAAAAGAAAAAACTACCAAGGACATGGAAAATCCTGTTACACATACAGCCTCTTTGCTCCTAGGTACTTTCAGTTCCTGAGGATCTCTCAGTAGGAGTTCCTGCTCAGAACCAATGTATTTAATCACAGGACTAGTATGATCAGATCAGACAACTGCAGCTACAAAAGGAATCAGTCCTACTCGCATCATGTGGATTTTAGAAGCAATAGCAATTTTAGACACACATCTTGGTCTTGGGAAATCAGACTGTTGAAATTGGTCTTCAAGTATTTAGCATTTAGGTATTTAAACAGAGGTGATATTTGGGAAGTTTTCAGCTGAGTCTCTGGAGAGAACTGCTTCCCTTGGTCTGTGATCAAGGCAGTGCATGGCCTAGTGTGATACAGGGACGTGCCTGAGATACAAGCAGGTTTTAACAGGGATTTTGTAATTCACTAAATTCAATGCTTGATTCTTTTCATCTCTCAACACAATCCACATCTGAAGGCCTAAATATTGGAAAAAAGAAGGCAGCCCTTGCTCTGAAGAAGCTGTTTAATACTGAGACAATGCAGCTGGATAATTTTGTCTGGCCTTTTTTTTCAAGAACAAAAGGATGTAAAAGCAAGGAAGGTTGCTTAATGGCTTGGAGAAGCTGAGAAGGGGGGTTTGTGGTAGACTGTAAAATGAGCACTGAAAAGGAGGGGAAATAGCTTTCTCTAACTCTGTCTTCTTGTTCCTGAACTTGTGAAGTATCCACACAGCAAAAGAACTTCAGTGTTCAAACACTGTCACTGCAACTAACTGCACCAAGGGCCTAATATAATGTGTGCTGAAGTCACCAGGAGTCTTTCCATCAGCTGGAATGGATGTTGGATCAGGTTCAACACAACAGAGAAATGCAAACTCTGCAGGCCTGGCTCTCAGAGGAGCCCTTTACGATGTCAGCTGAACTAAACCGTGCACTAGCTGAGCTGGTACTGCCGTCAGAGACACTGAACACGTAAGTGATTCTGCAAAATGAGCCATATGTTAAAGGGTGGCCGTAGGCAGGAGATGCAGGTCAGTGCATCCCTTCAGAAGCACCACCTCTGTGCTGTAGAGGGGCTATGGTGTGCATTGTGCAAAGTTTCTGCTCAGCAGAATTAGTCTTCATTTAATTTTGATATTTAATCAAAAGACTGTATTTCATAGTTACTCAACAGTGTTCCCTAAGGTAGGTAACTTATTTTCTGGGAGAAGGAGATGCAGAGGTTTTTTCTGAGCCCATGCACTGATCTCCCTTGAGACTCAAGGCAAAGTTTCTGTAGCTCCCTCCATCATTATTCAGTTGCTAAAACAGCCAGAAAGTGATAGCAGTGCTCTATTGTAAATGTGCCCTCTTGCCATTCACAACCTGAATATCAGTTCTTCAAAATTGGGCTTTTTATTTACAGCCTTCTAAGTACATTTCCAGAGCTAGATAATACAGTCTTTGTCAGCAATACAAGCAATAAAATATTACTGTATAGCTGGCATCTCTAAACCCAGAATACAACCCAATCAAACTGACACAACTGATAAAATTCAGTGCTGCAATTCTTGCAAAGTCTTTACAGCACTCTGAAGTGCTTGAGTACAGAAGAGTCTGGAAATCAGTGTGGGTTTGTCAGACAAACCCACCTCTCAGTGCCAGGGAATTGTGCCCTTCGTTGCACTGATTTAGTGCTCCATGCCAACCCCATTCTCGTTAGGAATTGCTCACCAGGGACAACTCAAAAGTGGTTTGCTGCTTTTAAGTAAGAAATCGAAATGAGTGGAAGCTTCAAGTGGAGGTGTATGTTTTCTTTTGCTGCCAGAAATCCTTCTGTCCTTTGCATCAATAAAACAGATTGATTCTAAATTTGCTAATCCTGTTGAAAATGGTTCCCTTGTACTCTCTCTGAGTCCAATAAATGGGGATGGAAAGTGACAGAGTAGGTGCAGGGTGATATAGATGGTGAGTCAGAACTCCTGAGATCCCCCATGTTGGGGTTGTTGGGTTTTGTTTGAAGGAGTAATCCAGAGCTGCATTATAAATGCACCCCCAGCCCTAAGGATGCTTCATCAATCACTTATTTCTTGAAGAACTAACTTCTATAGAAAACCTGTTACAGAATTTCTCTGGCTCTTGAAGTCTATCGAGCCTGGGAAGTCCTTCAGTAACTCCCAAGCTTTTAACCACTCAGGATTTGTTGTCCTCCCTTCTGCCCCTGCAGGAACAACATAAATTTAAATGAAAGATGATTTACAAGGTTTTGAAATAACATGGTCTATGTAAACGTGTCAAATAGCATTAGAGCTGATGGGAAGGATGCAAAAAACCCATACATATCCTGTGCCATGCAAAAATGTATTGTTTGGGACACAAGCTTGCAGCCAAACTCCCAGCCAGCATATTCCTTATTGCTTCCCCATATTGCTGCAGGGAATACTGGAGAGAGGGACAAAAAGAAACAGATTTTATTGTTTCAAAGCTGCCCCTTTCCTTCCTTCATCTTTTCTCTGCTTATGTCTCACTGATCTTCAGACCTCCCTTTAGGAGGGAGATTAAACAACTATCTGGGAAAACAAAGGACACACAAGACTTGTTTTATTTTAAAGAAATCTTTCTCAAGCGTGTCTGTTCTCAAATGCTTACCTTCAGATTTTAATTTTGTTGTTTCAGTTTTCCGTGTGTTTAAACACGTTCCACTCTGTCATAAACACCCCTTGTGCCATTTCCATGGGAAGGGACATCTGGGTCTTGAGTTGATTTTGTGAAGGTGCAGCTCTAAGGAGAAGCAGATGGAAGAGGAAATGCTGGGTGAGATTTTCAGTCTGTCTCGCCACCCGCCCATTTATTGTCCCTTTCCATCTGTCTTTGCCTGCCTTCCAAGATTGCATTGTGTACTTCTCTCACTGCACTAAGTGCCAGAGATTTAACCGAGCAGCACTCAGCTACAGAGCTTACATCAACAAGAAATAGTACTTAGTTATACTGCACTGGGTTAGTGTTCAGTGTTTCTTATCAGATTTTTTTTAAATATAGCTGTTCATGGGTCTGCAGGAGGCTCTACTGACAGGTTTACTGTGTAGCTCATCTTCACCAGTGATACATCACTGCTTCAGAGGGTTTTTTTTCTTCAGTGCTCACATCTCTATGTTTTGCAAGTTTTTAATCCTTATTCTCACTTTTCAGCTGGCTTGCCTCTTGCTACTTTTTAATCGTTTTCCTCAATATTCATTCAGCAAAATGCTTTGAGATTTGGTTAACGTGGGAAAGGAAAGCATTCAGCAAGGTAGATGGGATGGAAGACAGGTTTTATGGTGACTTCCCTGAGCTCCAAGCAGAGCTGATCCCACTGGTAGATGTTCCTTTAGGAGGGACATAAACTTCTTGCCTCTGTCTCCCCCTCTTGAGCACCGAGGTGCCAATGCTGCCCTCTCAGCTACAAGTGGCTGGGGGAAAAGGACAATTAAACAGTAATAGCTGCTGACTGGTTTATACACCATGCTGATGGTTTCAAAGTGCTTCAGCCTCAGAAAGACATATAAACCCAGTGGGTTTAAGCTCACTTGACATTTTGTTCAGATAAGCACCAGTATTTTCCATGTCAGGGGAAAATCTTTGTGTGTATAAATCAGGAAGCAAAGCCTGTTGTTCAGTTTACTGGCAGCCTTAGAGCACTGAAATGGCCCAAAGCAAAGCCACTAAAATGTCATAGAATCCTGCTTGGCATAATGATGGGAATGCTCAGTGAACTGCATGATGTGATGCTAACAATTCCTGGATATGGAAAACGAGATCTGACTCCTGTAAAGGTAAGGACCAGGTGCTGGTGTCAGGAGCTTTAGGAGAGGCTCTGGAAAATGACCCAGGTCAGCTCTGCAACTGAGAGGGGATGTATGTTTTGAAGAAAAGTTCAGGAGATGGAGGTAAGGGTACTTATCTTTGGGTTATCAGAGTAAAATGATCATTTTAAAAACTTAAAATACATCCTGACATCTTTCAACACCTGGATGGGGTTACTGGTTTGTTCTCAGTGTGGTTCTTTTTTAACTGTTCATCCATTCCTTCAGCCTTTGTCTGATTTATTGTCCTGAAATAACAATCGTGTGAATTGGCTCCGTGCAGTTATATAAGGTTTTAACAGATTCTCAGCCTCGGGGGGTGGAATTCTTCTTCCTCTCTATTTCCATCATCCTTGTCCTCTCTCCCCTTAAGGATAGGTGCACTCATTTCCTCTGTTAGCTTTTTGAAATAGGTCAGTGTTGCCAGGCATTGAATCAGTTCATCTATGATATGTCACACAACCCTGGCAGCAATTGCTATCCTGCTGGGGAAAAGAAAATTCATATGCAAGTTATTTCTCATGTTTGCCTCAAGATAAACCTCTCATTTACTGTCTCAAGGCAAACATCTATTTCTTTGTGAAGCTTGAATTATATTACTAGTTTTTTCATTATTACTATTATTATTTTTCACTCACTTAGGTGCTTCTTTATGCAGTGGACTTCAGTGAAAGCCATTTGGGTAAGAATTACGGGGTGAAGAAATGTAGGATTAGAAATTTCCCTAATAGAAAACAATTGTTGGGTTTTTTTTCTTTTCTCTAAGCAATTATTTTATTGGAGTACAACTGGAAGTTCCTCAGAACTTCATGCCTGAATTTCTGAAAAGAGTAATTCCATCATGATCTTTCCCATATGTTTAGTAAAAATAAATATTTGTCTGTACTCAATTTGCTTCAACAATAGGCATTAAAATATTCGCTATATATTTATAGTGGACACAGAGACAAAATGTGTCTTCGTGTCTTGTAAAGAAGTGCTTTTCCTCGTTGCTGACCAATTCCATGCTAGAAGCCTTTCTGAGATACCATCCTGTTGAAATCTTCGCTGACATGTTTTCTTTCCTGCCTTTTTATAACATTTCAGTGGTCTGGGACCTGAATTATGCATTCCTCAGTCTGATTTATCCTGTCATTTCATTTTTAAAGTTGCAGGCTCACTGCAGTGCTGCTTATGTGTACAGAGTGAAAAGGAAAAGAACTTAAATCTCTTCTCCAACCTGTTTTGCAAACTTGGCAACCCCAAACTTCAAATTGGCATCAGCATGTGCTGTTCTCCAAATATTCTCAAGGGTATTTTCTGGTGTGAGGAGTCTCCCGTCTGTGTAGAAACACCAGAACCAGCTCCTTTGGTTTGGTTCTGGATTCCCAGAGGGAATCAGAGGACATAGGAAAATTGTGTCTAATGTCTGCCGAGCTCTGACCATCTGGCTTTGGGAGATGTCATGTTGGAAGCCACCCATTTCAGATCAGACCAGTTGCTTTGACTCCCTGAGTATTAAGACACTGGGATTGGGCTGCTGGTTTCCCCAGCACAGTCAATCTCATCTGCAGCAAACGGTTCCATGCAATCCTCCCATCAAGCTGTGCAAGAGCCAACTCCATCACCATTTCCCTTGGCACCTCTGCTTGCAGATGCAGAGATAACTGTGCTATCTAGGATGTTCTTCTGAGATCCCTTAGGGTAGGGCTAAGTCCTTAATGACTACCACAAGTTATTCCAATAGCTCATTGCCACGTAGTGAGGCACAGCTCACATTCCCTGTTTCCTTTTTCGGAGGAGGGAATGTTTCTGTGCCGAGCAATTTTCCTTCAAGTGTTTCTGAAGGAGAGGGACAAAGCCATTATACTGTCATGTAGGCTGCTTTTCCAAGCCCACACTTATCTGGCAATAAATCCTTGGATAGCAGTAAGATGAAGTTGTGAAATTGAATCATGATATCTCAGCAGATGGTAACAAGCAGCCTAAATATGAGGTGAGTGCATCAGATGTTTGACTTGACTCTGAGAAGAAGATTTATACACTTATGTTCTGCCTTAAAAGGAAATACCCAAATACCTTTGCTAATCTAGATCTGTGCTACATTAACTTTCATAGGCAGACAAGATCTCTGGTGCACTCTAAGGTAGATTATTGGTTCTTCTGAGCCAGGAGGCATGTAAAAAATGACAAAAGGGAATAGGCTCCTATTGAATTTACCAGACAAGTTGATAAATTGTATGTGAAAAGGGAGGCTGGAAGTATAAATATGTTCTACATCCTTTCCATGACAGGCTATGGAATATTTATTATAAATGGAGACATAAAGCAGGAATAATCTTCCTCATGACCTCACTGTGACAAACTGGCTTTCTAATTCTTGCTGAGTGCTGATTATTACTTGGCTAACACTCTGAGCTGAAGATGAAGCATGTGCTAAGTTGCAAGAATTCTTACAAATAGGCTGAGCTATTTCCAGAAGGGCAATTTTAAGGACACATTCATGTTTTTACTTGCTGGAGTATTTTTTCTCAAAGCATACGAGTAGATCCACACATGCCGAAAACCTTCAGGCAAAACCAATGCAAGTGCAATTGCTCATTTATGCATTGAGCAGTGCCTGCTCCAGGGAAGCAGTGGGATTAGTGGCATTGCTTCCATGCCAGGAAAGGCACTCCCATTCAGCACCTTTTGGAGGTGTGCATTACAGGAACAGGTATAACACTGAGAAACTTGCTTCAGGTTTTATCAAGGGAGCTGAGAAATACACAGGTATAATACATAAGAATAGAGGTAAGGGGTTATTTGATAAGTCTTATCCCTTGCTGGAAACATTTGGACTGGGTTTATGCATAGAGACTTTGCTCAAACTTTGCAAGCAGCTCAAGCCAGCCAGACCTATTTGAACAATCATCTTGTTCCACACCTTTCTCACAGTGCAGGATGTGCTTTTCCAAACCTCACCCTGAGCCTTGATCAGTCCCTCTTACCTTACAGAGCAACCATCTCCAGCCACAGGACCTCAACAAGTTCTTTGTTCCTGTGTTTTCAGGGCCTGTTTGTGGCAGCCTTTTGCAGGTTTGTTCCACAGCCCTCTTAATGTGTAATTATAGAAAAAAGGGGGGAAAAGGCAACAACTTTTCAGGTATTACTGCTGCTGAACAGCAAGGATAGCACACTTCTGAGGAGGGTTGTTTATAGCATTTCTTCTAATAATGTACAAAAAAATGTATAAAGGAAGGCTTTATCATTCCCTTTGTAATAATCTAAACACCTGTAACTTGCTTTGAAAGATTTTCCATATGACACAAGACTTTCTGTACAACTTATTGCACCATCTCACCACGCATCTGCTTCTGTGATACAACAATTTGTGCTGAAATTAGGACCACTGGGGGAGATCAGTGGAGGGGATTGTCTCACATGAAGAGTGTAAAACATCAATAGAATGAGCAAATACCCCTTTTAAGTTCTAGATGAGCTGTGGGAAGTTTTTGCTTCTATGAAGTTTCACAGACAGCCTGAATTTAAATCTCCTAAATCTGCGAAAACAGAGTAGGTTTTTTTCCCTTCTTTCAGATCAAAAAATATGAGACTTTCTCCAAAACTAGATAGGCTCAGTGTTGAGCTACACTGACAAGAGAGAAACACTATCTGCAGGCTCACTCGTGTGTTTCAGAGCCCTGAGGTATTATCAGTGCCCATCCAGGCAGTGGCATTGAACCAGCAGCTATGTCTTAGTTTCTCTGATGGGTCAGCCTTTCTCCCGTTTTACAAAAACTGGGACAACTTTGTGTGTCTGAAGTTGTTTTCAAGGAAATGGAACAAATCAGTTTTTCCAAGCATGCAGGTATTACCTGAGAGGAAAAGACATTTGCATGTCTAACATAAAGCAAATTTATTTTCTAGATCCCTAGGTGTCAAGAAGCAATGCCTGCTACATGGTCTGATAGGGATGAGTTTTGTTAACAAGTTCTGTGTGGATTCCTGAAATAAACTGGAGAAGTACCCTGAAGAATCATGGAGGCTGTGAAAACTGACCCTTGAAAGAACCTCGTATGTAACTAAATGATAGCTGGAAGACTTCTGGATAAAAGTCCTTGCAGTACTAGAAGATAAAAACCAAGCAAAAAACCCAAACAAAGCAACACAGAAGAAGTGAAGTCCCAGCACAAAGCCACAAACCTCAGAGGCTGCAGAAGTTGCTGGCAGAAGTTCAGACCCAAATGTCCCAGGCAGCACCTGCGGGGGTTGAATTCCAGCACCAAAGCAGTGCTGGGAACCAGTGGCCATTTGGAGGACACTTGTAGGTGACCTCAGGTGAAGGAGAAGTATGACACTGCAGTGGAGATGTTTTAAAAGGTCTATGTTCCATGCTATCTTTCCAACAGCAGGGACTTAATACTGTAAACTATAATTTGCCAAACTCCCTTATTTTATATATAAAAAGATCCAGAATGAACCCTTGAGATGTCAGATAAAACACTGCAGCGATCACAAGCCATTCAGGGCAGGTTGGGGCTTGTGACACTTGTGACATTTAATACTGTTTATACCAATAGCACACACACAAAAAATAATCAAGCCAAAAGCCTACACTTAAAAACACTCAGGGCCAGAAGAGCTGAAATCCCACAATAAAGAACTGAAGGACTTTGCTGACCATGACAACCAAAATCTGTTATGCTGAAGTGGATGAAATAATTCTAGTTATTTGTACATATCTCCTCAGAGCAAACTGGATATCCATATCATCCCTATTCTCATGGAGTGCAAATGTTACTACTTACTATTAATAACCATGCCTGGGAAATGGGGAGGTTGAAGACTCCACTTTAGAGATGCCCCAGTTCTTTAATGCCAAAACCTTAAATATCTGAGTTCTTACTGCAGTTCTGGGCTAAGGGCAGGTCTGCTGGTGGCTGTGGGAGCATAAAGGGGCTGTGGCTCTGCTCTGGAATAAATAAACACTGCTTTTCCTCCTGCACAGATTCTGGGGGGAACCTTTGTGCATATGTTCAGCTCCTACACAGAAGCAAGCCATATGTGCAGGCGAGCCCTTTGGAGGAACGGAAAATAAGAAATCAGCACATGGCCCCAGCCCCGGGTCTGGGGAGTGCAGAACTGGAGCTCTGAAGGCTGGAGGACAGGGAATTCTGAAGGAGCAGGGAGAAACTGGGACAGAAGAGCAGCAAAAGCGTGAAAGGGAAAGGAGAGGGGCCTGGAGCACAGCGTGCCATCTCAGTGTGACCCAGGGTTTTGTCATAGGTGAGCCATGCGAGGTAGATTTTGAGTGAGACCTAATTAAAAGCACCCAGCCCTCCTGAGAGAGGTTTCGTCTCCTTGCAATTATTTTGTGTGTGTGTGTGTGTCAAGGGTAGTTAATTAGACGTGTAGAGCTGATCTTTCTGAGAGGAATTCAAAGCGCATTTATACCTATTTTTAGTATGTTATTATATCGTTAGACCTGGGGATTACAAACACTGCAAATCCATAAGAACAAAGAAACTTTATGTCCAAGGCTGCAGTGGTTCAGGATTGACATGATCTGCAGCTCAGGCACTTCTCTGTATCTAAGTTTTGAGGCAATAAATATCTGTATAGAAATTCTACAGCATCCCAAAGAGTACCATCATCAGGGTATAATTGTTTCTGCCTTGATCTACTCCCCCCCTACAGTTAATATGTGGCATATTGATGTAGATGAAACTTTGGAGAACCACACTTTTGATAAGGCCTTCCACTAGTGCCTTAATTTTTTTGTTTCAGCTGACCTTTTTTTCTTTTTTTTTAAATTTTCCTTTCAGTGATCACAGTTATAAAAAGAGACCATCTGGGAGCTTCACAGCAAAAAGCAATTTAGCGAGCAGCGGTTAATAGGTAACTGCTGGACTGATGAGGTGCTGACTCTGGCTGCTTCATTATAATTCCACACATTCTACATCCTTCTAGCACAGGGGAAAAGTTGCATGTTGTGGCTCTGTGAGCATCCAGAGCAGCAGCAGAGACAGGAGACAGTAAGTGTGGTGCTTTGGCAGAGTTCTCCCTGGGATAACTTTCTACAGCTAAACTCAGAAATCACACCTGCCTGTTTTTCTGTGGACCCTTGTGGTTGAGGGATTTTATTCATTTCCTTTTCTCCCTTTCACAGAGCTAGAATTCAGCACACACAATAGCAAGTGCAAGTGCTATTCCTGCTTAAAGGTTTTTTCCTACTCAAAAGACTTCATGCTATTGTCACAACCACCTTCAAATTTAGTTGGGCAGAAATGGCAGAACACACCACACCAGTGAAATAGGCTCTCTGTGCCAATGGTGGAGTCACCATCCTT
The DNA here is from genome assembly GCA_013396655.1 of Campylorhamphus procurvoides. Taxonomy (NCBI): domain Eukaryota; kingdom Metazoa; phylum Chordata; class Aves; order Passeriformes; family Dendrocolaptidae; genus Campylorhamphus; species Campylorhamphus procurvoides. The sequence continues at coordinate 43,644 of WBMV01002770.1, read as the reverse complement.
GGAATTGTCCAAAAACTTGTGGATGTGGCACTTGAGGATGTGGTTTAATGGTGAACAAGGTGGTGCTGCTGGGCTGATGGTTGGATTTGGTGATCTTAGAAGTCTTTTCCAGCCTTAGTGATTCTATGATTCTCTCTCTCCCCCTGGACTTTGCCCCTTTTATAATATTGCAAGATGTCAGTGTTTTCAAACAACAGGAATGTTTTGATTTGCAATGGCTATGTAAGAAAGAAGTAAGGTAAATATATAAATATATGCATATGCATATATATATATGTATATAAATGTACATATATACTTGTCCCTAAACAAAATGTTTAAATTCACTTAAACCCCAGACTTCTTTTTTAATACCTGAACTCCCTCCCAAGTATTCATCTGTAGAATTGCAAAGTGATGAGAAATGTCTCACAGGTGCTCAGTAACTGAAGAGCCCTTTTGCTCTGCTGCTGCCTGGACTGAGGCAAAGCCCCTCTGAAATACACACTGAGTTTAGCCCTGTATTTGTAGTGCTACTCTTAAATCTCGGCAAGAATTCACTGAACTGTCTCCGAGCTCTTGATTCCTCCCCAAACTCACTAGGTGGCTGTCTAAGAACACACAAAAGTCTTTTCCTTGCTCTGTGCTTGTTCTCCTCCTCGGCTCTCACTGCTGTGCCCTTCTCTGCTCTCACACTGGAGAGCACCCTCTCCTCAGCCACAGCAGGTACCAGGTGCCACTGCATGGTCAGCGCTGAGGAAACCCAGCCCTGCACGTCCTGCACACCAGATCCCTTTAATTAAATGGGTTTTGTTCTCCAAGGCAGAATTATGTATTCATATAAACCGAATTCAAGCCTTTCTTGAATTCTTTCCTCGCAACACCACAATTTCAAATTCTATGTGTTCCAAGGAGTCAGGTGAAAATAAGGAAGAAGGTTCATAAAGGATTTGTTCTTTCAGTAAGCTAAGGGAGTGAGACAAAGCAGCTTCCAGAATCTGGAAATTGTGGTTTGCATGTGAGGGGACAGACTGAGAAAAAATCTGTGCTGTTCTCTCAACATTCTTCTTGCTGGAGCCCTTATTGCCAGATGTGGCTTGAGTTTGGCTTGTGCACACTGATGTTGTGTGGTTGTGAATCCTTTAACTTAAGGGAAATTATTTCTGATTGAGATGAAAATTGGACCCCAAGGCTCAGTCTGAGATGAACTTTGGGCACGTATCTCAGTTTTCCAATGGTTCTCATTGGAAACCCTGACTTACAAAGGAAAGTATGCACGGATCTATCTCCAGTCCATGTGTCATCCTATTGTCTTCAGCTCTGCAGAAGACAGAGCAGGGAATCAGACCACACAGGAATGACTGCATCTCTCCAGAGCACCTCTGGATCTGGCTTCCATGGTTTGTGCTCCTCTGGACTCCCCCAGGAAGAGGAGGCAGGGAATTGGCCGTGTCTTGTCTCTCTGCCTTACTGGGATTGCAGCAAAGCTGAACTGGCACATGGCTGGGACTGACTTTAATTGCTTATGCATGGAGAAATGAGGGAGAGGATGGGAGGATTGAAAGGACTGTAAATGTTATCTGTACTTAATCAGTTTTTTCCCATCACTGTGTTTTCAACAGGATACTTACATTCCATAAACCAATAATTTTTCTTTTAGTTCAGCCTTGTTGAAAAACCTAGATTTACCTGACACTTTAACAGTTTTCAGTTGGGAACACTGAAATGAGATACTTAGTCTGAGGGCTGGGTCAACTCCATATCTTCCAGAAAATCTCAGACTGTGAAATAGTTTGCTTCCTGTCATCAGGACACCAAATGCTGATGTACAACTCTCCAGTGCCTTCTGGGAGCTGTAATTTGCTTGTTCTCTGCCCAGCTCTGGTATTTTTTGGCACCTTGCAACTACATGATACCTTTTCCACGTGAAGATAAATGCATAGTTTTAAGCCTTCATTTGCCATAAATCTTAATTTGCATATTGCAAGTTTAGCTGGAATTATAACAAATTGCCAAAATGTTTTTGCCTGGCCGTCAGGCAAGTTTGAGAGCTAAATTCTTGGCTCAGAACCGGCAGGATTAATATGAAACGCTACAACATGATACTGGAGCTGATCAAACCGTGCAACCTACACCTGAGGGGAATTTTTCTCATGGAATTCATAAAAATGTCCTTATTTTCTCTTGATTAGATGTGACTGTTAAGGTTTAAATAGAAAGCAGCAACTTGTACGTGGACAGCAGTGGGAGCTTTACTGTTCCAAAGCCATAACTTTTAATCAGCACAGTTCCCTGTCAAAGTGGATTACCCCAGGACACTTCACAACCCACTTCGGGGGGGAGCTTTGGAACAGGAGGAGGGAAGCAGTGAAAAAGGGGATGCAATTGTCCGAGAGAGACAGAGCTATGTGCCAAAATGTCTGAAGGTTTCAGGGCTGTATGATTCTCACATTATCGGTACTTTATTTTTTAATCGACCGCTGTTTTTACAAAGGCAAATCCACTGTTTGCATTCCTCTTCTATGTAGTTAGTGTAGTTAGTGTGCCACAATTTGGAACCTGAGGTGTAAACTCTCCTTTCAAAGAGTCCTTCAGCAGTGGAGGATGCTGGCTGGGATCCATCCAGCAGGCATGAGGTTCAGAAGGTTAATGAGAAGTTCAGGGAAGAGAGTTTACAAAAGCCAGCACCAAGAACAACCCAGTTCTTGCAGCACTTTCTTCCTGGGCAAAGTGGGATTGTGCAATCTAGGAAGCTGGGGAACTTCACTCTGGCTGTTGTCTGATAGGAAGACATAGCACGTATGAAATCATTTGGGGATTTTTTTCCACCTTAATTAAGTTCCTTATATACAAAAGAGCTGGATTAACAGCCTGGCACAGGGTGCTCAGAGAAGCTGTGGCTGCCCCATCCCTGCAAGTGTCCAAGGCCAGGTTGGATGGGGCTTGGAGCAACCTGGGCTGGTGGAAGGTGTCCCTGCCCATGGCAGAGGGTGGAATAAGACAAGCTTTAAGGTTCCTTCCAACCCAAACCATTCCATGATTCCATGACTATGATTTAAATGTCCTCAAACCAAACAAATTGGCAGACAATGCAGAATTTAAATGAAACAGAAGAAATTCAACCAGCACAAGCTGTTGGGCAAATCTGTGCAGAGGGTGGAACAGGATGAGCTTTAGGGTCCCTTCCAACCCAACCCATTCCATGATGCTATGGATTCTGTGGATGCATTTGAAAATGTCCACCTAGGTATGATCTTACCTGGGTAAAAAAATCCCCCCAGACGCCCTGTTGCTGACACTTGAGCTTACCTGAACAATAAACTCATATCAAGTTTATGATTTTCATGACAGGTTCCATTACAACTGAGAAACAATCAAAAAGAGTCAGCATTAGCTGTTAATTGACCACAGGACACAAGGCCAGTCCAAGTTCATGTAATGTGGTCACTGTCTATCACAGCAGCGGATGAGCTTTAGGGTCCCTTCACTCGGTGTCTGGATGCTTTTCAAATTACATGTTCCATTGTGTTTATACACAATTTGGGGTTTGCAACTGGTATTTTGGACGTGGGCACCAAAACCCTCCAAATGTAATCGTGGGAAATGATACAGTTTAAAGAATTGTATCCTATATTTAATTGGAGAGAGCAGTGTTTACAGCCTGTTATTGTCTGTGCTGGTTGACTTTTCTCCACACACCAGCAAAGACCACAATGAGCAAATCGTGGCAGTTCTGGGCGACTTGGCATCTGCAGGGCATTTTTACAGAGTCTGAGGTGAGGAGCTTTCTGCTGACAGGCAATCTCTCCCTCTCTAGAAGTCAGATGTTCTGACCCAGTTCAAATATTAGCTATCAATGGAAGGTGCTGTAGAGTTGAAGTCTTCGAAAGTTAAAATTCCTTTAATGGTAATGGAAATACAGTATCTTTTTTGTGAAGGATGCAATAATAATTTGTATATCGAATTTTTGGTCATGTGGATAAATAGTGGCATGTCATTAATATACAAATAATCTATGAGCACTTCCTGCAGTGTTTTTCTGTTTGTCTCATATGGAGGGGAAAACTCAGTGAGATGATCTGTCTGGATATTAAAAATATATCTAGAATACTTATTTTTCTTTTTCCACCAAAAGTTGCATTTCAGTGACCAAAAGCCCCCAAAATGAAAAGTACAAAATATTTTGTTTAGTAGCTTATAAAAGTCATTTTTTGGTGGTGCATTTTGAGGAAACAGAGACCTCAATTACTTTTTACTTGCTCAACAGTTACAGTGAATGTAAAACGTGGAAATGTGGGGACCATTATTTCCATGGCAGCAGAGTGCTGGCAGGGTATCCCAGCTTTGGGGAAAATACCTTCACTTTTTCCTATCAGACAGAATATATTGAATTCAGATGACAGAATTCAGATGTTGAGGTTATTTGAGGAGGTGAAGATCCCAAAGAGGAAGTTCTTGTGTGTGCTTTTCTCCTTGATCTGTTTGCTCCCCCATAGATAAGACCCTCATGAGTAAACATTTCCCTTATAAACCCTTACATATTCTTTTTGACAGAGCTTTTGTGTCAGGTCCCCAATGTTATTACAAAAAGGATTAGTGAACATTATCACAACAGAACATAATAAATTAATGTTTGGCAGCTCAAGTCACCGAAGGGATACTAAAGATCTGTCCTAAGTTGCAGTGGGCACACAGCAGTGTTAAAGCTCAAGTGGATGGGGCCAAGAGTTTGATTTAATGCTTAGAAAGTAAGCTGGAAGTTAGGGCTTAGCTGAAGGTTCCTGCCTCCCTTGGCAGAATCCAGAAATTAAAACAGGTTCTGTTCATGACTGAATAATTCTTATTACTGGCCAGAAAGTACATAAAATACTTAGTAGTTTCAAGTATAGGTCCTGTAATAGATGTTTTTCTTCAGGGAGCATTACAAATCTGCTTTTGATGTTACTACCTTGCATTGTGGATTGAGAAATTCAGGTTCTGTCTCTAGTTCAGTCCACTTGGGACATTCAGGCTGTTTCTGCCCTGGTATCTCTCATGGAAAATGTGAGATACCACTTCCCTTAGCCCTGCCTGGTGTGTGCTGGCTGTTGGAAGACAAGCTCTTGGGGCAGAGTGCTGCCCCTGCTCAGAGCAGAGGCCGTGGCTTCCCCTGGGCACTGTGAGAGAGATGCTGTGAACCATCACCTGCATCTGTGCCCTTTGCAGGGCAAGGCTGGGGATCAGTTCCACACCAACTGTGCTCGTGGGAAGCAAGTGTGTTTGGAAGCTGAAGCTGAAGAACTTCAGAGTGTGATAGACATCAAAGGACACATTCCAGCCCAGCCTGGACCTGGATTTGTTCTGCAGAGCAGGGGATGAAGAATATCTACAATAGTGTGCTCAGCGTGCAGGAAGTAGGCAGGAAGGTCAGCTTGATTTGGCTGATGTTCATACAGTAGTGCCTGGGGAGGGATTTGAAGTACCTTCTACAAGCTGTATCTCCTTATTTCAGGATTTTTTTTAATGGAAAGAAGTCTTACTGCTTTGCCAAAGCTTCACATCTCTGGCATTGCTTTCTGCTCAGGACAGTCACTGTCTTGGTTAGGATTCAGCACCGATCACACCTCATTTCTGATGAATCCTCAGCAATGCTCAGCATCTGCTTTTGAAACACAGTCGGGATAAAGTTTCTCTCTATTGATTTTCCAGATCTTATCTGCATGAAGATGCCTTTGAGATGTTCTGCAGTGTCCAGACAGTGAGCCACCAGCAGCACTCTTCCTCCTAATCACAGTGAGCTCCCTGATAACATGTTCTTTTCCTGTAGTTTGTTGCACACTCGGGACTGTGAGCCCCTCATGACACGTGCATACAGTGCTGCACGCAATGGGATCCCAGGGTCTCAGTAGGGTTGCACTCCAATTACAATAGAAATAATACTGTTAATTTATTTTCTTGATGCTTTTGACCAGGATTTGCTGAAAAATAAAGGAAATATGGGCTATGGATCATGTTACCATAAAACCACATGCAGTGAAACATTCATCTGTCTCCAGCATTTCATGTCTTCTGGGCATGCGAGAGAGTCGAGTTTGATTTACACAATCAAGCTATTCATTAAATATCTGTTTGAGTTTTAGGCAGATGCATCCTTTACCTGAGTGATGAAATCTGACTACAGGAAATGGAGCTATTCCTTTGTGAAAAGACCCCATTCTGCTTTATGAAGAGAGCCTTGCAGCAATAGACTTCTAGAAAACTGCCAAGCTTTGTATACCAAATACCGTTGTAAGGGCTCAGCAATAAAACAGTTGTGGACTTGGGGGGGATCCAAGCACACAATAGCACATCTTTATGCAATATTTCCTCTTTCAACATCCCTCTCCAACACTGTAATTCACTGACAACCGTCGGCTCATTTTAATTCCAAAATTCTAGCCCAGAACACTAAGCAGTTTATAGAGTCTGAATTCTTGTGTGGGCATATTAATTATTTAAATCACTAGTCTAAATCCTGTTCCAAAGAGCGCTTGCTGGGAGTCCTTCAGAAGCAGACTGATCTATTGCTTATTATCGCCTACTGGTCTGTACTGGGAGGCAGAGGCATGTTCAGTATTTCCTATCAACAGCCCTCTGTATAACTGGCTGTTGTGAGAGCACTGAGTGACTGTGAATGAAGGGGAAAGCAGCAAATATATGTTAGAGAATATATCTGAAATGATCCAGAAAATTGATAGAGCCCCTATTAGGGATTGGCTTGGAAACTTCTCAGACCAGTCATTTTGGGAAAAATAAAGTATCCCCAGGCGGATGGGAGAGGCTGTAAAACCTAATGCTGTGTTGAATGAGGTTCCTTATCTCGCAAACCACCTTGCAGATAAACACACACAGGGAAGAATCCTGCTGGTTCAGGGACACGCAAGTTTCCACCGTCTTTAGATGGGTCAGGTCTGTCTTGCACAAAGAGAGGCAGCTATATTTTCGTGTTGTTATGAAAAGAAAACCATGGAGTTGTGTCCATTTTGCCTCTTTTAGGCCTGAAATGGGCACAATCACACCAGCTGTTTCAGCATTCAAATTGAGAAACACCTTCTGCTCTTAAAAGGCAGCCCAGATATGTTCAGTGGGCTGAATAAGGAGCTGTGCATTCCTCCCTGGGCAGGATAATGGGACCTTCAAAAGCAGAGGAGTTTCACATGACCTTAGCACACACGCCTGACTCTGAGAGCCTGAAAGGGATGACCCCCATGCCATTCATCATCGTGCCTTGTTAACACTCGGCCCCACTGTTCTGGGTTCCCCCAACATGAACCCAACCCAGACCTGAATGGCAGGGCCATGGCTGGGCAAGGAGGTCACACCAAGCTCCCAAAGGGCCACTCCCCAGAGGACAGACTTTCCCTGTGAGCAGCTCTGCCCCTCCACAGAACCGGCTCAGAGTCACAGACCTCTGCCAATTATGGAGCAGGAGATAACAGGATAATGTTCTCCTTAAACCTACTAGGGGACAATCAACATGGATGCGAGGGAATGCAGAGAGCACTTCTATTGTGTGATATTTACTTATAACCTCCATATTTTATTCATGAATTTTACAATTTCAAATATAATGAGACCGTTAGAGTATTTTATTACAAAGCTTATAAAATAATTAAATATTACACTTATAGTTTTTTTGCTTTTTTTACACCATAATTCATAATTTGTGAAACTACCGTTTTCTTTCCTCAGCTGCCACTTAAGGAAGTGAGCAAAGAAATATAAAGGAAAAGCTATGCATTAATAAATTAATTATTTTACATCAAATAATAAAAAGGACACAATTATAAAAACAAAACAAAAACAACCTTGTAGTTTTCCTAGGAAAAAAAAAAGTTATAATTACACGATGTCCAACATCAAGACAGAGCGCTGTAGGTTGAGATATGTTTCCAATCATCATTTCTTAGAGTATCACAGAATATATGTTTTTCATTTAAATTGTTGCAGAGGGAACTGCTAATTTTAAGTGACCACTGTCTGGCATTAGTGCTGAGCTGGCTAATCTTACGCTGAAACCATCCTTTAAAAAACCAGTCAAACTGAACTACATTCATCAAACCAAGTTGTGGGATTGGGTGGAATTAGATAAATATGCCCCTCATAGGCACTCCCCAGAAAATTACAGTAGGACACGGCTCTGTCTCACACGGGTTTGGCAAACAGGTTGGGGCTTTTCAAAGCAGAAACCTTTTGATGACTGTGCCATTTGAGAGTGTCACCTCGATGCTGAACGGTTACAAACATCATTATGCTTTACAATTCTTTTGTTTGCTGGTGGATTCTGAACTAAATACAAGTATTAGGAGTGTGTATAAAAATAGAATTGACTTTTATTTGGTTTGAGTAAATAATCCACTTATCTTTTTCATGCTCTTGTTTCTGTATAACCTGTGTAAATAAATAACTGTTTAGGGAAGTTCAGCATGAATTAATGGACTGTAATATTCTTGTTATTTCCTTTGGGTAATGGATGAATCAAAATTTGTAGAGATTTGAGATTAAAAGAAGACATTCTTCAGTATCTTGGCATTCAAACAATCTAGCTTCTGAAACAAACCTACTTTAAAATATCAAGTTTAAATTTTAAAATTACATATCTAATGAGCTTAGAAAGTTGAAAATATAACCATTGAGCTGAATAAATCTGAGTTCCTTGAATTAGTTGAAATATGAAATCCTATTTTACTTGTAACACAGCAATATTAAAAGTCCAAATATTCTAATGCTGAATATTTCTAGGAATACATTTCAAGTTACTAGTTAACCACCTCTGAGTTTCTACACAAAGCAGAAAATGAATTCTTCAAAATAATAAAAACATTAGCATGATGCAAAACTTGCTTTTCCAGCAGCAAGCCTGATAGAGAAGCACCATAAATCTTTGTAGTGCACTATTTACTTCTGGTGGTCACACGTGTGACACTGTGTTCTCCAGCCAACAGCCATCGGAACGTCCCTGTGTGGCAGCAAACACCTTCCTCCCCATGGACAACAGGATCAGGAAAAAATTAGGGAAGGGCACACTTTTGACAGAGGCATCTGTCCTGCTGCCACGCTGCAGCCTTCCTCCTCGAGCTCCACACCTCTGCTCCTTTGCATTCTGGTAAACGAGCCAGAAAAGGCTTCCTTGCCTTAATTTCTTCCTTGTAACATGTGACAGTGCAAAATGACACTTTTAAAGAAAGAAGAACTTCCCCTCGAGTCTCAGTGTTCAAGTGATCCATAGTACCCTGTGCTTTAGTGAGGTCAGCAAATAAACAACAACAAAAAAAAGAAACATTCCTTTTTCAACACATACCCAACAATTACTGTACCTCAGACATTCCCTTAGAAAAAACATGTCTCTTCCATCAGTGGTTTCTGTGGCACCATGTCTTGCCTCAAAGTAGAGATAATTCCAACAGAACTCGAAGAAGAGAATCCCATCACTGAAGGGTTCAGATACCACAGGACTATCAGTTCTTCTTCGTGCATGATTTACAGCATTGCTTGCCATAAAATTTGTGGTTACAGACACCATGCTGGGGCACCAGATGACACCACGTGAAGAAATCCACACAAGAAGGATCATCTGAAGGAAGAAATCCAAGCAATATGGTAAGACTGTGTTTTAGCAAGTCTGCACTTCAGGCAGTATTTCCACGCTCTTGTATGCAGTTGTAAATATTAAAAACATGATGGGTGAATCAATTCAAAGAAGAGGAAACACGAATGAGCTTTCATCTCAAAAATACTAGTTCCTTTTTTTTTAATTTGTTAAGAGATCAAATTTATTAATTTATAGTGATAGAGCTAATATCATAGGAGGGTCAGAGGCTGAACGAGTCAAAAAATGCAGAGCACACTTTGAAGTGCAGGAAAATGGGAGGAAGTTCCACATCAGAGGACAGAAAACATTATCTGTGTTTACATCTCTGGTGACACATGTTGTTCTAAAGCCAGTTATTGCACACATGAGCCTGCCCCACACTCGAAGCCAGCTGGGTGTTGCCACCATCACCACGTGGAGTCCACCTGCCCCTCCAAGTGCTGCCAGCTCTGGGTGGAAGTGGGAAGTGGGCACACAAACCCTTGGAGGTGGGGATGCCTGGGCCCTGCTCTGTGTGCATCACCAAGTGCTCTGCTCCATGATGCCATCCCAGCACCATCTAGAGGGACCCCTTTCTCTCCATTCCACTCTGCAGGGAACCTCAGAGATGCCTTTGCTCAGACACTTCAGTTCGGTGCCATGAGTCAGGCTTTTAGGATTTGGACTACACCATGCTGGTGAAATCTTAATTAACTGCAATGAGAAAAGAGACAGGCTGACAGTGTTTGGTTCTGAAAAGCCCTTTAATCACAAACACAGGGAAATCGCATTTTTCAATTAAGATCTAATCTCTCTTCAGTTTCTGTACTGATCATTTAGACACACAGCTCTGGTGCTTTAAAAACATTTCGTAGCTGCTCCCGTCTCCAGTTTTGTGGAGGATGCTTTATGTTTCTTTAAAAGAGCAGAGTGATGATTCATATGGGTGATTTATAAACAAATAAATTCACCATGTCTGAGAGAGCAGTAAGCCTCAATGAGGATTAGCAAAATTTATAGCTAAACTGAAATCTCCTGTGAGCATGGGAAAAGATTTCATTCAGCTCTCAGAACTACTGTTTACATGGTCAATAAAAGGAATTTACAAGGAGACTGAGGAAAAATCTAGCCACCCCTATCTGCATTCTCCGATCAGCTAAACTGAGTCACAGCAGATAGATGCTCTCTCACATGGCACAGATAACTCCTTCACGTTCCCTGGGCCAGGAGTCATCTCTGTCTCTCTATTGGAAATTCTTTAGATTAATCACCACGGCTTTTTTTTATTATTATTATTTTATTCCCTTTTATATGATGGCAAAGGTGATTTTGCATGCCTTTATCACCCTGAAATTTATTCGCATTACTAAGAAACTAATTCCTTTTTTTTTTTTTAAATATGCCATTTTCCCCCTCAGCTTTTAAAAACGTAGTCCTGTCTGTGAATCTAATGGTGTGGAAAGAAAACACTGCTCTTGAACAAACACTTGCCCAGGACGGGGGGAGCTCAGCACTGAACTGCAGCCTTCCCACTGCACAGCACTGCCTTTCCATTCTGCATGGAGTGTCAGGAGGGGTGCTCAGCCCCAGCCTTCCCTTTCCTTCACCTGCTGCCACCAGGCAGGATTTGGGAGGACCCAAAGCAGGCAAGAGATGAAAAGCACACACCACACAGAGGAAGGAAAGCTGTTCTGAGTAAGACAGGAGAAGTTCTCCAGCCATGAAAGGGTTAATTTTAAAAAATTACAAATTACTCCTTATGAAAAAAAAAGTATGAGCATGAAGGAGGCAAAGGTAATAAATCTTTATGCCCACTTTGAAGATCAGAGGGCAATGTTAATATTACAGAGGTATGGCTGAAAACTTTACACCTGGGACCTAATCCAAGGACTACTGGAAGGAGCACAAAGAGTCCCAGAAAACTCACTGGATGGGGATCAGGCTGTCAGTTCCTTATTTCTATTTACCCAGGTATTTATACATTGGTCAGATTTTCATTCATTTTAAGCAGCTGGATTTACTAGGAGTTACAGTGACCATAACAGCATTGAGCAGAGGGGTGGAAATGACCTGGTTTGTCTAGCAAAGTGTGCACTCTCCCTGAAACATTAATTTCTTGCCTGTGATCACTGAGCTGGAGCTGCATGGCTGATAATAGAGACTGATTTGCTTCAATGTGATTCCAGCACAGCTGGTTTGCTCCCTTTCTGCTGGTTTAGACAGAAAGTTAGAGAGCAGGGAGGAGATAATTGATCTCTAGAGCCTGACGACCCAGGTATAATAAAGGGGAAAGGGCTCCTGCAGATGTGAGGAGAGAGAGAAACAGGCCAAGGCCAAAATTAATAACAGACAGTACTTCAGACATGAAATATAGCAGGGGAAAACTGGGGTGAAAGAAAAGTCCTTGCTATGTAACAGAAAAGGGAGTTATACAGAAACTCCAAAGTACGGCAGAACCTTTTAGGAAGGTTTATTTGAAGTGTTAGGATCATTGGCTGATAAAAACAGCAGAGCTATTTGCTTATCCCTTTTAGGACCTTTTCATCTCTATATCCTTGTTTGGATTAAGGTCCCCTGACAGATCAGTTTGATACTCTGCATGTCTCGAGCTGATGCAGTAGAATGGTCTGTGAGGATCTCCCCGGGTTGCTGTGCACAGGGAATGCTCCACAGGAACTGGGGCAGACGTTGGGGGCTTGGCTAATGTCAGTTCACAAGATGCAGGGCCAGAGCCTGACCTCTGCTCCCAACTCCACTGCCACCTTCCCCTTGCCATCCAGATGAGGTTTTAGAAAGGTTACTTTAAGCTCCCAGTCTGAAAATGGTAACAAGCCAATTAATGTGCAGTATTTTGAAAGCTAACATTTAAAGTGCTTTAGCATACCTAGATAACCAGTGTTATATAGGACAAACCTGGACCTTCAGGAGCTTTTTTCACATAGTTAGGAAGGAGTCATGAGCAGTGGCCATTCTGTTAGCAAATATATGGGATGGGGCAACACGTCACTCTCTGTCTGTGGTGGTGCTGAGAGAATTCCCCTTCCACCACTACAAGTGGCCCAAACCCTCTCATCCCTCCCTGCTCCTCACACCAAAGAGGCAGAAGAGACAGCAGACATACAAGTAGGGAGAGAGCTTAATTTCATGTTCCCTGACTGCATGTCACACACTGATCAAAAGCATAAGAAAAGAGGGACATTCTAGACAAAGCATTTTGGAGTCCCAGGATCTGGCTGCAATCTGAGGCTTGGTCTGACTTCAAAAGAGGAAAAGTAAATGGCAAATTCTTATTGCTTAGTTCCAAAATTGCTACTATGGATCACAAAGCAGTACCAGCGTAGGATGCTTCTGTTATTCAACAAGAGAGAATAAAGGTGCAGCTCAGAACCAAACAGCATAACTTTCACATACTGTTTTCAAAATCTCCTGTGTCAGTTGTACTCTAAAGTTTGCTTTAAGGGGGCTCACTTTGAGAAGAGAGATGATGTAATGTCAGAGAGTTAGTGTCAATCTGGAAGCCTGTGAAAAACATCATTGATGGAGCAACATGCCAAATTAGCGAGTGTAACAAAAAGGTGGGTTTTGCTGGATACGGAATTCTAAGGAACCAACCCTGCTGCAGCAGGCAGAGCTGAGTTTTACCTCTTTTCAAAGGGACTGGGCAGAAGTTGGTGTTGCAGGCTCTCAGGACAGCTGGTTTCTGGTGGGGCATGCAGCCAGAGGCTGGTCTCCCCTGGCGCAGGCACTGCACGCTCCGGCTCTGCACTCCCCCACCGCAGGTCACTGTGCACTGAGGAGAGAAGCAAAAGCTGCTTTACACTGCACAGACTGGGAGCCTGGAAAAGACAAAGGGGGGACTTTCAAGGGCTTTGGGTGAGACTTTCAAGGGTCAGGATCAGATGTATTGCTGTTCAGCAACCCCCATCAGGAGCAGCTTTTCAAAGATGTGTGTGTGTTTTGGTTATTTAAGGACTCAGCTGAAAATGTGGTCCCTTAACTTAGGCATTGAGACAGAAACTGAACATTTTAGAAAACCTGTTCCTGACCGTCTGCACTGGTTTCTTTTGATCTCTGAGCCTCTGGGCCCAATCCTGCTGCCTGAAGAGAGATAAAACTCCCATTGGAACAATCATTATGGCAGTATCTGGGGAAAACCACTATGCGCTTGCAGGAAGAGCGATGAAGTATTTTAACATTAATAAGCCTTTTACTTGTATGTGTTTCATGAAAAGTTGTCTTTAAGATAAATGGGATATTTTTCATCTGATTGCAATTGTCAGGCATACATTGTTTCATGTATATATTATTAAATGAGTGTGTGTCTCATTGATATATGACCCATAAAGGAGATAAGTTCCAGAAATACAGAAGCTTGTTTGCAAGAATGTAGAAACAAATACAGACTGATCCCGCAATTAATCATAGCATTTAGGGAATTCCAGGCAGTCTGTGCAGATGCTCAGATACACTGTGCACAGAGATATGCAATAGTTCAACCACAGTGCACTTTGAAGAAGACGGAGAAGAAAGTGTTGGAAAATGAGTGTGGAATGTAGTGCCTCCCAAGCATGAAGAACATTTTTAGGTTACATTCTTCAGTTTCAGGACAAAAAAACGAGCTGCACCAAAGGACATGATGGATGTGGACCAGCTGCATCATGTTTCAGTGGCTGAGTGGTGTGTTCTTCTTCAGGGAATGGCTACGTGCAGGATACCTGGGAACTGTTAGTACTGGGGATGGCTTTTGACTACAGCAGAATGCAAAGCTGGAGCTGGCTGTAATCTGGGCAGCCTGGGCTCACATTGTCACTGTCACAGTGGCACGGTAGTCAGCATTTCACACCCACCAGGTGTTTGTGCCACCCCAGACGGTGTTCCTTCTGTGGGATGTGGTGGAGTGTGGTGCTCTCCCCTCACCTGCACTGCAGGGCAGGCACTGCCCAGGAGGAAGCTCTTGCAGTCATGATGCAAGAGCTTTGCTCTGTAGTGCTGTGTAGGGAAGGGCACCAGGGGATCCAACTTGAGCTCCTGCACAGAGAAACTTGGTCCTTTTGCAAACTCCTTAGAGCCAAGACATGAGACAGTGCTGCTGAACGAGTGCTAGCCAGGACAGGAGAGAGAGGGGAGAAAAGCTCCCATTCCTACCTGCTGCCAGGGTGAGGAATACCAGCCAGACACCATGTTATACAGTGTCTGTGATGGACAGGCTCCCTTGTTACAAGCTTCTTCCAGGTTGGTGTTGGGTTTCTTGATGTTTCTGCATCTTCTCTGAGGGAAGGTGATCAGTTTCCCGTGGATGGTTTTCTCGCCACATTTGAGTTCTCTCCTCCTCACGCCTGGGCCACAGGAGGCTGAGCACTGCAGGGGCAAAGCACACCTCTTACACCTACAGAAACATGCTCAGATGAGGGGGAATGTGCATGAGAACCCAAAGTGTGCATTATAAGAGCATTAAAGTACTAAAGCCACAAAAGACCATGCTCCATAATGTGAAAACTGAAATAGGAATCCATGTCAGTGGAAGTGCTGAATAACAAAGACAGCAGGGTACATCTCTCCACATCTGCCTTTTAGCGTGGCTTGCCTGGAACACCTGATCTTCAAATGACAGCTCAGCTTTCTTTCCTCCCCATGGTTTGTGTGTGGCCCTGAGTCAGCATTTCCAAGAGCAGCAGAGGCAGGCAGTGAGCCACTTTACCTCAGTCCATGAAGAAATCACCCACTGGAGCCGGTCATTCTTGGGACAGCGTCCTAGCACACAGGTCTGCTGGGACTCCGGTCTCTGCTCTCTGCTGCACATACTTTCAGGCAAGATTTTCACCTTGGGAGAACCAGTGCTTTTGCAGTAGACGTCCCGTTTCTTAATACCTCTCCCACAGGTCTTGGAGCACTGTGATGGAAAGAAACACACCTATTTGAACTAGAGGAAGCAAAAATTGGCATAATCTGTATTTTACAGCAGAGCACAGAAGTCATGGCTAACATGCTGTGTAGCTGCCATTATGTACAAGCAAACTTAAAATTCTATTGGTAAATAAGTAACAGTAACATCTGTATGTCACTTCTAAAACATTGCACTTAGTGCTTTCTTAATGTGAGCTGGGAACTCTCACAGCCCCCATGAGATAAGTAATAAGTAATAAAAGAGATAAGTAATATCTCTTTTCCGTAGATGAGGTAAGCTGGACTTGTGAGCAAAATGCATTTTTCCCTACTCAGCAGAGTTGAAAGCTGGCCCTAACCTCCTATGGCAGAATCTCCCATGGCAAGATGCTCTCAGCTATTTGTTATTTTGTCCTCACCCTTGCCTAGAGGGATGAGAGAGAGGCAGAGAAAAGTACCCAGGGAATCAATATATGACTCCTTCACCGAGTGAATCTCACCACAAGACAGAATCTGATACAGACAATGGTTAAGAAGCTTGACCAAAGATATTTTAATTGCCAGCTGCAGCTCAGGACAAGTCACCAGTGGATAAATAAGCACTGCTGAACTGTGGTTCAGTAGAACAGACATTCTGTAGTTTTCACTGCCTTAGCATACAACAAAATGCCTGAATGAGCCATTTCTGATGAAATGAAGAAATAAACAGCCCTGAAATAAATGCTGCCAGCTTTCTACCTTCTTCCATCCTCTTCTAATTGTTCTTCTTTCTGCTAATAATTATGGGGCATGTTCCAAGGTAGAATCACTACTTGTATCAAATTACAAGCAGTTTTAAAAGATTTTATAAAAGCACAGTTGTGTTGAGGAGGTAACAGGAATATTTGCATGCTGAAAAACTGCAGTTTTAATCTTTCCCCAAACAAACAAAAAAGTCTTTCATTTAAAATGACACTGCTTTGTGTGGAGGGGCTGGGTTTAGGTTTCCTTCAGATACACTGGAAGAAGAAGTTCCTTTTTGAGTGTTAAAATTCTGTTAGGATGCTGAGTAGCAACTGAGTAGTTTCTCGTCCGTCAGTACATTCCAGGGCACTCCCCTGGAAATGCTGAGGTCAAGGTGCTCTTGAACACCTAAAGAGCAGCAGTGCCAAGAACAGAATAGTTAAGCAATAAATTTTTCAGTAAATTCAAATCCATCTCGAATCTCATTAAATGAAGGTGGGAAATTAAAATCAACGTGGTTCCTTTTGATGTAAGTGCACTGCCAGCTCCCTCTTAAATCCCAGATTTCTTCATTTATCCTTACATTAACCATTCCCAACAGCATTGGCAGCAGTGAAAGATGGAGCAGGGCTGAGTTTTGTGTAAGCACGTGTGTGTTTTTTAGCTCAGGTGGTTCAATGGCAGGCACCCTGCAGGTGTGTTGAGCAGGGTGTGTACACACATGGCAATACCTGCAGCAGCACTGCTTGTAGCAAAGGCAAAAGTGATTACTGAACATGTAACATCACAAATCTATCAACTTACAATCCATATACGTGTGTGCAATTCGAAGCCCAAGTATTTCTTCACTCCTTGACTGCCTGTCATCTCTGAGAGAACTTAATATTGCTTGGGAAATAATCTCAGAGGGGGTTAATGGCTTGAAGAATTCATAAAGCCTTAAGTTATGAAACCAGAAAGAATTAGCCATGCATTTGTGTGTACCTTAAAGAACACCACCTGTCTGCTTTTGGCCAGCCCTCCTGTCTGAGCACTGCTGAAGGCTGGTCACAATGCTTGTTCAGTTTACATGTTTATACATACGTGGTTTCCATATTCTCCTCATGAATGAAACCACTTGCCAAACACTGATCTCCACAAAGTTTGCACTATTCTTCTTTTTGAGGAGATTTTTTGCAATATTTTCATTACGCCAGCAGACTAAAATGTAAGTTTTTCTCCAAATTACCTGAGACCAGGGGCCAGGGCTCCATTCGGGTGGGCAGTCCTGGCTATTGCACATCTGCACCTGTGCTGGAGTGCTGACAGGACACAGGGAATGGGCCACAACCTCCTCTCTTTGGAAAGCCCTTTTCTGGATGCACTGAACGAGACGGCTTTGCTGCCCTCCTCCACAGGACTTGCTGCATGTGCTCCATTCACCTGCTGACCAGCTGAAAGGAGGAAGGGTATGTTAGAAACACAGGAGTGCAATTAGCTTTATAAAATCAATCCATCTGAGCCACCTCTCAGATGTGAATTATTCAGGGATCCTGTACCAGCCCGATGTACTGATATCTGTTCAAGCAATCAGAGAGCTGCAGTTACAGAATCTGTCTTCAAAGCATGGAACATTTTGCTAGGGATAAAATATAAGTCACACAACTAGAAAAACAAGTCTTACTTATTTACAGTTCTCATCTACTAGAACCAGCTTGCCTATGAATCTGACTTGGAATCTGGAATTCCATGGGGACTGAGGGAAACACTGCCGTTGAGGCTGGTGGAGTATTCAGAAGATATAAGGGTCTGGTTAACAAATCACCATTCCTTTTTAACCCTCTCTATGCTGTTTATTAAATCACACAGGAAAAGAAAACTGTTTTCTAAAGACGTGATAGGATGATTGCTTTTGTCACTGTAGCTGCTTAAAAGACACAGAATAACAGGCTGAGGCCAAAGGAAGAAGCCAAATAGATGGAGAGACTTCTGCAAAGAGATAAGATTATTCAAAAGTTCTGCCCTTCGTTGTATGACTTTTCCTTTTTTTACGTCTCTCTCAGAAGAGAGAATGGGGGAGAAAGATTCACCTAAGCTGATGGAAGGAAAAGCTGGCATGAAAGGGAAAGAATGGGCCAGTTTGGCTGAGCATGTCCCTACCATGTTTGTGCATAGATACACTCACACTGGATGACAAATGGGAATGGCCAGTTGTAGTGCTGGCAAACCTTACTGGCCATATCCACCAAAAAGAATTTGCTTCCTAAAGGCAGCAGTGCTGTCACTAGTGACTGGAGGATGTGAAAGGGCTCTGAAAGGCTGAGAGAGTTGGGATTGTTCAGCCTGGAGAGGAGAAGGCTCTGGGGTGACCTGATTGTGGCCTCTGAGTGCCCAGAGGGAGCCTACATGAAAGAGGGAGAGGGACTTTGGACAAGGACATGCACAAGGACAAGGAAGAATGGCTTTGAGCTGAAGGAGGGAATGTTTAGATTGGGTATTGGGAAGAAATTCCTCCCTGGGTGGGTGGGCAGTCCCTGGCACAGGGTGCCCAGAGAAGCTGTGGCTGCCCCAGCCATGGAAGTGTCCAAGGCCAGGTTGGACGGGGCTCAGAGCAACCTGGAATAGTGGAAGGTGCCCTTGCCCATGGTAGGGGTGGAACAAAATGATCTTTAAGGTCCTTTCCAACCCAAACTGTTCTGATTCTAGACTCAATGATTTAAATGTCCTCAGACTAATAAATTTGGCAGACAGACAATGCAGAATCTAAATAAAACAGAGGAAATTTAACCAGCACAAGCTGTTGGGCAGATCTGTGCTCGAGGCACAGACATGCTGCAGTCACACGTCATGTCCCTGAAGTGACACAAAGTCTGAGGAGTTCCTGCCAGTTGTTTGGGGTAAGCTCAGCTCTGAAATGCCAAGAACTGCTCAGGATTTCTATTCTTGAAGCCCTGAGTGGGTCCCCAGCCATCGTGGAACACTTTGGAAACATTCAGCCAAGTGTCTTTGTCCTTGAAGGCTTCCAATGTAAGACCATGAATAACAGCCAGATAGGAAAACAGAAGTGAAGAAACAGAGGAAATTATGAATGACTAAATCATCACTCATTGAGAACTCTTATTCAAAGACCCAGCACTGAAATTAAACAGAGGATATTAGAAAAGTTTTACAAATTTTTAATAATTCATTTCACAGCAAAGGTTCTTGCCTCAAATCTGAGCATTTGACCTGTCCTGGTTCCACAGCTTCTCACAGCACTGTGACTGCTGGAACACCTGCTTTAATACAGTTTTAATGATAAGAAAGCTACTTTTTTTCTGTGTAAAAGATGTGCAGCATCCCACTTGCCTGTCTGCACACATTTGACTGAAAACAAAACTCATTTTAATTTGCAAAAAGTGCATAAAAAGCCTATTTTTGAAAAATCCCTCTGAGAATAGAAGAAATCCCAGCCCTCAGAGTCTACCAACTTCAGTAACTGCCAAAAGTAGTGGGAAATATAAAAGGCACTAATTTAAGGAAAAAGAAATATTAATGTGAAAAGTCAGTAGTTATGTAATTCCAGAACACATCAGAAGTTTCCTTTTTGTCTGATTTATAAACATTTGGACCATTGCACTACAAACTTCTGGGAAAATAGTTTTAATCCATTTTACAACTTTTAATTGGTTTGCCTTGATGTTTCTGACAACAGGGACTGGTATACCAACCAAAAGTGTTCATTTGAAGAGTTTATTCACCCTAGCTGCCCAAAAGTTCCCTTCTTCACGGAGGAGAGGGCAGTAAACCTACTTTAATGTCCTCTAGTAAACTGCCATTTTCCAAGATTATCTGGGCTGTGATCCAAGAGTATCTTTCATTAGCTCAAATAACTAAATAATTATGACCAGATTTGGCAGCTCCAAAATCCAACAACAACAGTGTGCAGCGCTGGTGCCTTTCTGTGTTCTCACTGTTGGGACAGTAGTTTGGTCCCACTCAGACTAATAAGCCTTTGTTCTTATGCAGCAATTATTCCTCACTGACCTTTACAAGTCTGGAGCCACTTTTATGTCCCCAAACTGACACGCTTGTATCTCATCTGCTGGTCACCTCCTTCCCTAGCCTGTTCTGCCTGCTGTATTTGGGCTTGCTTTATTTGCTGGCTATTAAACATTCCTCCATGCTATTTATGAATCCTACTTTTTTTTTTTCTGTTGGCAGTCTCAGGTTTATGGGAAGTATTACATGCTGTGACTTTCTGGGCAGATTCCTCAGCAGAGGTATTCTGGCATGGTTTCACTCAGCTGAATGGCAATGTGTTCATTGAAGGCATGGTCCTACATGTAGATCCTCCATGCATTAATATATCCGAAGGATTTTGAGAATAATTAATTAGTGAGTTGAACTGGTTTTCCCTAGAGGTGCCTGGAGCTTTTACATCTTTTCTTCTTGTACTATTTTTTTAGAGTTCAAGTCATTAATTGTGTTTTAAGGTAGTAAATTATAGAATAGCTGCACTTTCAGCATGAAAACATTGTGTGCCAAAATGGATACTCAGCATTTGTAGTGATAGGTATATCAGTGGATGTTCAAGGTACACCAGGATCTCAGGTTAATAGAAATGGAAATTGTGTGTGTGGTCAACTCAAATTAATTTGAATTGGGTGGAGATTTATAGCATAATGATGCCACATCAAAACAAAGGTGAGCAAAAAGAGCTTAAAAAGACTCCTGGGGACATCATAGACAATACATTTCTGCATGCACCATACTGAGCTCATTGGATAAAAATAGTTCTGGCAGAAGATAAGTTGCATATGAACAGAGTGTGTTTGGCTACAAAGATTACTTCAAATTGATATTGAGAAAATCATGTGGCTAAACGCAATGTAAAGAAACTGCTGAAGCAGGAACACGGGGCTCTCATGTCACATGTTACCAGCATTTAAACCTTATCTCTATCGGTTTGTGGTCAGAGTGTGTAATTTGCCATTTGGATTTTGTGTACTCTGCTGTAATCATTAAATTTTGCAGGAAATTCCAAACTATTACTGGACTATTTTTCAGTATGTTCAACATATTGCAAAGTATGGAGTTTTAAGTAAAAACAAAGTCACTGCAGAACATATGCATCGTTTTGCTTTGCCCCATCATCCTCCTCTGGGGGAGACGAGGAATGCTTCCTATTAAACTTCATTAAATATATTATTTTCTGAAGTATGGGCTTACCCAACTACTTTTACTACCCCGCAGAGTAAAACCAGCAGATGACACCAGGTCTAGACCCTTCCTCCATTTCTTCTGCTTCGATGCATCCTCAAGTGTATTTATTTCCCACTGACTGAAACACTCCATTTTTTCCACATACAACTTTAGACAATCTCCTGTTCTGGAGCCCAAATGTCTTGTCTGACATAGCACAGCTTTTCTGATCTTTATTGTACAATTAAAATAATGCAAAGGTTGCAAAGTCAGGAATCCAAAATTGGAAAGAAAAAAAAAAGGCAGAAGAAAGATGGCCATTTATACCCAAATCTTCCTATTTATATTCTAACCCACATAATACTGTGTTTAATTGTTTGAGCACACAACCTTTTTTTGCAAAGGACCTCTATTACAGCTACTATAAATCAGTGTAACTCCCTTGGTTTTTAAATTGATTTAGACCAGCTGGATTCTAAGTGCTTATCTATATGTCAATGTCTTCCTTTGCATCTCACCTTTCTTACATCTTTTAGAAAATAGGGTTGTTCACATAGGCAGTGCCTTCATATTTATTTCTGAGGGCACCAGGAGCACTGCTGACAATTTGTTTGGTTTAGATAGTTCTCCTCTTGGTATCACAGTACTCTGTGGGGCGTTTTGTCCCAAAATCACTAATTACACTTCACAAGGCTCTTTTAACCTAATCTAACATGTGGAATGCGAGTCGCGGGGCCAAGCTCGCACACAGGGAGTAGCACTTTACTCAGGAAATGGGCTCAGTGCTTCAAGATGAGTGGAGGTGGCAGAAGAGGGCTGTGAGAAGCTGGCTTTGCTCGGTGTCCCAGAGCTCACCCCAGCACGGGGACAGAGCCCTGCTCCCACATCACACACCCTGCCACTGCTGTCCTTGGGCGGCAGCCACGCCACTCACAGCTTCACACAAGTCACCTTCCAGCACACAAAGGGGTCCAGCTTGCAGGGGGACAATCCCATGGGCCTGCCCGAGAGGAATTGCCCCGTGGCACACTCGGGGTCCCAAAACACAGAGGACTTACTGTGCTGGGCAGGCATTGGTGTTGCAGGGGGTTGTTTCACTCAAAGGCTTCGTCCTTGGGCCGCAAAGGGACGTGTTGACTCGCACACGATGATCTTCCAAACAAATGGCTTTTGCTGTAATGTGTCCTATGGAAGTATCGGGAAAAAAATTACACTAGAATAAACATTTATTCAAAATATAAGTGAAAAAGTAGTAGGGAAGAGTTTTAATTAAAGAAGTCCAAGCTCACCCTTGGTACAATTTCACTGACTTGAACTAAATAAAATAGGGTTTTATCCAGCAGCGTGTTTTTAACATTGATTTCCTTCTCTGCAGCACAGGTACTATTGCAGTCAGATGAAACATTTTAGTTATAAGCAGTTTATTTAAAGTATCTTCTCCCAGCAAAAATTAGTAATTCTTCAAATCCCAATCCCCTGCAGACACTAGCAGTGCCCTCCTCATGCACTTGCAAGCTGCAAATGAACATTCTGCGAACGTTTTACAGTATATCTTTAGAGACTCCAGAATTCTGCAGGTCCCTAATCTCAATCTAGTGTCAGCATCAGGACAGGTTACAGAGAAGAATGAAAATGCCTTAAGAGACGAAGTGATTTTCGAGATTTATCTTTTAACTGAGATCTATCATTCACCTCACACATGGCTCATTTGGCACAGCAAGTCAAATCTGGAAACACAGTTGTTTCCATCATTTTTATATCCATGCTGCAACCTTTTAAAGGGAAGGAAGAAAATACAGCTGCCATATTTTATGTGCTCCTGGTGGGTCTTTCTTCCTTAAACTCTTACTGAGATGTTGAGAACTCTGACAACACACTATCAAGATATTCCTTAATTTCACCTGGATGGACTATTTTGCCAACACAGGAGCACAACAAGGCATTTCCTTCATTGCCCACTCCTATCCTTTGGTACTAAAGACTTCCTACATGTCAGTTTTATACTTTCTTTATAGCCCAGAATTACTTTCACTGATAGCACATCCAGGATTTAGAAAAACAAATACATGGTCTATGCAATAGCAAGAGGAATATGGCAATAAGAAATCCTTAGATTACACAGAATTTCAGACTTTGACCTGGCAGAATTAAACATTGGTAATTAAACAGTGAGAAGATTTGGTGCAACTTACAGTGAAGGTCTCGATATTACTTTAATCTTCAGTTGCTCTCTACAGATAGGATAAATTTTCCTCATGTTACCTAATTTACCTCAATTCAGTGTCTTTCAGTGTTCTCAAATCGCAACATCAAAGCACATATTTAATTCCCACATTACTTCAACAGCAAGATATCATATGGATATGGACTTAACAAAAAAGACTTGAGTCCTAGTGACATGAATTGACACTGGCATGGATCTTTTTTTATTTCTTTTCTAACTATAAAGAAGCACAAAGGTACTTCATCTGTGTTCTGAATTGCCAGGTGAAAAAATGGGGACCAGGTACTCCTCCTGCATGTATCAATACACAATTGCAAAACTGAAGGCAGCCTTAAGGTTTGAGATGTTTGAATAAATGATAAAGAAGAAGTTTAGCAATTGGAAAGTTACCTACCACCACCACAGGTAGCTGAGCACTCAGACTGCACCGTCACCCAGGAGTAGCTGTGCTTTCTGGCAGATGTCTTGTTTTCTGTGTTGGTTTTGGAAAATGTGTATTCCCAAGCAATGCCAGGATTTTTGCCTTGTAACAGGATCTATTGAGGGGTATTTGGGGGTTGTTTAAAATAAAGAAAAAAAGGGAGGGGGTGAAAAAAGGATTTGTCAGTCTGAAGGAAGATGAACTAAGCATGATACACATATAGTTTATGTATACACACTATGCTTGTGAAACAAGACAAACCCTTTACTAGAAGAAGTAAAGCAGTAGTAAAGCTGGGTGGGGTTGGGAGAAGAGGTGGTGGGAGATGTCTTCCTCAGTTCTTGATGCTGAGGGTATAAAACAGAAGGGTTTTTTTTCTGGTAAAAAACTTTTCTATGCAGACTGGTGATAAATTTTGTTTGAAAGACCCTCAGCTGATATTTTTCTCATGATTGAAGCTGCTAAAGCTTCAGTCAAGGAGAGAACCTGTCCTTGGGTGCCTACAGAGGAAAAAGGATTGGAAAAGTCTTTTACTTTATGATTTTAGTATAATGCGTTAGAAAATTTACAGAAAGTGTGATTACTGACTGAATAACAATCTTTGTCATTTAAGTGAGGCAGCCCAGCTCTCAGGGGTGTACTATTTTAGTGGTGAATTATACTGCAGTTTCCATGCAGACAACTTTCTAAAATTCACTGTATTCATTTCAAGACTGAATTATAATCAATGCAAGATGCTTGAACATCTGACACATACTTAAATTTGGGGAGAAATTTCTACTTAACATTTATTTTAGAAACTTTTTGGCAGCAAAGTGCATTTATATTCATACTCAGTAGAAACAGTGCAAGAGTTTACAGTTACTGAGCTCTAGTAAGTTTCAGTTCTTCACCAATATGGATCTTGTCATAGTAATATAAAGAGCAGGTGCAGTTACCCTCAGTTCCCAAATATGCTTTTTGATAAGCATTAGCATTTCAAGTATAACTGAAGTCTATGTTAATGACTGCCATTCAAAACATTAATAAATTACCAGGCAAGTTCACATAATGTCTGACCTGAGCACTTAAACAATCCATGTAAGCAGAACTGATCTCTGTATAGACTGATTTCATAAAATAGCAACAAACTTCCTTTGTATTGTTTAAGACCAAGGGATGTAATAATATTTTGAAATGTAGCCATGTGTTTTAAAGTATTCTGAAAATGGATCTATTGGAAAACAGAAATTACGCAGGACCTTGAAAATTCAGACCAAATTTGCATGACCTCCAGCCCAATAATGTTGAATGCATGAAGGATCTGGACTGCATACTGTTTACTCTTCTAGAAGAAAGAAAAATGGATGCTGTATTTTCCAGTCTTAGTAGCCAAAGGTTTTATTCCAGTCAGGGAACCTCAATAATGATCCAGACTGAGAATACAGCAATTAAGGGTGCAAAAGGCAAAATACTTCCAAAAGAATTGGAGAGTATGTGCCTTCTCGTGGGAGAATTCAGATGAGAAACTCCTTCAGGCACAGGTAAATGGAACTATTTCATGTGAATATTTTCATCTTGCACATCCAAGCTTAATTCACAACCACCTTAGAATACTGTGAGATTACAGAAGAAATAGATCTGAGAGTAGTTAATGAGTTCTTTATTTTGACTGAAAATTCTCGGTAGAAACGGCATGACGAGATCTGCTTTAGATGCAGTAATAACTCACAACCATTTTACAAGAACGGGATTAAAATCAAACACTGTGAAATCAGGAAAAATTAGAATTGAGACTGCTGGGCAGGGATGGACCCCAAATCTCTGGATCTCTCACTGGCCTTCCAGAAACCCTCTACCATGTTCAGTGCTCCCAGCACACAGTGCTCCATAATGGGTACACCACAAAGCTCCTGTATTTGACTTTGGGCTCATTCCTCCATGTGTGGTTCTGTGCCCTGTTCCTGTACTCTATTCAAACCATTCCCAAGGGCCACTTTTTCCAGGACCTTTCTTTTTCCCTTGGCTATTCATCACTATCTGATGTAAATGTTTTATAACGTTTAACAGCCCCTTAAGATGAAGGAAAACATCTCTTCTATAGGAATGTTTAATTTTAGAAAGCTATCAGACTGTTGATAGCAGAAAGTCCAACTCTGTTAAAACAGCTGTTCCACAGTCACTTTGAGTCTTGAACCCCAAGTCCATGGGCATTAGAGTTGCCAGGTAAAAAAGGCTGCAATAACCTGTTCACTCTACTCTTTGTCTCTCAAGGACAAATTGAGACAAACATCTCCAGTGTAAAGTTTCAGAACGTGCTTCAGGAAAAAATGGGGGAGGGTTGACTCTTGTAAGAATTGAGCCCTGGAAAACTACTCTTCAATTAAAACAATTCCTTCCCCAGTTCTTCTTACAGAGCAGACCTCGAAATGTTTCAATTTGCTTTTACTCATCCAAAGGTCCTACGAGTCCAAGGTATTAGCACAGATCTCAGCATCTTAAGCAGCCAGAAACACTTTCTCCCATTTCAGTGGGTGCTCTGGGTTCTTTCAAGTGCAGAGACTGAAATTCTGTCTGGCCTTTTAATAAGTAGTGTCAAAAGAGGAGGAGGTTTTGTCCATACCACAAAACCTTGTGTAAGGGTTAGTCCTAGTCTCATTTCATTCTGACAACTGTCATAAAACTCTGCTGTGTCCGTGGCCAAAAAAACAGTGAAGTTGAAAACCTTTCTAATAAAAATATCTTGAAGCATTAGGCTGAACATTTGTCTTCTGAAAGTGCTTGTTATTTTGTGACAGTAGAGACAAGGAACTGAACAAAAGCATCCTGAGCACAGAGTTCAGAACAGGAAAGAGGGAGGATGAGAAGGTAAAAGCAGCAAGCAGTTTTACTCCTGTTAAAACAATATTCTCCTGGTGCTTCAGCAGAGCATAGGGAATGAAGAGGAAATGATTTTGGACGAGTCAGAACACAACCCATCTGTATCTCTCACTTCAGAGAACAACCACACAGTGGTGGAAGGAACTCGCAGCCTCCAGCTGGGTGAGTGCCCAGGGGGTAAATCCTGCACACCAGGCAAGTTGGGCCATATGCACTGCAAGACCTTGGGCTACACCCCCTGCTTGCACTTTGGGAAACAGCCACAATTGTAAGAGGCAGGTGAAGGGAACTTCCTCTCCCTTTCCTGGCTGGCAGCCAGAGCTGGAGCCCCTTCCCACCAAGGAGATTGCAAGAGGGGATGTTTACCAAGCCAGAGCTGCATCACAGCCAGGTGTCTTTCCTCCTGTATCATCCCAGCTATGTAGGAAAAGGGCAAAATCAAACTGTGGAATAGCATTGGAAACAAAATATTGCAGGGCACAAACCATGTGCTTTAAAGTCCCTGGCAGTCAGCTGAAAAATAGTATACGATGTATAATGTTCAACCGTGTTTCCATCAGGAACGCAAGACTATTGCAAAGTTGCAATTTTGCCAAAGTAACGAGCATATAAAAAGTTTTCTATCGTATTTTCAAACATTCATTATAAAGCCCTTTCTTAACAACCCAATAACTGAAGTCTGCATATTCAGCCAAGTTATCAGACCTACAAATTTGGAAAGACCTCCAGTGCTAGTCTACTTAACTGGACGCATTCCAGCATCTTTTCAGCCAACTGGCATTTGCTCCCAAATTTACAGCTGGCAAACAACCTCCTTAAACATTTCCAGTTCCTCAATAGAACTGTTTAATGTCTACCTTTAACACACCAACCACCTGACTTCAGACACAACACTCAGCAGCTCTGACCGCGGGGCGCAGAGTTATAAAATTTACAGCTTCTTGAGTTTGCAAAGCACCGGCTCTGGGGCCGGGATCTGCCGGATCTATCCCGGAGAAAAAGAACCGTGGCTTTCTCTTAGGGCACAAAATGGGAAAACAATGGCGAAATTGAACTCTCCTGAGTACAGAACCTTTTCCTTTTGCTGCTAATTTTGATGTGAGAGCTAAACTAATAAATTCTCTAAACTAGCTGTGCATCTGCTCCTTTGTTTGAGATTTTTGCTTTTTTCCCAGGGCCATCCTAAGTTTCCAGTATGATACTCTATTTTGCAGTCAGATTTTTAAAGAGATTACTAACATTGTTTTGTTAGCATTGAATTGGTGCCTCTCAGGGGTTTTTTATTATAAGATGGGTATGTGAAGTTACTTGCAGCCCAGTGAATTAAGAGAGATTAATTCACACAAGCTAAACTCCTCTTTCTTCCACAATATTTTGTCCAATGTATAGGAAAGCATAATAAAACCTGGCTTGTAACATGCTAAAAAAAGACTCCTTATCTCTGTGGAGGACTAAACTTACAAATGACTTAGAGAGTGAAGCTGAGCATAAGGAATAAAAGCCAGGTGAAGGACTGTTTCCATCTGCACACGTTCTTCATGTGCTCAAGGAACAAACTTTGCATCCCAGCATCCATGGGAGCTTTGATCTGTGTCTTCAAATTGCATTCACACTCCTGGGTCACTCCCATGCTTTGGGAGTCTTTGATGATTTCTTCAGAGGGACGTAGCAAAGTTAATCTGTCTGCAGGAGGGCAGATGGAGAAGTTTGGGTGGAAGACAAGTGCCTGGCTGTGCTCTGCTTGAGACCTGCCGCTGTCATCCACTGTGGATGTACATGCTGTTCAATAAATATTGTCACATCCAGCATGCTAAGCCAGAGTTCAATTTCTCTGTTCAATCAAGATTAGGTCCATTGACTTCTGTGAATTTACTCTGGTTTCAGTAGGATAAATCTATACATGCAGCATATGGTGCTGGTGGAAAACTGTCTAAACCAAGTTTTAAAACAGGACCATTGTCCTGAATGGGCAGTTACTGGATGGGATCCTTGACAGTGGCTAACAGCAGTGCTTCAAAGGGAAGTGAGAGAACACCTGTTTGGAAGGCAGTAAAGGAAGAATTACCCATTGAGTACTTAAGCCAATCCTTAAAACAAAAGGGGTTTTATCTCTTCAATATTTCAAAAGTAACTTTAAACACAATCCTAACTAAAAGCTTATGAAAAACTACTGTTTTTCAAGAAAGTCCACTAAGGTCATTGAAAGGAGAAAAAAGAAAAAGTATCCTTGAAAGGTCCTGTATGATCTCATTTCTACTTCAGCTGTTTCAAATTTATCTTCCCTTGTTATAGTGTCTCCATTTTTTCATGTTCACATGCTAAATGTACAACCTTCAGGGACACTGTCCAGCTAATCTCTCCTCACTACAGGAGAACCCTTTCATCCATTGTATTGAATCAACATCTGTATCTTATAAGCACATCTTAGTTCTCTTTAGCCTACTTTCTCTTTAGGGGAAATCAGTACAAATTTATCATCTAGTAGCTAATAATAAATGTAATCCTTTATAACGGCAACTTGGCTTTCTCCCAGTGGCAGCTACATCATCACTAAAGCCATTCCACCTGGCCTCCTTTCTCCTGTTTTCCCCCATTGATAAAGAGGAAGTGATTTACTGGATTTAATTAGACATATTCCTGCCTTGAAGCTCCATTCACCTTCTCTTCCCATGGCTGCCTGCCTCTTTACAAAGCATCCTTTCCATCTGTTACTTATTGATGTCAAAAGAAACTCTCTTTTTTTCCCAGAGATTTCACAATTTCTTGAGTCAACGTTTCACCAAGACTGAGGTCAACTTCAGTGTGGATACTCATCCTAAAAAACTGTATAGTGCCTTCTCAAGTCGTATTTGACTTCTCAAATCTGTCAATTCTTCATGTTTATTGATAGAATGGATAGCTCCTCTCCCAAGGATTTTCAGCAGCCAGTGGTGCCCACTGGCAGCCCTTGACTGCAAAGCTCGATAAATGAACAATTATTAAATACACTAATTGCTTCTCCTCAAGTTAAGTATTTTTCAGTTAACAGAAATACACTGACAAAGGTCTTTAAATTGGAAGTGCTGACCTTGGATTACCTAAAAGCAAACTACAGAGAAATGAGCTGAATATATTAAAGCACGTTAAAAAAAAACAAACAGCACGTTTCTACTTAAGATGAGATAAATATGCTACAGACACTATATTTTAAAAATCTGGTATCCATTTCTCATCCTAGATTAGCATCTAACTATCATATCTGTACCCCTTTGACCACTGCCCATTATTTCATGTAATATGAACTAGGCCATTTCAGGAACTGCCTTCTGAATTCAGGAATAATTTTCATTTCAGCTGTTATTGGTTTATAAATACCCACAAATCACCAAAACATCAATAATATTAACTTCAGAGGGGCACTGATACACCAATTCTGAAGGACGATTTTACTGGTCTTTCCCTTCCTTCCATGTGTGAAATGAATTCCTGAACAATCCAGAAAAGATTCTGATGAATCCTAAAATTTACCCTTTCCATAGTTGAGGGAAATACTAGTCATACATATTTAATTCCACATTCACCTCACAATGTTCTCCTCCTCCTCTTCTGAAAATATTTGGCCACTGTAATTTGTATTTTTTCTCCCACAACCCAGTTAAATTACAGACTCACTGTCCTTTGTCTCTTCTGGTATGACCCAGACCCATAATTACATACATTTAATACATATAAATATATATAAAAATATATATGTGTTGAGAGGTTTTGTGTATGAAATTCTAGGGTAAGTAAGAAAAGCACTTTATATGCCTTTTTCTTGTCTCTCATCCATTTTTGAATAGTCTGAATAAATGATACGTGCTCAGCTGAACCACTGAGAAGCCTGACAGAAAAGCAGACGCATAGGAACATACTGTCCAAGAAAATATAACTACAAAACATTCTATAGAACTGCAAGGCTGAACTTGTGATATGCAAGACAACAGGGAATCTAAAGATTATAATTTTTTCCTTATTTGCATCTCCTCCTCCTCTCTTAATACATGCTTCAGGTGTCTCTTTCAAGAAAATATTTTGGGGAATGAGTGCATTTCAAAGGAAGTGATTGCCTTGAGCACAGACTTTTGCCAGACCTGTCTGGTCCCATCCTCTCCTGGGAATGTTGCTCAGAGGACGTGCAGAACCTGAGCTTTCTGGAGACACCCAGATGGCTTTGCTTGGAGAAACAAAGGAGAAAACCTGAGCCATTTGAGCCACCACACGAGTGTGCAGCGAAATTATAACCACAGAAAGAAAGGGGCACAAGCTGTGCTAATCTGTCTTTCAGTCATAGTGGAATGGCAATAAATACAGCTACAAAACCTTACATTTTCTGCCCACCTGAATAATAAAAGTTCCTGTATTTATACATGCAATTTATTGAAGTGTTCAATACCTGCAGTGTGCATTTTTACAAGGGCTCACACTGAAGTATTCTGGAATAAAAATCAACAAACCTCATCTAGGGAAGAAGTATTAAATATCATTTGAATACAACCTAATTACAAAAAGAAGAAAAGAAAATCTAAAGATTACAGGAAGAAGTTGAGGTCCAAACCCTGGAAAACCTTATCTTATCAAAAAGGAACTTAATTGAATAAAAACATTACTGGCAGGACTTTTCCCGTATGATTCTTTGAAAATTACAGATGAGATAAAAATGAAAACAAAGCTACACTGTAGTGTGCTTAAACACTCCCTTTTTTCAGCCTTCTATCAGTTTCTGGTATTATAGCTGAAATAGGATTGGTTTCATTATTATATCTGCTCCAAGCATATCTTCAGTATGTGTGTTTTCTCATCAAAGCAGATTGCTTCAGTTTTCATTGGCATTTTTGAATCTCAGAGTTACTGATAAATCATAAATAATGCAGATGTCAGAATACAAAATGTTGCCTTTTTTTTTTTCCAGAATTCAGCCTGTTGAATGTTGCTTGAATTATTAAAAGGGAAAAAGTCTTAACTGCAGTTCCTAGGTATGTGTAATTGGGGAATACAGAACTGTAACATTTTCAGTCATTAGAATCCCCAGCTACCAATGCCAGTGGTGTAGGTATTTCAATAAAAATATAAGGGAAGCTTAAATAAGCTCTGAAAGGAGAAACAGCCTCCAGTTAAATGTTACATCTCAATAAAGCTGTTTAGCATAATTTCATGGGATGAAAATAGAAGTGTTATTTGGCATTAAAATTTTTTTCTTTAATCTTTATTCGGCAAAGTATGTGCAGAATATGCAGCCAAGTCGTCTTGCAGGAGATTTATTATTCATACTTTAGCTCCATAATAATACAGCTCAAATCTACTTGTGTTATGACAAGTAAGATTCCTGAAAGCTCAGCTTAACATTTCATAGTATTTGTAAGTATGGTTATTTCTTTGGTGTAAGGCTGTTTTAGAGATGACTTGCAGGCAGGGGAGAATGTCTGTAACTTACAGACCAAACTCCTCCTTGGACTAAAGATCCCCATTAACCTACATACCCCAAATTTCTTCAATGGAGAGAAAGGTTTTTAAAAAGCACTGAGAATTATGACTGCAATTTGTGAAAATACACACCCTTAGCCCGTGTCAAAGTGTCCATTCTAAAACATGTGTTCATCCTGAAGTGCTTTAACATGTGTTCATGGGCCACGGGCTTCAGTGGCTCTTAAAGACACGTGTAAGTACATTACTCAGTCAGTATGAATAGCTGTAAAGCTCTTCAGCATTCCAAATAAACACTTCCCTGAATACTTGTGCAAGTTTATGTAATCCTTGAAGAATATATTTCATGTCACAGTCTGTGCTTGCTCTCTCTCTTGGTTTAACAGAACCAAGCTGGGTAAGGAAGTGGGATGGAGAGGTCTGGGCTCCCTGCTCCAGCTGCAGGGAGTGATTTCAGGGACAGGGACAGGGGAAGGACTGTGGGATGCTGCCTTGGAGAGGGGGCACAGCACCTCTTCCTATGCACCTGAGTATTGCTGGAAGGTGTGGGGAGGAACTGCAGCCCTTCTCATAGGGAAGGAAGGAAGGAGTCATCAAAACAGACACAACAGCTGAGCTACCAAGCCAAAGAGCTCTGGGAGCTTTCTAACAAAGCAGGAGAACTAACAGAGCTAATGGGGAGCAAAGACTTTGGTGATTCAGCCAAAAATGGACCCTCGGATGCTCTGATGGATTTTAAAGGAAAGTCTGGTTAAGTAAACCAATGCAGGAAGAGATTTGTCTTAGAACAGCAGCAGCAGCAGTGGCCAATTTTGAAACTGTAAAACTGGAACAAATAATGCAAATACCAAATTTCCTTTCTGCTAACTATTAGTTTCAACACAGTACCTGTGGCAGACAAAGCAGGGACTACAGATTTGATTGTGAGATAAACATATACACTAAACCAACTGAATCAACAGAAATTCTACAGGAACCTATGGGTTCAGGAACCTTTGACTGTGTTCCCAGGTGGATGTGAAACTGGCTCCGTGCACCTGCAGCTCCAGAAGCATTTCTTGAACCTGCTGCTATTGAGTGTTGACATAAAGTTACATTTAATTTTCACATGATTGAGTTTTATTGTATACCATGTAGGGGACGCATTTATGATCTCTATTATCGTCTTGCAGCAACTGAGAAATGATGCTGTATGGTGTGTTTTATGCACCTTCCTTCTCCCTGAGTTTGTGACAGTTTGCAAAACTTCAGCCATTGATGAAGTAGTGAAAGGCCTTTCAATTGAGCAGGACCACACAATTAAGTCTGAATGCAATCGTGACTCAACGCCATTCTTTAATCTTGCTGAGAGCTCCAGAGCAGAGCTCCAGCTGTCGTTACTAATTCTGTAATAGACATCAGGGGAAGAATAAACAGAAGAAATCTTACTTCAAAGACCAGCGTCTCATTAGTCGGTCCTGCTGCATAGAGACTCTCGGGATGGTTAAAAGAGCGTTGATAATCAAAAACTGTTCCAGCAAAAGGGAACTTCCCTGGCCAGTCAATTGTCCAGTCCCCTGTCAGATAGTACTTTTTGCCGAGGTTTCGGACTGCAAGGTAGCTGGTGGAGATGTGCATCTCCTGGAGGTGGATGCTGCGCGCCCCGGCCGGCACCGTCACCACGGCGTAGTAGTCTGCAAGGGAAGAAGGAAGCAGCATGTCTGCAGCTGTCATACAGAGAGAGGTGGCTGATCAGTTCTGAGCCACTCTGAAATGATTGCAGTTAATTAAGACAGCTCTTCTGATCCACCAAGTTACTCCCTTTTCACCAGCTCTGATTTTAACCCCACTTCGTTAGGCAGCCTGTAATCAGAGAGACTCTGGGGTAGCTCAGTTCCTGAAATTAGTCTTTGTGGTTAAAGACAAGGAAAAGCAAGTCCACCTTAGAAAAATGCAGAGCACACTAATGGTGGCTTCACTGTGACTGCTGTACCAAGTTTGTTCCCTACAGCAGTCGGGAGGTCCTGCATCCATCGTGGGCAAGGGCTGGGAGGTGACATGCACTGGGATGTGCAGAGCCTTCCCAAAGCCATGGATTCCCCAGGACCTCCCTGCTGACACCCAGTGCTCAGTTACTACATCCTGAACAATTTCCTGGCCTGTATTACTGCCAGATCGACATGTCTTAAGATCAGCAGTAAATGGACCCTCCAAATACACCCCTGGGTACAGAAATCTTATCTGCATTTTGTGCCTGAGAAGCTGCAGCACAGTGAGATGATTTCCCAAGAAGACTGTGACAGTCCCACTAAAGAAAAGTCCACCACCCAGTGACTGGATCTTCCACTGAATCAGCTGGACAGCTTCCAGCCAACTTCATTTGAAAATAGACATGGAAATACTGTCATGTTTGGCATTGTGCTGTGTATTGCTTTTTATATGTTCTGCAGTCCCATTCCAGTCAGAGCTGCTGACAGCTATTTTTTTACTTGTCTGAATTCTAAAATCTCTTTTAAGAGGAAATTCACATGTACAGGGAAAATGTGGCTTAGGCAACAAGAGGAATGCTTAACTGACCAAGACTTATGCTCATAGCTTTTGTGTTACCAAGAAACAGGAGAAATGTGAACTCTCCTCTCACTCTCCCTGTGATTTTCAGTTCACATCTGGACCCTCAGCCACTGCCCAAATGAGCAAGGAGTCAAATATATTACATGGGGAGAGAGCAGAGCAATGAGTTGATGATCATGTGGAACAGTTTCCCTTACCATTAGCTTTGTGCTGGATCAAGTATTGGCCTTTAAAGAACTTGCATGTTGAATTATCTCCTTTACAAACTCCACAAGCATCCAATACAGCTTTGGAACCAAGTCCATGATCACACCCTACTTGCTGCAACCAAAAGGCACAAGTGAAGGACTCAGACACAAGGGAATTTGAAGAAACAGCTGCATTTTCCATAAAGGAGTCAATTGCCCACTTAAAAAATAGACAATAGGATTGTAAGAAACTGAGTTTTCTCTTACTTCACATATTCCATCAATACAAACATCATAATTATTTGGAGAACACCGAGTTCCATCCTTCACTTTGCTGGACATTGCGAAGAAAAAGTCAAAGTCTTCAGCTGTGCAGTACAATTTACATCTGTCTTCCTCTGGGGAAAAAGCAAAGAAACAAACAAAAAAGAAAAAAACAAAACAAAAAATAAAGGATAAGGAAGCATTAGCAGATCTGCAGCATAGTTTCAAAGGGCTAAAAAAAGCGCCCCTTGCTATTGTTTCTTCCTGCATCCTAGAGGACAAGCTACAAGGGTTAATTGTGCATGGTGACATCTTAGGACACCAAGATGGGCAGAAATAGAACTAAATAGAGTAGTTTATATCATGCTAAAGCATGTGTGGGTTTGCTTGTCTGCACACAGACCCAGGAATCCCAAGCCAGTCTGAGAACATGCACGTTGCCTTAGCTCTGCTGCTGTGCCCTGATCTCGGTTCCACTGCTTCACAGGTTCAAGTTACATTTTTATTAGGAGAAGTGGGAGACTGTAATAATTTTATTTGAAGTTTAGTTAAAATTTGGGAAAGATATAACATGGTAAAATGATCAGCTGAAAGTTTTCAGCTGAAAGCTAGGACTCAGGCCAGATCTCCCCCTAACAAAAGCATTTTTCCTCCAACAAATCCCAACCATTGTCGAATTTCTTCTCACACATGGGTGGTGTGTTGTGTTTAGAAAGGGCTGATTGATTCTGCACAGAGAAGAAGTCAAGCAACTGTAAATATTATCACAGTTGCTGAAATACACAGTTTTAATACAAATAGTAAGTGCAACTAATAAAACAACACAACGAAGTTTTGAGGAACATGAAACTGGATTCAAAATAGTGTCTTTTTATTCTTGAATCAGCAGCTGGATTTCCAATAGTCCTTTCTCGAGAGGAAAAGCACCTGTAACCATTTCAAAACCAGCTCATGTTTTCAGGACTATAAATGTATATCTTGGGGGAGCTTTTGTAAAGCAGCTAAGAGAGCAAGGACAGACATTTTCAAGTTCAAAGTCACTTGGGGACATCCTGCTTTGGAAAATTACACATATTGTCCCCAGTTTTAAGCTCCTTTTACTAAACACAGCCCTTGCCTTTAAATTCAATGTAGGCCACCTTAATTTCTATTAAAAAAGATGCACTCTTCTCCCTATTATACAACATCCACTGTTCCATGCTGTGAAATCATATTACTTCTTTCCTCTGTTCACACTGGCCTGTTGGGACATAGGTTTCTAAACACCCACAAAACTGTCTGCACAGACTTTTGAATGGGAAGTGTATGTGTATATAAATTCAATTATGCACTTATTATCATCAAAAGCACATTTGTACAGGTGCTAAATAAAGGAGCTATGACATGATACAAGCCACACAGTTTTATTCAAGTGTTTGCAGCTACAGATTGGGCTTGCAAACTAGAGAAAATGTTTTTCTCTGATAAAAATGAATACTGATTCAAAACATCCACAAAATTAAGATGCCTAAAGTAAAAATAAACTTGCTTGCACAAAAAAAGAACAGTTATCGAGACCTGAACTTGATAAAGATCTCTTAGCAAAAGATGACTTTAAAAAATGTATGCCAGAACACTGTTTGTTTTTCCACTTGCCATGGGACTAGATCAGCAGAAAAGTCAAAAGGTTGACTCACTGTTAGGTTTTGAAATCTGAGAACATTCCAAAGGAAGGAAGATTCTGGTAGTGTTCCTGTGGAAGCTTCCATTTCCCATGCTGAAAAACCCATGGAAACCACTGTGCTTGGGTTTCAGACTAACCAATAGGTAACACCAAATGAAAGAGTTGGGTAGCAACAGCCATGCTAAGGACAGGGGTTTGAATTCCCAGCCCAACTCAGTTCTGCATGTCCATGCAGGAGGCTGGATCCAGCTCTGCTAGAAAGCAAACACATCCCAAACCAAGCGGCTGACTCCGTGTTTGCTTACATGGGGTGATATTTGCCCAGAGAGCACGGGTGAATTAGGGCTTGCTGCCCATCAGAGAGGCAGCATTACCTTCCACTTTGGTGTACGGCTTCCACTTGTAGTACCAGCCCCGGAAAGGTTTGCTGTTGTACTCTGCACACTGCTGGGCACGGAAGTCCAGGCTGTTTGCTGGGCACGGCTGGTTATTACAGAGCTGATAAACACGACTGGAGCCTTGGCAGAATTTGCCACCGTACTGGGGTCTGAAAAAAAACCCCACAAACACAAAGAAAAAAGAGAAAAAAATGATTTTGCAAAATGTGCTTTTGGTGTGATTGGCATGTTACACGTGTATGGGGATACAGAGAACAGGAGAGGATGTACTGTCCTGGGAGATCAGGATTTCCTTTAGGAGCCATTAATTTTCATGGTTCCTAAAACCAGGCAGAGCAGTTGCCATGAATTATCTGCTTGGATCACTGCAAGCTCAGCAAAGATGCAACCATCTAGAGGTGAGTCATGTTTTCACTAATTTAAATTTATAGGGCTATTTGGTATTGGCCGGGTTCAATCTTGTTATAGAGCTATTTTTACTCTGCTGTAACCCAGGAACATGTGCAAAGAATTACCTATTGCAATTAAAGTTAATAAAGAATAACATAACACTGATCAAACACAAAGAGAATGAATGATTACATTTGCTTGTTCATCTCTTTTGTAAATTGTTTCGCAAGTATGTGCTTTTAAAGAGAGGAAACAAGGACTGTGAACAGTCATCCTGCTTTAGGAAAATGCAGGAATTCAGGGATAATTTTAAACATGTCACATCCACTTGAGCAGACCTTACCTGGGCACTTCCCTTTGTTTAGGAAGAATGGAAAGAGCATCTTCTATTACTTTGCCAGTGCCTTATGCTATAGAATACTAGTTTTTTAACTATTTGCTCTGTGCACAGGCATTGTAAAACAATGTAAAATGCAGGAGTTGCTCTTTTCAACTCAGGAATTCACTGAAGTCATTTGTGCACTTTCACAATGCTCAGATACACATCTGCAAGGACTGAGCCAAATCTTCAAAACACCAAATTCTAGGAACTGCCCATTGTATCATATGATTTGTGCATCAAGTGAAAAGAAATGTAACCAAAGGTACACTTGCACTCATTTATAGGACAATTTTTTTAAAACTTAGGGGACATACATACTTGGAACACAAGCTATAAACTCCCAGTGGACAGCTTGCCTGTATTATCCACATGTTAAGGAAAAAAAACTAGAATAATCTAAAAGATATTGAAAAACAGTAATACCTTAACTAACAATATAAGTTTAAAAGAATAATAGCATAAAAGATACAGTTGTAATGTATTGTTTGTTTAAATCCCTAAACATTATGTTATCCAGTATTCTGGAAAGAAATTCTGGAAAGGAAAAAACAGTC
The DNA here is from genome assembly GCA_013396655.1 of Campylorhamphus procurvoides. Taxonomy (NCBI): domain Eukaryota; kingdom Metazoa; phylum Chordata; class Aves; order Passeriformes; family Dendrocolaptidae; genus Campylorhamphus; species Campylorhamphus procurvoides. The sequence continues at coordinate 4,972 of WBMV01002770.1, read as the reverse complement.
TTTAAGAGATGGAAACCCACCTGCTACTATATTTAAAACTGCACTAAAGCATCACCAAAATGTGCTGTGGGAAAAAAACCCACAACGATTTCCAGTGATTTTTCTTGAGGCCACCTGCTAGCTACACTGACACTGGGTGCAATGGTGAAAGTCAAAATAAAGGCAAGTTTTCAGTCCTAGTTGGTGGCAATTCATTCTGTGGAGGGTAGGGAGGCCATGGAACACCAGTGAAGTCAGGGAGTATTTATGTTGACTTTGTGCAATTGGTGAGAGCTTTGAGTTAAGGCAGCCAAGCCCTTGGGTCCTGACTCAATTCCCTACAGAAATTCCTTACAGCTTCAGCACATGAAGGATTTTTGACCTCCTTCAGCCCCAGAGAACAAATCTGCTCTGGTGTAAGGCAAAGAAGCAACCTGCTTCCAAGGAAATGCCACCAAGCAACAATATAATAGAATTATTTACGGCTCGATCGTGATTTCGAGCTGCACTCTTGCATTTGAGGACTGGCTAAAATTCCCCCAAACTAAGGGAGCTCAGAAAGAGACATTCTGTTTCCCAGCTCTGTTACAGCATTTTAATATTACAGTACACTCCCATTACTGAAACATTGGCTACAGAATGATGGAAACTTCCCCACCTTCATTTTTACCAACTAGATGTCAGCAGGAGTTAAGTAATTCACAGGAAACTAGATGGAGACCTAAACCCCCAAATTTCTGCAAAAAGACTATCCTCTAGACTGACAAAATGACACTTTTCTTGGGGATGTTTCCACCAGCAGCAGATTTTTGAGTTGTCTGCCTCCAGAAACTGCTCATATAACCCCCTTACAATGGAATGCATGGAGGGCATGCCAATATTTCTATAGGGGAACAGAGCTCCTCATACAGATCCAGCCTAAAGCTCTCCCCCCTTGTGGATGTCCCCAGTGCTGGCAAACACAGATTGACATGCACCAGGCCTTGCTGAGGATAACTGGAAAAAACACTCTCCAAAGATGCATTTAGGAAAGGAGTGTAAGTGCAAAGATGTAAATACTCCACCTCAGATAAGACTCAACTGTTAAAATGCTACAAGGGTAGCCTAAATTAATTCCAGTGCCCTTCTGAGGACAGACTTTATGAGCAATGATTTTCACTGCAACACAACATAGAGAGTGAGAAATCCTGGAATTCATCTGATCAGGGGAAGTATTTTATGCAATAGGTAATTGAGGCTCTGAAATTCTGGACTTCTATTTTTTTCATGCTTTGTAATCATTTAAATTCTAGTAAGAATACTTCTGCTCATATTGTGACCCTACTATGATAGTATCACAAGGCTATTTTATTCTGGATTAATTTGAAAGGCCTACAAGGTATTTCACAGTCTTCATTTTTTAGAAGCATTTTAAATGGCATCATTACTTTGCATTGTCTATAATCCCTGTTACAGACACTGTACACAAATGATTAAAAAAACTGTGTTCAAGCATTTTTGATTGCATACATGCCTATGAGTCTGTTCTGCTCCTGCTGAACAATGCACTATTGTGGAGTGGTAGGATGCAGTCCCACAGATATGATTTAGGTATTAATTTAAATCTCTCGGGCTCTCTCCAGGTTCTTTCCCAGCTAAACTATTAAATTATGCCATCAATTTCTATCTTGGAAAAGCACCTCAATTGTAAAGTGTTGTGGTGTATGAAAACCAGATCCATGAAATTACCCTGTGACAATTCACAGGAACAGAATGATTTTAGCAAATCTGCCCAGCTCAGTGTACCACGGGTGACCCCCATGGGTGTGTTGGTGTGAATCTGAACACCCAAAACTGCTGGGGTGGCCACAAGGGCTGTCTGAAACTTGGTAGGAGAAAAGGAATTGAGTTGGTTGGGTGTTATTTGCAGGAGAAGAGTTTCACATGCAGGTTAATAAGATTTTCACACACAACAGCCTGATTCTGTGTTCTTCATCTGTCTAAGTTTTTGGTAAGAAACTGAGATTTCCCCCTCAATGTCCCTAAAAAGCCTATTATTTTGACCTCATTCCGCGGTCCAGCCAGTTCTTCATAGATACACATCCCTTGTTCTAATCACTTACAGAAATTTCATTCTTTATCATTTTCAAAAGTTTGCTACCAAAAATCATTTATCGAGCTTTTGAACAAAATAAACATGAGCTCTTACACCAATCTGGATTAGGAAAAATGAAATGAATATATGACACATAAAATAATATGCATATATGTAGTGAAATACATAAACATCAGAAATCTTTTTCAGAAGTTCAAAAAGAAAAGAATCATTATTCTGTGTTTCTGTGCAGTTATAGAGGTAAACAGTGAACAGGGACTAGGCTGTAAATCATTCCATGTAGTGTAACATTGAAAATGGATGGTATTAGTTTCCTCATTATTCCACATTTATGCAAAATGCTGTCATGGGAAATGCAGGTACTTGGATATTTGTGCCCTGTTGTGTGGCTTAGTTATAGCCCTGTCATTTCATCACTGTACCTGAGAGAATTATGCTATATTCTCTTTGCTCTAACTGAATTATCATTAATTCAACGACATTAAAACTGGTGTAAACACGATCCAGTTCTGGCATCGAGCTGATTTGGCTACATCAAGTCTTGCATCAATTTTTACTTATATTAGAACAGACAGAACACTCTGAATGAAGGCTCTAAATGCATAATGATAATAACTGACACTCTTCATGTGAAAGAGCTTCTGCTTGAAGACCCCTGGAAATCTTTATCAGTTAAACCAGCGCACCAAAGTGGACCATTTCCACTACTGGACATTCCCCTGTCACTGGGAGAGCAAGGGAGGCCTCATGAATAAATGCAAAGAACAATGAGCACACAGACCAATTTAGCAAGGAAAACAGGGACCAAAATAGGAAAACCAAAATATATAAACTGATCCTCTCAGGCACATGGTGTGACTCCTGGGGATGGTCCTGTGCAGGGCTAGGGATTGGACTCGATGATCCTTGTGAGTCCCTTCCAACTCAGCATGTTCTGTGATTCTGTGATATACATATGACCTGTAATTGAGACCCTGCATTCTCCTGCTAAGCAGTTTAATAAAGGAAACTATCCAAGTAATTTTATTTATCAAAATATACTGAGAAACAACAGAAAAGCTTGAGAAAATGCTCTGCTATGGATCTGCAAAAATTGGCTTGACTGAGGGTAATAAAGGCTATTTTAACTAACTCACATTTTCCTATAACATAGTATATGAAGCGTGGATATTATTACTGCAGCACTGTATAGTAGGTGTGAGGCTTCTTTACAGCCTCATATAAACTGTGTCATATTTTCTCTGTTTTTTATTACTGCAGTTTAAATGCTGTTTTTATTGTGTGCAATGAGGAATACATGTGTCTATGCCTGCTGAATTTGTGTATGAAATAAAACAGTGAAATCCTTTTTCTCGTGTAAGTTGCGGTGAATTGAGTACATGGGAAAGATGCTGGTCAGATAAAACTTTGAAACTCTACTTTGAAATACCATTATAAGGAATTTACAGTGGTAAGACATTAATTAGATGCAAATACCAGAAACGTTTCATGAGTTAGCACACAATTCTAGGACTCAGCACCTTTACTCTAACCCACGAAACATAAAAGGATGCCAAGAACATATGACATACAACTGTCTACAACCATTTTGATACTGACTTTAAACGTTTGGTTTATTATCCTGAGTTATATGATCTCATTAAAAGCCTTATAGCTATTAAGACCTTTTCCCCTTGCTCTTAGACTATTAGGTGTGAATATGTCTGTATGGTGCTTTGTTACTTCTGCAGGCATGTCATGAACTGTAGTGTCACAAAATAAATGGACAAAATTGGGCTGTAGATGTTTTCTACTCCAGCAGTCTGCAGACAGACATTGCTTTCTGGTGCCAGGACGTAGTTCTGTCTTTCAGCCACTGCTCACACTGGACATGGGAGAAAGGTCACACAAACATTTCCACCCGTACCATTTCCCTACAGAAACAGACTCTGCTAGTTTTTTGTTCTAAAAACATAAATAATTAGTATAAAAAGAATACCTTGTCATATCTATGTCTTACTTTGGATTATTGCAGTGTCTTTCCTGGTAGGTGACCCCACCTCCACACGTGCGAGTACACTCTGACCACTCGGACCAGGCTGACCACTGGCCATTCACAGCCCTGGGGCCGTGGTCACCGTATTTCACACACTGTCCTCTTCGACACCACTGCCAAGAGAATGCCAAAAAATACCCCATCAGAGTTAGAGCTACCAAGTATATGCAGAAAAATAAAAATCCACCTCTTGATGTGAGGTCACCCCCTGGACAATGAGTAGTTCACAGCTGGACAAGGACTCTGAAGTAGGACAATGTTCCATACAATGGTATAGGTAAGTAATGTCCTAAAATTTTTCCAAGTTCTGAGTTGAAGATCTCTGAGGTACAAATTTTCAAAACTGTTCTCTTGAAAAGTGATTTTTCTAGGCTTTCTCTTCCCCCAAAAATCCATGTTACTTTATGGTCCTGTGCTGCAGAGCCTCAACATTTCCCATGTAATTTACAAATAGCCTGCTAGAATTACTCCCTTTTATGATTCAATTAGGAAAGACTGCACAAGGAGAAAAAGCAAAATAGAACATTTGTCAGTAACTTGAAAACCAAAACAGTATTCTGCTGGGAGAAACTTTACAGGAAAAGAAAATACGTTGGGTAACTGCAGATGAGAGTAAATTAGAAGGTTCGACTCAAACAAATAAACTCAAACAAACAAGATGAGAGTAAATACAAACAAATAAGATGAGAGTGAATTAGAAAGTTTGACTATAAAGCAAATAAGCTCTTTTAGTGGGAATCACTACTGGGAATACGCATTATGGCCTTAGTCTGTATGGGAATATTACATCTTGAGGAATGCTCACATCAAAAAGGACTTCTTTATAATTAATGAATTTTTTTACTGCTTAAGACTTGTCAGAG
>WBMV01002769.1:1012323-1142143 GCA_013396655.1 Campylorhamphus procurvoides | reverse complement strand
GGCAGCGGTGGCTCCCGCTGCGCTGAGGGGCGGCCCCCGGGGCTCCTCCCGGCGCGACGAGACCCGGCACCTGGGCATGTCGCTGGGTTAGGTGCGGGCAGTGCTCCCCCTACTCTCGTGGGACCGGTGGGGGTGTCCTTTGGGGGAGCGACAGCGCACTGTAAGGGGCACTCGGCTTTAGCCTTGCTCTCAACGGCAGAAGAGACCGGCCCACTGAGGCTGTGCGCTACCGTCCTGACCCTCAGGGAAACACTCACCCGTCTGGACAACACCAGAAATGGCCATCCTTGAGCTCAGCTGCGAGGAAAGGAGTGAAAGGAGCAGATTATTTCCATTCGTGCCGAGAAACACCGAGAGGCATAACTGTAGGCAGATTTGGAATGTAGCTTCGGAATAATAAACCAAGTTATAATCTGTGTCTCACACTTTAGCTTCTTACCTTCTATAGTGCTGCCTTAGTGTATTTCACCTCATAAGCCCATGAAACACTTAACCTGCGAGGGACAGTAGGATACTGAACCCAGAGTAAAGCTTATGAAATATATCCTATTCCAGTTTTTCATACCTCTTAATAAAGACACTGACAAACAGTGTCTGTCAAAAGTGCAAATATTTGTTGTATATAGTTATTATTAATAAATTAAACTTTGAAGTTGCTTGTTGCATTGCCTTATCACGATTTCTCTCATTTGCCTGAATAAATAAACTGTGGTAAAAACAGTTGTTTGTAATAAGTCCATCACTTCAGAATAAACAGAAATTCATTCTCAGTATCATTTATGTCCTTCTTTGGCATACAAAGTAATGTAAAATACGGCATTTTAACGGGCCCTCTGGTTAATACTTGCATTGTTATGTGGTGCTATTAAATGCATCAATGCTTATTTGAGAAAGCGCTGAGCTTTAAACTGAAGATCAAAGTGGTTTATTTGGTTAAGGACACCTTTGTTTGGGCAGCCACTTCGATCAAATAAACCAATATTGTAAGAATTCTCGCTGAAATTAAATGAATGAAGCCAGACTCACCTTTAACTTATTCTAACACTAAATTTCCTGTTTCACACAACGTAAAGCCTCCTTCTTTACACTTGACAGGTAGCAGATATTCTAAAATCAAAAAAAAAGCGGGGGGGAACGGGAGCTCCCTGGGACTAACACCGGGTCAAACAATTCTCGAGGCATTTCTGCATTCATGCTTTCTGCTCCACTCTGGTTTTTGGAGATTATAAACAAGTGATGTTTCCAGCCTAATGGTAACCTGTACTTATCCCTGTTGCAAGGAGTTTAAACCACTGCAAAAGACTAGTACCTAAACCAAATCAAAACCCAAATCAAAGAAAAAGTCTTATTTTTTTTCGCCATTAAAACACTTGCTCTATTCCAACACAACGAGAGGCAGTGACTCAAACTGCCCCTCTTTTTTTCCTTGTATCAGATGCTGTAAAAAGCAGTGGAGGCGAAAACAGTGATCTTAACACATACGTGTCCATAAATTGATCTCATACTAGGATTTAATAACAACATTCTTGCAAAAGTATTTTGCATGAAAAATTGACTGTAAAATAAATTAACTAGGACATATTGCTCTTGCAAAGCCTACCGTCAGCACAGAACCTGCGACAACCAGGAAAGCTCCTTAGAAAAAGAGTGCTTTTCCCCTCTTTTTTAGTACAGCGCCTTTGGGACACTACCTTAGGGCGTACCTGGTTAAGGCTGATGTTTTAGTGGCTTTAGTTTTATGGCTGAGGTTGTGACATTTCCCAGCTCGACGTGCCGGGACTCAGAGTCCTCAATCCCAGGCTGGCTGCCCCAGGACAGGTTAAGCACTGAAGCATGGCCAATACCCAGAGAAAATTCTGAATTAAACAGTATCCGAATCGTGTTTGAAGAAAACTCATGCAGGAGGAAAGTGTGTGCAGCTTTCCCTGCAGACAAGAAAATATTCAGCTGAGGGGATAAGTAACATGACTCAAAGCAAACCAAAACCCAAGAAGGCAACAACGCGCTAATCTAAGGGAGCCGGTCCGTTTCCATTGATTCCAAGAGCAGCTGCCTCCTGACGAGGCATTACTGACTCGGACAAGACTGACAGACTAGGAGTTTAAAGCGGAGACAGTATTACCTTTTTTTACCAGCTGATCTTGTTAAAACGTCAAATTTCCCCTTGCACTCTAACTTGCAGGAACATTTTCGTGAGCCAAGGGAACAAATTCTGCAAGGACTTGTACTGAAAAAGTTCAGCGAGTAGAGAGATTGCTTGCAAATAAAGTTTACAGCAATTTCTGGGGCTGTCACTTTCAGAAGAAAAGAAAATGTTTTTCTATATAACGAACATGAGGTAATAAACTAAGCAAACTGTAGCTGACTTTGTTTGGGAGATTTGTTGAAACTGTTTCTACAGCTCATTGATCTGGGATCAAAGAAAGAAAGGTGTGTTTTGAATCTGAGCCGAGAAAGTAAAAGCTCCCTGATTTGTACAAAAAATGTTGGCAGTTTGTGACCCTTTCAGTAACCCTGGTGTCATAGATAGATTATCTCACCTCTCTTCTTTTTGTTTTGACTGTTTTTCGAATTATAATTTTAAAACACACTGCACAGCATTGCCTCTGACTCCAGTAGCGCCCTGTGCTTAGAACTCACTTCCCCGTAGCGTTTCATAGAGAGCTTCTTCTGACACTCCTGAAACCTTCGTGGTCGCACGACTCCTGGGGTCATTCGTTAACTTTCCGAACCTAACAATGCCGCCGAGAGTTCATCCTTCTGATTTATTGACCTTTTAAACCCGCCTGTACAGAGCGCAGGGGCGCGGAGCGGGGATCCTCCGGCGAGAGATGTGTTTCTATTTCAGGTCCATTACAGAATGCGGTGTTGGAAGTGGTGCTCCCAGCGTTATCAGAGCCGACCACAAATGCCACATGAAAAGCAGCAAACATCCGGAGGGTTTCCTGCAAATCGAGCAGTTTCTCAAGACAAGAGGCTTTTTTTTTTTTTAAAGTGTATTTAGAGGCAACACGCTTTGCCTCTTTAAAGCAGGTCAAAACCACTAAATGAAAGCAGCCCATCCCAACAGCGTTGCACGGTGTAAGAAATCTCCCGAATGAAGACTTTTCGGGACTTTGTGTTAGGAAAGGGCGTGGATTGCAAATGCCCTGCTCGGGAATGACCCACTATTGAATGGAAAAAAATCAAACCCCCCAAAACAGAAAAATGCGCCTTTCAGAAAGTCTATCGAAACAGCACTACTTACTGTACAGCAAAGCAAAAGTCCCTAACATTTAAGAAATCACTGCTTTGCCCGCCTCACTTTAACCTGCAAATTGTTTTCTAGCAAAAGCACACAAACCCTCGGAAAGGCTGCGGCTCCCACTGCCCGCAGCACCCGGAGCGGGACCGCTTCGGTGGAAACACCTCCCTTGTTCAGGGCACGGCCCCGCACAGTGAGCTGTGCAGGCATCTCTGCGCGGCCGCTTTGAAGGGGTGGTGAGCAGCGGTGTACCCGCATTTTTGGACTGAAGGGCGTCCGGCGGGGAGAGCGGGATGTACGCGACTCCCACTCCGAGGTAAGAGCCCTTTCGCCTCCCGGCGGACACGAGCAGGGTCCCCCCTGCCAAGTCTCACGCCCCGGCCGGCAGGTTGGGGGTGAGACGGACAGTCATCCCGCCACCGGCCCCTCTGCTCCCCGCTCGGCCCTTTCTGCCGGCGCTTCCTCTGGCTTCCCTCTGCTTCCCCCTTTCCCGCAGCCCCCGCGATGCCGAGCTGCAGCAGGGCGAGCCCCGGCACCCATCAGACGGGAAGCCTGAAAGGGGCCAGCGAGAAGTGCCGTGCATTTATCTGCACGGGGGCCCCGGGCTCAGCCGCAGTCAAACCCCCGCCGGGGCCAGTGCAGAGATTGAGGTGAGTGCCTTCGGCCAGATTCAGTCCTGGGCCTGGAGAGCGCACATAAGGAGGGAGAGCCCTGGACGACCTTCCCATTTCCCTGATCCTTTCTTGCGGTGCTAGGAAATGCATCCTTTATACATATATATACAGCTTGCCATCTGTCGCTCCTTCAGCTACATAGTGCCATTTACTATGACCATGTCATTACACGGAAGGACGGTCAGAAAATGTCCTTATCTGAAGGCAATGGCTTTTCAATTAAGTTATTGAACGTTTGTGTTAATGCTGAATTCCGACGGTATGCCTTTCGGAGGACCTGCGGCGGAGGGAAGAGCCCCCACCATGCCTCCTGCTAGGAAGGAGTTAACTCTGCCGCCGACGGGACTGCTTGGGGTTGGCTTTAGCGCGCCTGCAACGCCTTCTCTGCCCCTGTCTGGAGGCATAAATCAAATGTATGGGAATAAATGCGAAATGACAAGTTTAACTGACAGGAGTCATAGGTACTTCTGTAATACCTCTTCCAGACAGATAACATGTGGACCCAAACAGACAGCAATGAAGTCAATGGCAAATGCTTCTGAGTTTAAATGATATTGAAATTACATTATTTTCACAAAGGAAGCCTAGAAATGACACTTTTCTCAAACTGCTAACAATGTAATATAGATCCAAGGCTCAATACCCATTATATTAATAAATTTATCTACTTCTTTAGTATAAAGATCAATTGATGAGATCACAGAGCTGTTGTATTTTCCTCTGTAAAATAAAATTTCAACAGTTTGAGTACATGAGTTTCCAACTTCTTTGTAGATTTGGTGCTGTTCTGTTTGAGAATGAGTTGCATAGGACCACGAAACACTGTGATAGCTGGGACCAGGTAGAAACTCCTACACTTGAATTTCCAAGAACACAAATCCTGTTAGTTTTCATGTGAGTGCATAAAAGTGATTAAAAAAAAAAGGAAAAGAAAGAAAGAAAGAAAAAAGAATGCTTTATACAATGCTGGAGTCATTCCAAGAGATCAGGATCTGAACTGAACTAAACAATTTGGCTTAGCCTCTGTTTGTATTTATGCTGGCTTTGTGTCAGCAGAGCTACTGCTAACTTGTACTACAGTAAGATTTATTCTGACATGCTAGATGCTAAAGTGATAGCTTAGTGAAGGACAAGTCATGTAAATGTACAATTACAAAGCTGATCCCAGTTGCACTGAAGTGAAATAAATTTCTTCTTTGGCATCACATGGGTCCCAGAATGTCCTTAACAAGGCCAGAAGAATGAATGTCATGAATATTCTTTAGAAGGTATGCTATGCTACTGTACATAATGCTACTGCAGTCTTGTAATGTATATCTCTCAATAATTTTTTTAGTGGACATCAATATTTCATAGGCATTTGAAAGTTTTAAGTTCTTTGTCCTTAGCCAGAATAAAATTGTTACATTATATAAATGAGAAAGTAGCTGGGCTTGGAACTGCCAACACACCAATTACTTATGGTGACAGAAGAGATGACCTGGTATTTTAACACATGGAATTAACCCTGTGCTAGCTGTTTAGAAGAAGCATGTTAGTAGAACTAAAAAAATTACTAAATTATAATTAAATCCAAACGTCAACAGCTTGCCATCTGCAATTCTGATGAATCAGCAGTGATGAATAGGTAAGATCAGACAGAAATTAAGAATGGATTTAAACACTTAGCAACACTAAAGATGAATAAATCCTTTTTTACAAGATAGAAAACATGACACATTTTTTTGAAAAATAAATTCATAATCCCTGAAATTAGAAGTCATTTTAATGTTGTTTAAAAATACCTGTTCAATTACCTGACCAAAAAGGGCATTCTTTATAACCAAGACATAGGAATACAAAATTCAATATTGTTTTTCAAAATAAAATACCAAATTATTTAAGGTTGCAATTTTGAAAAGTGCTCAGTAGAAATTCTCTTGAATTTCATCACACAGAGGTTTGAGAAGTTCATTTGGTTTCATTTTTTGATAGCTGCAGCTGTTCAGTTTTATGATATCTATTTTCCTTGAGTACTCTTAATGCATAAATTTTAATTTTCACATTCATTGTTTTCACATTGATTTAGTGTTATTAATTGAAACCTCAAATATGTTCCTTTAAAATATAATTTAAAGCTGTAGATTATAATGGAAATACATCTGCACATCTTCCAAATCCAAAGCAGCCAATCTGATCATGTTTCTAACACTATTTACCGCTCTCAAAGGACTTTCAGTGACACACATCTACTTCCTCTACTGGGCACAGTGAACCCTACAATTTCTCTGCCTAGAATCCATTAATATTGAATATTCTGATATTAAAGACACCTTTGACTACCACTGAACCATGAAAGAGAAGGAAACAGCCCTTCATAGGATCATGCCCGGCACAGCTAGTAACAACATTAAAAAGACAACTAAGTTTCATAAACCTCAAGTCTAAGTTAAACAATGCAGGGTGGTGAAGTTTTTAATTCAGTCATTATTACTTGGGCTTGAGATGTATTTAGATTTATCTAATTGCAGTTCAGTAGTCATGCCTATTTCACATACATGGCTTATTTCTGTGTGAGTAAAACCTGAGTCTGAAAGTCCCCTTTCTTCCTGCTTTGTCCCCTTAATATCACATTTTTATCTTCACAACTCCCTTTGATGGGTATTTACTGAAAGGATGAGAAGGAGGTTATCACACAGAACCAAAAACTTAAAAAAGAAGACTCAAGAATTTCAATAAACTTACTGTGTAGTTAGATCACAGACTAGAGATCTTCACTTCTACAGCAAACAACCTGCAAGATCTGAGACAATTTCTATTCAGCTATCTCCAGTCTACCAGTTTCATTAAGATACGATGGCTGTTTAACAGGGTTCTAGATATAAATGTTTCATGAACATTTAATTTAGAAACCTTGTTTCCATGACAAATTCAATTACCTTTTCAGCTTTTAAAAATTCAGTTAAATCTTCTTTAGGAGATGTAGTACCTAAATGCACAGCATTGACAGATTTCTAACATAAAAACCTGGAGAGCTTTGAATTAATTAATTAAGGTGGATTACTAGGGAGCTTTAATTTCTGGGCTTACATGTGTATAAATATCCCTGCTGTAAAAGGACAGCATATTCATGCTCCTTTGATTCAGACCAGCATCCTGCAAAAAGTAAAGGTAATAAGTCACTCAGCGCAAGATAAACTGAAAAATGCCCAAGAAATATTAATCACCTACACTGGCCATATATAAAGCACAGAGTTGGAACTGAAGCACAACAAAATTATTTAATACAACTATAATACCTAGATTTCCATTGGCATCTGTTTTCAGCACTCTCCTAGCGCTCCCTTCCAGATGGTGAAAAATTGCAAGATTTATATTGCCAGCCCTTTGCCACTTCAGGAAATAAAGATGATGAGTGTTGACAGTTGCTAGGAACACATTTTATGCCAGTACATGCAGGTGCTTAAGTACTGTGATAGTCCATTTGAAAATAAAATATGAACTAAGGCAACACAAAACACATAGGTAGTTCAGTTGACAACCACTCAACCACTCAGCAGAGGGAGCCCATTTTCCCTTCCTACCTTGCTGGGACCTCAGAACTACCCTGCTAAAAACTCTACAGATTCCAGAAGGAGTAGCTGCCTGCTAAGAGAGCCACACAGATACTGTGAACAAGAAAAGACAGTGTAGCTGCTTGATTAATACTTTCTAGAGAACAAAAATTCTTGATTGAAGAAGTTGCTGTATTTGCCTTTCAAATGGAACGTTTCTGAGGGAAATCAGTCATGTATCTACAGCACATCACTGACAGATGTAAATATATTATACCATCCTAGGTACCCTTCTAATTACTGTTTGCTAGACTGTATTTTTGACATATTGCCATTGAATACTCTAGGCTAGGTTCTTGCAAGGAAAAGTCTTTTCAATAGAAAAATATATTTTTTTCAAAGAATACTACTTCTCACTTTACCTTAACTCAAGGAGAAGAACCATCTTTTTAATATATTAGTAACTCTCACACATTCTTTAAAGTCCAACTGAAAACCTTGAGCAATATAATTTGCATTTCAACTAAACACAGAACTAAGTCTGAGATCATAGCTAACACTGGAATGTGTCCTGTTCAGGAAGGACCTGCAGCTCCTTCCAAGGCCAGACTATGTATGTACACGCAATGTTTGGAACAGGACAAGATACAGAGCTCCCTTGGCAGTTTTCGGAACTTGATAGGGCTGCAAAAATTGCTTTCTGTTTTGCTGGTTTCTTTTTCTTTTTAAATCTTTGGCCAGGTAAACACAAGATCAGTTTAGTAGCAAAACTGCACTGCTGCCTATCTAAACAGGAAAACCTTGCTGGTGAAGATGTAGCTACATGAGCAAGTATGTGTTTCTGGCACTAGAAGATTGCCTACAGTTTCATACCTCCCGGTATCTGTCCATTTTTTTCCTTCAATATAGTGCAATATAATTAAGTTGCTACTTTTACTTCTAATGTCTTCTTTGTTCTTCATGTTTCTTAATTACTGACTAATATATTTCATCAGCACTTTTCACAGATACTGCTCGCCAGCAGTCAGTAGATGCCACAGCATACACCTGAACTACTGATATGTAAAAATCAAGCTCCGTTGATTCTTTCCTTTTCATAGAAAGCAAATTCATTGGTGCAATCACTTTTAAAATTTCCCTTTCAGGTTTGCAACAGTGCAGCCACACATTTTTTTGCCAGTTGTCTGACTAAGTCAATAGCAAAATCTGAGCAACAAAAATCTGATCTGGGTAAGTAAAAGTTATACGTAAGTTGATAATTAATAGTGGTATTTCAAACTAATTATTTCAAACTAATTCTTAGGGTTTTCTTTGCAGCTTGCAGTTTCAGAAGCATCCTGAAATACAATCAACTGATTTTTATTTAAAGGTGTGACTACCGAACTAAGGCTGGCTCTATCACCTGTCTTTAGAAGGGTTCCATGTTAATGGGTACTCACTAGTCCATATTGAACCTTAACACAGCACTGGCTAGACACTGTCCTACCAGAACTTCACTTTACAGCAGCACCAAATTAATCTGAAATTGAAACAAGATAAGATAAAGTTATTCAGTTACTAAATTACATACAGGCATGAGTATGGAATCTGGGGAATCCCTTTGACAGGTGCATACAAGGTTTATGTCTCAAAAGAGCTCTTACTGTAAAGCACACACAAAATGGTAAAATGTTCAACAAGTATTTTTTACACTAAAGGTTAAATTACAGAACTTTAGGTAATATGATTACTGATTTTATGCATGCGTTTATAAAACACAGCCTTTTACATCACTGACTCAGCATGAAATTTCAAATTAAAAAAATTTCTTAACTAAAACCAATTATTACTGGTCTTAGTTACCTGTAAGGGGCTAGTAAACATGCATTATTATTCAGAGAGAAAAATTACAGAGCTGTTTTTCCTTTGTTAGAGATTTTCAATAAAATGGAAATTTAAAAAATCTATGTTTGAAAACTAGTAGATTGTGATATTTGCTCAGCTTCTGTCTCAAACAGAAGTAGATTACTTGCATGGCCCTTGCAGAAATATTTTTCCAGCTTATTGTGTGTGTACTTTTACATATTGAATTTATTGGATTAAAACCATAGTGATGATAAGAAATGCATGTATTTTTTTGCGATAGCAAAAAACAGGGTTGCAGCAGCAAGTGATTAGATAGCTACAATATCACAGCTTAAAAAACTTCACATGTAATACTGAAGTATGCAGTTGATCAAGATGTATGCCTAATTAGGATTAAAAAGTATCCCTTTATTATAAAGACAAGGACACAGATTGCTGATTATTGGCTGCTTTTACAAAGCACAGATTATTATTCATCTTTACCCACATAAGAAGAGTTTATAGGTTCACATATATGTAATATGATTTCATGCACATAGTCATACATTAAGATTATTATTTATAGTTGTAGGTCAGAATTTATACTACAGTATTGAAATAAGAAGTGAGTAGAAAGACATTTGTTTGATAAAATTTGATAGCAGATACTGTGTAAAAATTGCTCTGCAAATATCAGTGATATATCTTGGTAATTATTTAATTAAATATATTTTTACAAAAATAATTTAATAATGTGAATTAAATACAATACTTGGCACTGGCAGTAATTTGGACATATCTCCGTGAAGATCACAAAATGTTCAAGGTTACAGTTTGAATTTCCAGACAGAATCAATAAATCTATCCAAGCTGCCTTACGAGTGTAATATATTCACTAGGGAAAACTTTCTTTCAAGAACCAGTTATTATCCACTGCTTTGCTAAAAGTAATTTAAAAATGGCTAATCAGCTTGAATCTTAGAAGAAGTGTTGGATGGGAGGTTGATAGTACTAAGACCACTCAAAATCAATTCTGTGAGTTCCACAACAACAAAATATTAAAACTCCAAATTTCTCAATCACAAGTGTTTAGCCACTTTTTTTTTCAGCAAGTCTAAGGGTAGGAGGTCTGACCAGACTCAGGTTCCATGGAATATCTGTATGTTTAAAGAGAGAAATTGTCCAGGAAGGAAAAGCCTGATGACTATCGTTTCAGACTATTTTCAAGGATCTATGACTGAGCAGACCAAGATCACAGAAGTCGCTTCAGCTTCACCTCTTTGTCACAAGCTAAACTGGACATTATTTTAAAGGGTCATTGTGTTAAGAACTAAAGCAAGACACTAAGGAGATACTCCTTGAAAGTTCCTATGTGACTCAAATGCTAGATGAACAACTAAAAGCCATGTTTATCAGACCTCTGCCTACTGCTCTTACCTTGTAATCGAGGACATTCTGGAAAAAAAATAATAAAATTCATACTTCTTTTTCCAAACCCATCTTTTTTTTTTATATGATCTCACTCCAAAGGACATTTGTATATTATTGTTCACCCAACAAATGCTTTACAAAGATATGTCAATGTTACTCACACTGTTCTGGACCTTTGGAAATTCAGGACAAACAAATGTTCCAACTAACTTGTCCAAAGTCATAACAGAGCAGAAAAAGGCTATGGATCAGGTACTTCTCTCTTTTCCCTCTTGAATTTTAAGCACAATTCCACACTGAATTTATAGAGATTGGTCTTAGATTCCCTTTCTCCCACAGTCCTGTTAAAACTCTGGAAGAATCAGAACATCATTAGGACTCTTTAGCATATCCGCCTTTGTTAGGGTGTCTACTCAGGGATTAACAATAACAGGTAGATTACAGTCAATTGGGAAAAGGGCAAATCAACAGTCCAAAAGAAACTTAGTAGTGAGGATCCCAAATCTTCACTGCTACTATGCATTCTGTGGGCAGTTCTGGAGCTGCAGCTTAACTCTCCTTCCTTTTAGGCTTAATTACCTTTTTCCATATTGATCCTAGAAAATTGCCAAGTGGCAAACAGTGTACAAGGAACAAAAATGGCAATATACTATATATATATATATACACACTATATATACAATATATAGGATACAAAGCAGTACTTACTGCATACTACATATGACTACATAACCAGTATTAGTGTACCTACTTTTTTCATTATTTTTATGACAAGAAGCACAATGGCAAGATGAAAACAAATTTTAAATGAGGAATATTATTGGGGAGCAGAGGCATTGATAGCATGACTAAAACAAAATGTGATCTCTTCAAGAATGGTTGGAATTGTCAAATCTATAACCACAAAATGTGAAATCTCCTTGCAAAATAATCTAATTAATTGAAAAAGCCACCATCATAGAGTTTGAAATTAGGAGTTGAACTAGAAGACTATTGACAAATTGATTTTTCAGAATTATCTAGATTAGGAGGACATTGGTATTTATTGGTATAAGTTGATTCTTTTTCTGGATGGCCTGAAGCCTTCTCATGTTGCACCAATCGAGTGAGAGAACTGATAAGGAGATTATCACAAGAAACAACTCCAAGATTTGGGATCCTGATAGGGATGTCTTCAGATAGAGGACTATATTTTGTGACAGAAATAGTCCAAGATATAAGCAAGATTGGGAGTTCAGTGGGGCTTACATACTCCACGGAGATCACAATCCAGTGGAAAACTATAATGGATGAATCAGAATACAAAAAGGCAAATTGGTGAAATATCACAAGTCCGAAAAGGCTGTAGGTGTTCCCCTTGCTTTTTAAGAAAAAGGTTGAAGTCAAAGACAAGGACTAGTTTTAGTCTTTATGAAATATTTTATGGGAAACCATATGTATCTCCGAATCCTACCATGGAAATGCATGTAAAAGGGAAATATTATTTATATCAGTATTTGCTTTCTTTAGGAAAAACTTTGACCGGTTTAAGAAGCTTCCTAGTGTGGAAATAACAGTTAACTTAGGAAAATCCAGTTCATGATTTCAAACCAGATTATGTCTATGTGAAGACATGGACTTCTGAACCAATCCAGGAATGTTGACAAGGACCCTTTCAACTACTGCTAACTACCTTTACCACGATTAAGATAGCTGAATCAGAAGGACAGATATCTTATATTAGATTGAAGAATGCCCTGCCAGCATGAAGGATTATTAATAGGGATACTAAGACTTCAAAACTGACTTTTAGATATGCCACCTAATCCTATACATCACCTTGAAATCTGGGGAGAATGGATATTGATTTGGAGATTATTGTTAGTGGGAGCTTGGATTGAGGCAAAAACTGATCAAGAAGTATCAATAAGGTATGGAGATCCACTGCAGTTGAGATGTGATTTTACTCAGATTCCAGATTTTAATCATGATAAATTGCAAGTAAACTGGGAAAAAGATAAGAAAGAATTGCACCTAAAATTAGAGGCAGAGGTAAATGACACAGTAGTACATTCTATCACCTTGAAGGATGGAGATCAATGTCATCATTTGTTGAGTAAAGATGACTTTTGTTGTCAACCACTTGAAAGTAATAAACAAAAAGGCCCAAAATATTGCTGAATGTTACAAAATCCAAAACAAGAATTGATTTGTAGGGAACGCCAAACTTCAAAACAAGGATGCTGTTTAGAATTAGAAAAAGAGCAAGGAAATTGAATTAGCCAATTTGGTAATTCAGAAGTTGCCCCAACACAGACTAAGAAGGAAAGGATTAAAAGGCAGACACAGAACAATTAATACACCTCCCAAGAAAAACCCAAGAAGAAAATTTGATTTTAGGATTAATCAAAGAGTTTGCCAATTTGCAAAATGTGTCACAAATTACTGCTTGTCTACCAATACCAACAGCAGTAGGGGAGTCCATTCCATGAGGAATCTTAACCATGAACTTGACTATTCTAGAACATGAAAACAAAACCGCATGTTGTGAA
Source organism: Campylorhamphus procurvoides (assembly GCA_013396655.1). NCBI lineage: Eukaryota > Metazoa > Chordata > Aves > Passeriformes > Dendrocolaptidae > Campylorhamphus > Campylorhamphus procurvoides. The sequence continues at coordinate 1,128,906 of WBMV01002769.1, read as the reverse complement.
CAGAAACTTGTGACTGGATAGAAGAAACAAATAGACAGCATTAGGAAACAATGGAAGTCTGCAGAGAGTAGAGCTGAAATTGAGAAATTCTGTTTTCACCAAAACTGGGAGATTTTGGAACAAAAATTGGTGCTCTTATGATGAACAAATAAAAAGAAATCTGAGCCCCTGAAATTCCTTTTATCCTTAAGTTTTCTGAACTTCAATGACAAATTATGTTGATATTTATCTTTGATTTTAAAACTAACTTGTTACTTTTTCATTTTATCCTTAAATCCTGATATTACCATTTCAATTTCATAATGCAGCTTTGCACATTTAGCAATTGAAAAAAGAATTCTAAAATAAACCAAGAGAAATAAATCTTATACCCAGGAATTATGCAAATAATCATTCAACAGTGCTCCCCTCTAGAAAACACTGTAACTGTGCAATTCTGTCTTCACATTGCACACTCAGATTATGCTACTTCTTCCGAGTTTAATTTTCAACCTTGTGCATGAATTGCAATAGTCCCATTGGTCAGTCATGCAATAAAGAGAAGGCAGGCGTTCTACTCAGTTTCGATATCAAATGCCTCATAAACTATTTCATTTTTCCAGTGAACAGAACAGATGAAATCTTCTGCACACACATATTACTTTGCTCACACAAAACTGTAAAAAATTGCTATTGAAAATTATATGGATTATAAAAAGTAACTATATGTTGAAAAGCTTATTTTTCAAACTAGTTTCAAGGATTTTTTTCTAACTCAAATGTTGGAGTTAAAAAAATTAAAATCAATGCTCAAATCTGAAAACCACCTCAAAAAGAAAATTAAATATCTTTCAAGGAAGCATACAGTTTCTTCCTCATATTGAATAATCCAGAATCATTTATGTTTAGTAATGACCTTGCAATTTATATGTAAGTACATGACAGATCACAGGTGATTAGCATCTCTGTAAGCATCTCTATCCTACCACAGTTCTGCTTTAAGATATGCTGCTACATCCTAGAATACCTTTCCTAAATAAACTCCAGAAGGTAAATACTTAAGACAATAGCAAATGAGGGGTGAATGAATGTAAGAACATCAAAGGTTCTCTGAGGGAGCTGAACCACAAGAGAAGCTTTGAACCCAGGTTAAAATGTCACAGGGTGCTACCTGAGCACTGCATTTATCAATTTAATTCCTTTAGAATCAACAAATAAACTTTGTGACAAAGATAAGAGAATTTAAACCTGTATTTCTTTCTTAAAGCTGTCTTTGAAGTTACCTTATACCTTAATGTGTAACTACCATTTTAGACACACATTTCAAAATGGTTAAAAAAAATTCTCAGCAGTGAAAAGATGCAATCATATTGAGTCACAGACACAACTTCCCCTAAGAAACCTAATTACTATAAAATGGTAAAATAATAGTAAAACTCTTTTCCATTTTATTAAGAATTTTGGGAAATAGGTATAATTTTTCTACTCAAGTAGTGCCTCTCTATTCCCAAGATGAACAGCCACAAACATTAGGTAGAGAACTCCAACTAACAAAGTAAATAACACTACAGAAACTCAATTAATGAGAAATCCACAGTGTTAAAAAACATGCCCAGGTTTATTGGCCAACCTTTTAAAGTAGGAATCTAAAACTGTTCTTGTGAATCTGAGTATTAGTAGGCAAAGCCTGGTTTGCATTTGTATCTGTACTTACAACAAAAACATTTATTTCATTGGTACCAGCTCTTTGCATAGAAATGCATAACTGAGAAGTGCTTCTAAAAGTCTTCCCCTCCCCTCCAATTCACTCCACTTACTGAGTTATCTAAAAAATATCCTTTAATTTGTGAAGTCTTGGTGCAATCCTATCACATGAGAAAGACTCCCTCAAATCCTCCCTGTTCACACAGTGGAAGGATGGGCAGAGAGCCTTAGTTATTGTTTTTCTTTTTCTCTTTTTTTTTTTTCTCCCGCCTCCACTTTGTCATTGTTTGGACTGCAGCAGACAAGAATACTTCTGAATAGCTTCTGATGCACAATGAGGAGGGTGAGGAACGGGAAGGTCAGTTTTCTCATGCTTCCCATAGTTAGAGGTGTCAAAGAAAAAGAAGCAGCCTCTGATGATGTAACTGTAAATTAGTAAAAGTCATATTTTTCAGAAGATGGATGTATAGGAATAAATATGATGGGAGAATATATTGCTATTCAGAATGCTGTTGACTATTTAGAAAGTATACCAACTCATTTTACTGTATAGAAATTTCTAGTGAGAATTTTTAGTTCTCTTCAAAGTAAGTGATGTTTTTTTCTTACCCAGAACACACCAAGAATGTTTCCAAGAACTTGTGAGTACAGTAATTTAAAGGAAAAGAAGAGTTCTGGTGATTGTCACAGTTTTAATAACTCACTGCTATATTTAGGTACATTCACAGCATCAACCATTGCTTTTTCCACTTGATAAAGAGACTATTGTCAAACTCCACATTAAAGCATGGCTTTGGCAGAATCCTATGATTTCAGGTTTGAACTTTATTTCAGCCTACTGCCTCCAGGTATTTGGAATCAAGTCAGTGATGTGTTTAACTGCAAAGAATACGTGAAACACACAACAATCACTGAAACTAATCGAATTGACATTAAAACAGTACATTTCTGGAATTTTATTTATTTTATATGGCATGGGAATAAGAAAACACACACTGCATCTTTGAAGGAGTGAAGTGAGCTCAGTATTCCAGATGATGAAATGTAGATTAGTTGCCAGTGATAGTTCCTAAAATACATGGCTAATTTCTCTCAAGCTGTAGGAATGGTGGCCAGGAATAGGGTACAGATGGTGAGTTTCATTTTATAGACTGTCATGCTCAAACACCCCTTCCCTGGAGAAGCTGTGTCTATGATCAGAGACAACATGAAATGCTTCGTAACAGATTTATAAAAAATAGTGTGAAAATGGAATGGTAAAAAGTCTAGGGGATTTATTTTCTAATAGGTATTAATAAAGCAGAAGTTTATAGAAAATTCCATTTAAGGAGCAGAAGTTGCACAGTTATGCAAACAGAATATATTTTCTGCAAGTATCATGGAATCTGACAAGTCAAGACTCTCTGCAGAAGTCTTCTAGTCCTGCTTCAATAAATATTATACATTAGCACACATGTTCTTATGTAAATCTGCTTACAAATTGGACTCCCATGTTCAAATCTGCCTTCTTGGACTCTGACAAGCTTTATTGTTTGGTATGATTGTCTGATAAAAAACTTGTTCTAAGGCTCTTTAGGAGAGAGATCACTGAATTTTATTCCAATGTATTTATGAACAATATATGTACATTCTTGTTTCAGAAATACCTGGCAACACTGCTGTATAGCAATTCCAACTAGACTATCTGCATAAAAGATAAGCAGGTTTAGCCAAACATGCCTTTATCCAGGATTGCAATGCATACAGAGAATCCTGAAAAACTTCCAACTTCAGAAATTTACTGTTTATTTTGGAGCACCTATATCAATAACAGCACAACATACCACAAAGGTACTAACTGATCATCTGCCTGACAAAATTGAAAAGGAATGTTTTGCTTTTAAATCTGAGAAGGAATAAAACAAAAGGAAATGAGGATGAACTGTCAAATGCAGATCCACATAATAAATTAACAAAAAGAATTTAACAGCTGATTTAGGGAGCTTTTAATTTTTGCCACCACCACAATTCCAGGATGTTTTCACTTTTGAAAAATAAAATGGCCTCTTCATTTTTGAAAGGTAATTTCTTTCAATACCATTCCATTTCTTCTCATATATCCTAATCCTGTCATCTCAACATTTTAATTTCACTTCATGGTGTGGTTAACACCTTTATGCACTAAAAAAAACCCCAAGGTAAATTTTAAAATGGAGTCACACCTACTAAAGGAGAAAAAAAAAAAGATGCCAAAAGGTATATCTGCTTGGCTGGCAGTTACACAACTGGCAAGGGGCTGATAACCCGCCCCAGCACAGGGCTGAAAACTGCACCTCAGACAGCAGAGGTAGGAGCTAAATATCAAATTTAGAACAATCAGCTTCTTTTCAGGTAAGAGACAGCCTTCCACTAGATCTGTCTCTTTCCAATATTTATTAATCACACTTTGGCTGTTACTTTCCTAAGATATCTTAGCCATGTCCATGTGGATCATTTAGCATTTTTCCTCAGTTGTGTACTTCTTGTGTGTTAGAAAAAGGATTATACATTTCTTATTTTGCTTAAATATAGGTCCATTCTGGTCAAAGAGGATATATTTAATCATATACTCATTCTAGTCACTACCATGACTATTCTGATTTTGCTTTTGCTTTATTCCCTGTTACACCAACATCAGAGTTTAGTTTTGGGGTTTTGTTTTTGTTTTAATTTGCTAACCACATTTATTTCCCTTCAATCTGGCTTGTTTCCTTTTTTGAATTTTTTTTAATTATTATTCTTCAGCTTGGATTACCTGGGTTTGCAGAAACTGACTGCTTTATGACAACAAGAATGGCACCAAAGCTTGAAAAGAGAAATCCAAAGCTATGCAATATTTAGGCTTAGTTCCCCCTTCTACATGCAATGTTGCTTTAGAAAACAAGATTCTGAAAGGATAGCTTTCCAAATTCCATACATAAAATCAACACACTCTCTGTGAAACCATTAACAGTAACACTGCCTTTTAGTAACAGTTAGGCAAAAGGGGATGTTGTTGGGATGCTTTAGTGGAAATGGGTTGATTGCTGTACCTCATATAATAAAAATGGAGTGTTTCAGAAATGCAACACTAATGAAAAGTTAATAGCTAACAAAGAGTAGGAAACAAAGGATACCTGCCACTGGAACCAACCAAATGCCACCAATATACTAAATAAAACTTGGAAAACTTTTATTGACTATCAACCTCAGCATGTTGGAATAATAAGGAAGTTTGGAATTTCCTCTCTCATTTGGAGTGTCTTTGCAGAAATATCAGCTGGTAACTACATCAGACTGTGCTATGTATAGCTTTGTTGATTTACAGAGGTCTTTAGAAGGCACACACCCAGTGTTTTTCTTCACATGAATAACCCTTATAGACAAACTCCCTAACATACCCAAAGTTCAGAAAGTGAGAGAGAATATTATTTCTTAAAGTTTAGGTCATTAGAAAGGATGATTGTTTCATTTCAGCATCATCAAACTGAGGTAACCTAACAGAATTAATTTCAAGTTATGAAAGTTATTCTCCAGACTTTCAAAAGACAGTTTCTTGCAACACAAAGAAAGAATAGTTATGAAAAAAAGGTGGAATACATTACTTGATTCCAATCTCTTCAATTAATGTAATTTATCTGCTTTTATTTTTGAGGTTTTAAGCAGTTACTTTTTTGAATAGTTATTTTTACAATGCTAAATGAAATAAACCAAACAATTAAACAAATAAGCAAACAAACAAACAAACAACTCCTCCCCAAACCCAAAAAAATAGAACTATGACAGCAAAGGGGAACATTAATAAACAATTGAGTTTTTTCCTCAAATATTCAAAATTACCTTAATGTTTAAAATATGTGCATTACAGCAGTACTTTCAGAGACAAGGCATCATGCCTTTGTTTTCCAAAACTCATCCAGTAAAAAAAAAAATAAAAATATATATATACACTGAGTATTATTACTCTTTTTAAAATGATACAGAACTGAGTTAGAGGTTGTATGATTCAGTTCATGTCACATTGGAAAAACTGTGACAAAGGTCCAATTAAAACTTGATCAGATGAAGACAAATGCAGTTAAACCATGTTCACTGCATTTGATTTATTGTTCTGCATCACAATAAATCATGTCACCCACCCAACTTGTTTTGCTCCTTCCTTCTTCACATGGACAGATCCTGCCCAGCTGCAAACACGAGAGGGTGAGCAAATGAGGAGAAAAAAATACCACACGGATTTCTGAATAAACAAACACATAGTTCTGATAAATTAGCATTGGTAATGAAAGAGAATTCATGCAGTAATTCAAGTCTACTTTCTTCAGAAAATTACCAAAAATGTTGAATGCAAAACTGCAGTTTGGACCGGATCCTGCACGATGCCTACCAGCCATGGAGAAGTGTTTAGCATTCCTATTCCTGCTCAGCATTTCAGCTAATCTACAGATATTTTTGAAGTTGCAGCAAGCTTCAAGGAAAAAAGTCACAGATCTACAGATAACAGAATGATTTCTGAAATCCGTTAGCATAAGTACTCATTTAGTAAGAAATACTGTGTGTATGATGAAGGGTTTACTTTCCCAGAAGTGCTTATGGGACTTAAGATTGCACAAAAGGGCTGTGAAATGTGTTTCCCCCAGTTCTGGCTCTTTGGTTCCTGGAGCCTCAGGTCACATTCAACTCATAGTTCCTATCAAGCTTTTCCCAAAGGACCTTTGGGCTCCTGCAGTAGCCAAACTTCCCTGGAACAGGAAACTCTATTTACACTGATGTCTTAAAGCCTGGTGCTCATCCATAAAAGGGAAAAATAATACTTTTAGGAACCGCACTTTTCTTAACCTTTAACAGACCACAAGTTAGTCTAAAATGTACATGTTGTAAAAGAGAATTTTCACAAAAACAAGGCAAACTATTTCTGCAGTGGTAGTAAAGACACTTCCCCTGAATTGCCTGCAACATTCTGACAGCACGCAATGTCTTGACCGGAATTTGAAACAGAAAAATGCAAATTAATTTGCCAATTTTCACTTCCTCATATGAAAGAAAGGCTATCTATAAGCACTAAAATACTAAAAAGTTTAATATCTTTTACCTGCATCATTTTTAATGCAGGTAATTTTTTGAAGGGGTTGAATAGTGAGTAGGTAAACTTATCTTCCCACTATCCATTCACAGGGGAGAACAGAAGACTTCCCTGGGAGAAAGTGTTGAAAGTTATTGAAAATAGCTTTCATGATGACAATGTGATTCCTGAGCAGAAAGGTCCTGTAAGGTCTGCTTCTTATGTGACATGACAGCAGGCTACTGGGAAGGTGAAGTAGAAGTATCTCCTTTTCCCTTCTTGTATTACACGTTTCTGTTTGTCAGTCCCCTTAATAGACTGCTATTTCACAAAGAACATAATATAACTCCCATTTGTTAAGCAGCTTTTTGAAAGAGTCACTGTGACTTTATCTAGACATGCTTTCTAATTTAAAAATAAATTTGTCGTCATGCACATATGAGTTTTGATTTGCATTTTGGTTACTTTAGTGCCAAGATCAAATATTCCTGCATTACCACATCTTATAATCACATCCTCTGACTTTCCTTCCCCATAACATCTTTTGTTTTCTGCTTTCTTTTTTATCACATCTAAAGTGAGACTTCCAGTTCTGTCAGCTTCTGTAAAATGCCTTGCACTTTACAAACCACAGAAATTAGCAATATCTGTCTTGTGCAGGATAAATTTGCTGAAGGCTGCTTTGAGATACTGAGCAAAATCCTCCTGAAAAGTTGTCACGTTTCTTGTATGAATGATATCAAAATTAGTGACAGTTCAGAGCTGCAGGCACCTGAGTCTCTATATAAAAAGCCTAACTACAAGCTTTGTGTGCAGACTGAGATTTTGTTCTGAGAATGCACTGATGTTTTCAGTAGACATCCCTTAATTAACACTACTCTCCTTTGAAAAATCACTGTTTTAAACTGAACATTTATTCAATAAAATAAGTTGTTTCTCTTTTGGATTCTTATTCATATTTCTACGGAAATCTACTTTCCAAATATAAACAAAGTAATTTCAACTCCTAAGTCAAACTTCCTTTAGCTCCAGAGAACAAGTTGATGTGCAGATGATGTAGTTGGTTTAGAAAGTGAAATTACATCTTTTAATCTAGATGTAAACAGCAACATGGAAGATAAAGGTGATGTTACAGTAACATATTCTTAGTGGTGACCTTATTTTACTTGAGGTCAGCTATTAATATTTCTGATTTAAAGGTGGAAGTTGAAGTTGAAACTTGCAATCACCTTGCTTAGTAAAAATGGCAAATATTATCTGCATGACCTTTTCCAGACCATATTTTAATTCAAGGTCATTAATACTTTAAGTATGACCTCTTGGATGGACAAACCTATTTAATACAATTCCAAATGCTGGACAAATTTTTGACCTCAGACCAGAAGTCTGGAGACATGACAGTTATATTCTAAGACATTAAAGAAAGCAAAAGGACACAGGGGCTTTCCATAATTTTCTTTTGCTAATCACAAGGACTTGACAATATAATGTCTCTAATCTGTCATCTAGGAAATGAGTAAAGTCCTAAAAATAATTGGGAGTATCCCAAGGTGACTAAGTGTAGATCTATGAAAAAAAGTGATATATTATCTCTGTATAATATTACTGGTTTATCTTGGCATTTGTCCATCTCTCTCTCTCCTTCTTGTGTTGAATTCTCTTATCTGTCTGAGCCTCATCATCACCTCAACTCTACAAGCTCTTCAAAGTGACTGGTTAGATTTTTCATTACTTCCTATTACTACATTCTTATTTAAAGATGAAATGTAAAAAGAGATAAAATTGCTATTAAAAACAAAAGCTTTATTAAAATGTTGTTTTCTCTCCAGGCTTTAAGTATTCATAACACTGTGCATGAAATAAGAGACATTTTACTTTACTATGTAAATTATATTTTTTCACCTAAACCTTTAAAAGAAGATTCATGCATTTAATTCTACCAGATTGTTATGTTTTGCACTCATTCTTCTGAGCTTATGATTATTTTCTTGATTTTGAAAAAGAAAATCTATTATAACAATTGCATAATAAGTATTATCCAAACACAGGCTTTTGGGTTTCAGTTACAACATACACAATAAACCTGAAAAATACGTCTGTGTTGTTTAAATATACAAATGGTGTTACTATTTTAAAGTTGCAGCTGAATATGTTTATAAAGGTTTGTTCTTTTAAAATGCTAAAGGCAGCTAACAGACTCAATTTTAGTGTAAACATTGGTAGCTTACTTCCACTAAAACTACTACAGAAGACAAGCATTTATTGGTACTGATTGAAAAATGCTACCTTAGAATGACCAAAAAACACCACTAAAGTTGAACAAGATCTGGCAGATTTTACAAGGCTGGAAAAGGGTAATGTCTAAAAGAATAAAATGACCTTCTGTCCTTCCTTTTTTAGATATTTTCCCATAGAAATGAAATAAAATACTTAAAATGCTTTGTTTCATATGTAAAACAGAGACCTAGAAGCCTCAGTTCTGAAATCCCTTTCCTCATCTGCTCTCCATTTCAAGTTCTGAAAATATCTGGAAGACTGGAGACTTAATCATAGAATCACAGAATAGCAAGGGGTTGGAATGGACCTTAAAAATCATTTAGTCACAACCCACCCTGACACAAGCAGGGACACTTCCCACTAGATCAGGTTGCTCAAGCCCTGATCCAATCTGGCCTTGAGCACCACTAAGGTTCTTTGGGACATCCACAACCTCCCTGGGCAAACTGTTTCAGTATCTCACCACCCTCACAGTCAAGATTTTATCAAAGCCGAATTTCCCCTCTTTCAGTTTGTGTCCATTGCTCCCTGTCCTATCACTACCGTTCCTGATGAACAGTCCCTCTCCCGCTTCCCTGTAATCTCCCTTCAAATACTGGAAGGTTTCTGTGAGGTCTCCACAGAACCTGCTCTTCTCCTGGCTGAACAGCCCCAATTATATCCAGTGCAATTGCATTGTCTAGACTTACTCTGTATTAATCTGGACCAATACTCGGTGTTCATTATCCAGCTAAAGCAAATGTAAATCATGTAGTGCCTCTCTGCATTCGACTAATGTCCTTGTACAGCACAGTCCCAAATACCTCTTTTTCTATGGAAACATGCAGTTGTGCTATGAGTTACTTTTTTACTGTCTGCAATTGTTTGCTATATGCTTTCAGTCACAAAACCCAAGAGTATCTAAAGCAATCACCTTCTAAAATGGCAATTGATACAATCTGTTGAAAACTGTATCAACTGGCAATATAAACAACAGCTAGTAGCTTGAGCTTCTACAGGTTTGTAGACCTAGACAGACAAAGCTAGCTTTAATAGTTCAAATTCTATACTTAACAATTACAACTGGAAGGTTATTTTTTAAATGACAGAATATATTCAGACAAAGTAAAAGAGATGAACTTGGATATAGATAAATAACTTGCACCTAGATAAATAATACTTTTGTCAAACTTCTAGACAAGCTTGGAGTCATATTTAGGAAATATTAAGAATTATAGAATCATCGAAAGGTTTGGGTTGGAAGGAACCTTAAAGCTCATCCAGCTCCAATGCTCATGTCATGAGCAGGGACACTTTCCATTAGACTGGGTTGCTCAAAGCTTTCTGCAACCTGTACCTGAACAACTACATCCACAACTTGGAGTTGTGGACATCCACAACTTCTCCCAGGCCCTTAAATATCCTAAGTTATATAACTATGTAATAGTTATATAACCTTAGCATGAATAATTCCCAGCATGTTGCATTTCAGTGCTATAACCCCATACATATAACCCAGCTACCCTTGCTTTAATGTTATTTTCACAGCATTAGACAGATAGAAAAGTTTTGCATAGTTTTTAAACAGCTTTTTACCATTCTTTCAAATATTTTCAATAAATATTAATTTCAGTTTAATGCTTCATAAAGCAATGGATGAAAACAAGGCTGCTGCCCCCCAAAACTTCTAATCTAAGTATTCATCTACGAATAATTTTGCAATACATATTGTATTTACATGTACAGTCCAAGAAGTAAAGCATAAAATAAACATGTATATTGAAAAGTGGTTCAGAAATTACTAAGTATTTTAGGCAATGTCTAAGTACTATGTTGTTTTATTTTTAAATTTATCATGTGCTGCATTTAGATAATCAATTAATAAACTTATGAATAAATCTCTTCACGTCAACTAGACATGTGTCTTTTTCAAGTGGAGTATTTTAAGGAAGGACATTGAAGAGGAAAGGGTGGAGGTATGGAATGGATTTGCTTAATGCTAGGAGCCAAATTCACATATCACTTGACACTACTAAGTTCAGATTTTCACTAGCGATAAATTTGGAGTAGATATTTCAAAATAGTTTCAAGCATTCCATCATCATACGCTGAGAATTGGTTTATTGGAGCATTTTCAGAAATGTGAGTCCTCAGTCATTTCCTCTTCCTTTTATTCCCTCATTCTTTCTTATCTTAATTTATAGTGATGTGTTTATAATAATAACTCAATGATACAAACACTGGTTAAGCGGCAGGAATCATTTGAAAGTGACTTCATCAGTCACATGAAGACTGTCTTTTGCACTTGTCCTTGACTTGGGTATGGAAGGTAGCATGAAAGCAGGAAACTTCAAAAACAGAAACAGCAAACCATCCATAAAATTGACAGCCTAAATTATCTGTAACTATGAGATCTCACAGGAGCTGTATACTCTTCTTTAGATTTATCATTTTACTAAAAAAATGAAATTTAACCCAAAACTTAAAAAATGAAATTCCTGATTTCCTGCAATTTCTTATTCAAATCTTTCAACTCTTAACTGAGTGAAAATAGTCATGTCTCATCGCTCCCCTTTTTTGCTTGATTTTAGAGGTAATCCTCAGGTCTATAAAGGTTTTGACAATCACACAAACTGAGTAGAAATTATTATTCCCCCTCTGGAAAAAATATTCTATTCTAAGGGAGGATGTCTAAGTTAAGTAGTGTCATACAAGCTCTTCTTTTAAAAACAGAAGTTATGATCCTAATGAGCAATGACTTCAACATATCTTTGGAAGTCTTTGTGCAAACGTACAGCACAATGCTGCATGCAGTTGCACCAGGGCAACATAAAGGTGGGAGAGAAAGTCTGATCACTTTTATAATAGCTATTAAAATGCATGCTATGGAGATATAAGTAATAATTCAAAAATATTAGTACAGCAGCTGGGAACCACAATGAACATGAACCTGTATGAGTAAAAGTAATCCTCATTTCAAGATTGTGACCTTAATCTATTGAAGGTTAAAATGTGGCACTTGCAAATACAGCTACAACAGAAGCCACTATCTGACCAGGGACAATTTTATGCTGCCTGTGCAGCAGGGGTGGAATGTTTCACCTGTTCCAAAAGAGATGGCTTCCATAATCAAACACCTACTGTTTTCTTTTGCTATCTGATGGTGTAAGCAAGACAGAAAATAGGCTTTATAGGCAGCTGCAGTCCATGCTTCCACCTCTTCCATCCTTCTTCCTCTGGTGATACCTTTTTCCTAACAGTGGTATTTCATTCTTTTCCTTCTTCCCCGCAGCCCAGGAAGTCAGGGCCAATGGATGTCTGGAAGGAAAGGTCAGGAATTGTTCAAACATGTAAAGATCCTGTATGGCAAAAGAATGAGACCAAGAGAGCTCTCTACTTGTCTACAGCGTCCCCAAATCTTTGATAGCCCTCTGAAGCCTGCCTTCTTATGCACCTCTTCATACTCATTCTCTGAAATATGATTTGATTACTTACCCTTTTCATATGAAGTTCTGATTTTCCCCATGCAGAGCTTCAAAGTATGCACTGATGCCTCCATATCCTTTTCTCCCCTTCCTTTTCCCCCACGTTTGTTTATCCAGCACTGCAAAAACTAAGCTTGTGCACACCACTGAAAGGTCTCAGATCAGCTCTAGCACATGATATGGAGCTGTCCGTTCTAATGGATCTGGTAGCTTTTTATTCCTAGCTAAATATTTAAAACAATAGCTAAAAATGCACAGAAATGCATTAGAAAATATTGTATGCAAATATTATACAGGGAAAAAAGCAGTCACAACAAACAACTGCATGACAATCAAAATGTAACTGTAGCTTGTGTTGACAAACGAGTCAGTTTTGAACAGCATAAGCCAGCTATCAGTACAGCCCAATAACATAAAGTTCAACATCACTTGCTAAGACTAACTAAGCTTCCAGGGAAGCAGTGTTGAATCTTGTGTTATCAGTTCCCAAACTGGCGACATAAAAATAAGTTTCAGTGCATTTGAATGAACAAATGTGCTATGTTCAGAAAGACCTATAGGCATATATAGATAGTAAAAAGACAGGTAGTCACAAATACAATTCATATATTAAAATGGCTCTTCAGGCAGAACAAATAAATCTTGTTGTCCTTAATTAAAATTCAAGTTTTTGTAATTAATATAGATTAATTATTCAGATGATATGTATAATTTCCCCTTTATGCCACTCAAATATTTTTCTATAGACTTTGTATATATGGATTGGATTTTGATATGCATTCTAAGGGGGATATCAGTCACATATGTATTTATTCTCACAGATTGTCATTCATATGATCAGACTGTGGCTAAAGATCTAATGAACTACATGCATAGATAAGACTGGTACAGTGACAGAAATTCAAGAGGGAAGAATTTCATGGATTAGCAAAAAAGTTCTATTTAAATCTTCATTAAGAACAGAAGCATTATAAGTCTTCATACTGGGAAAAAAAAATCAAAACAAAATTACGCTGAAATGCTTTCCTGATGTCATTAAGTTTGGGTCTAACTTGTCTTCTGAGGAGCGCTTGTGGCTTCCCATGAGATAAACCCTGTCTTTCATTTAGACAGTAAAGCTAGAGGGTGATAGCTGTAATTTCTCACTCATCCAAGCAGACTTGGCAGTTAATACGCTTCATCAAATAGCTAAGCTGTTTCACTGTCACCAGTCTTGCACATGTGAGCATTGCAGACACATCTGCATGGAGCTGGACATCAAAGCAACTTGTGATGTCACTACTGCAACAGGAAGGTATAAATCTATGAATCTATTATCTGTCCATTCCTGAGATTATCTTTTCAAACAGATAGACTTACAGTTCATTAAACTAGCATCACTTACATGTTTAAAGTACAGAAACTACCTTTTCTAGCAAGCTCCCCAGGGAAGTGGTCCCAGCACCAAGCTTGGCAGAGTTCAAGAAGCATTTGGACAATGCTCTCTGGCACATGGTGCTATTCTTGGGGTGTCTTGTGCAGTGCCAGGTGTTGGACTTAATGATCCTTGTGGGTCCCTTCAAACTCACCATATTGTATGATTCTATGATGGGTCACAATAAATGACTCTTACAACTTCTCAAGTCTTTACCAGTATTAAAATGAAGCTAAGCAACAGAAGAATTGATTTTAAATATCCTGCTTCGTTTAGACATTAAAATTAACATTTATTGCAAAGAAGTGTCAGATTGATAAAGAATTTATATTCTTTTTCCTATAAGATTCTGCTGGTCTTATGTAACCTGAAATAGAACTTTCTTCTGTGTGACTTATGATCTTGTCGATCATGACAGAAGGGACTAAAAATACACTGCATTACTGCATGCAGTGTCTGTAAATCCCAGGAAAGAAGTTGCTTTAGACATTTATACAGCTAGTCTGGCGACCAAGTGCTGGTGAGTGTGTCAGCAAGCGGCTGGAAAGCGGACAGTTTGTGCCGCAGCTCTAAGGACAGGAAGCATTGAGAGTTTCTGCAGCAGTGGTTGGCCTGAGATAATACCATTGTATGAGGAGGCTGAGCGGCCTCTCCCAGCGCTGGGAGCCCAGAGCCTGGCGTCTGGCTGCCTGGCCCCCAGCCAGCCCGGCCTGGGCTCTGCGGGGAGGGCGGCTGGTCCTCCAGCAGCTCCGCGCACAGCCCGGGCCACACCTCACCTTCCAAAGGAAATCTGGCGAGAGCTCCAGACTTTATGACTTCTGCTTTACGAGTCCTCTCTTTTTTTTTTTTTTTTTTTTTCCACTTTGCTCTGGTACTGGTGTTCACACTGGACTCTCAGGGAACTATTTAAAGTCACAAGTAATAAATGAACTGATGACAGGATTATTGGGAAAGTCATACTTTGCTACCCCAAAATGCACATTACGTTCATCTCACTTTTTAAAGAGTGGCAAATTACTGTTACTGCCACCAGTCATACAGAATAAAAGGTTAATTTTAACAGGCAAATTCTACAAGTTTTACCCCCTCTAATTCTACCACGTTTATTTAAGATATATGTTCTGTTTAAAACAGACATTGTTCTTAACACACAAAGGAGTTCAAGGATGTGGCATCAGTGTGTTCCCACCCACCATTTGCTCTGATGGTGCTAGATTCTCTGAAAAAACATGCAAGTCCCAGAGCACGTATTGTGCTGGGTATATTTTTAAATTATGTGTTTCAGTAGTTGTAAAACAAAGATATTCAAGGTTTAATAAAATATTTCCCTTTACAAAATCTATGCGGAAAAATACTCACCAATCAGAAAATATAATTCAGCACAGCCAACATCTGCCACCTTTGCTCCAGAGAAGCAACATTTTACAACTCAGAGAGCTTCCCCGAGAGCACACCTCATATGCCTTCTAGGATATATTGCACGTGTATATAAATGTTCATCATGCTGGATTTAAGGATGTCCTTAAGCATTCTTTTGAAAAGACAGCAAATGGAACAACAGAAGGAAAAATAGAAGGCACAACTAAGAATGCCAATATTTGCATTTTCAAAAATGTGAGTTACTTATTAAAATCAATGGAAATTTGTGTGA
The DNA here is from genome assembly GCA_013396655.1 of Campylorhamphus procurvoides. Classification (NCBI taxonomy): domain Eukaryota; kingdom Metazoa; phylum Chordata; class Aves; order Passeriformes; family Dendrocolaptidae; genus Campylorhamphus; species Campylorhamphus procurvoides. The sequence continues at coordinate 1,113,358 of WBMV01002769.1, read as the reverse complement.
GACTGGGAACAGAGTTCTATACCAGCATTAAATATATTTATTCCTGGTTTTACATTAGCATTAAATAATTTCTTAAACAGTGTACAGTACTTCCTCGTAGCTTAATTTTGTAATAAAAATGAGTGTTTTACAGGTGAATTATCTTCCTGTATTCATTTTGTACAAATATTTTTCAGAAGTATATTATTAAATAATAAGAATTTAATCAGTCTAGCAATAGTATTTGATACAGTAATAATTTTGGCTACCTGGAGTTCACTTTGTTTTTGTAACACTATTTTTATGCTTTTAGTAACTAAACTATAGCAGCAAGACTTCAGTTCCTAAACAGCATATGCAAAGGTGGTTTTGTGTTTAAGGGACTACAATTAGCCTGGATCTACAGAAGGGCTGTGTAGACAAGGGCTATGTAGACCTTTTCCACAAGAGCTATAATCCAAAAGCCCCAAAATTCAAGCTGTTATGCCTAAGCTTAATGACAGTTCGCATTCTGAGACAGATCTAAAAAATAAGCAATGTCACTAGTTTTAAATTTATGGTTTAAGAAATAGGGATGTTACTTGTCTTTGGCATTTTGAACATCTAAGATTAGCATTTTCACGATGCTCTCTAATCAAGAAAGTATGAAGAATACTGTAGTGTCACACCATATTTTTTAAGTCACTTGACATTCAGAAGGGAAAGGCTTCAAAAGAATAGAGAATAACAACTTATTTAAGTTTGGCTTTAATAAAACAGTTTAGATATATTCTAGAAGAATATAATAGCAATTGAATCATCAAAAGGAGACCATTTGCAAAAGAGGTAAAACTGAAAATATTTTATTGCATGTATCAACATGTTAAAATACTCAAACTGTTGTACCAACATATAGAAAAGAATAATTCTGGAGGACAACTTGACACTTCTTAAAAGTCACTGTTGGAGGTGATTGGTCAATTAGTAAAAAAAAAAGTCATCTTTTATTTTGAACAATCAAGAATGTACAGGTTTCCTTTCATTGCTATAAAAGTTGCAGTAGAGACAAAGTCTCGAAGGGTTAACCTCTTGCTTGTGACACCTATTGTTTCTATGCAGTGACAATATATAAAACCTGGTAGCAGTCTAGACATCACCCTGTAGTAACCTTGCTGTATGCACTTCTCTGATCGTCTCCTTTGCACCAATCCAACTGGTTGTCCAAAGATCCAGTAAATATTTGCATGCAGAGAGTAAGGTAGTGGCACTTTCCGTGTAGAGCCTGTAACAAGACACAACTCTCAGCTCTGAGTCAACAGCGAAAAACAAACATTGGCTGCTAGTGGAGAGCGTCAGCTTTCATGCAACAGTCAGCGCTCAGGTACTCATGACCGTGACCTACACACTTTATCACACTTCGATCTGCACTGTGAAAGCAGAGACTACAGTGGTGGCTGTCCATGGGGTAACCTTGTGGGCTCACTGGTCCTAAAGAATTCTTGTTGATCCCCTGCTCTCTCTTTCTTCCTTTATGCAGACTGGGTAAAAACCAGATGATGGAACATGGCATATCTGTGTATATACATATATATACACCTATGCAACTGTTCATCTCAAAAACATATGTAAACTCTAAAATTCAGCCTGCAATCCAAAGGCAAACTTGGCAGTTGCCCACATGCTATTATTAGTGGGAGGAGTCCAAGGAATTAGGCAGCAAGAGTCACTGTAATCTTAGGCAGTGACTAGATTAAAATGCAGTCAAATTTAATGAGTTGCCTGAATACAGCACTTTACCACATGTACCTACTTTTCTGTCCAGGAAGAATCCTATTTAAAAAATAGCAGCAGTGTTTTCTCTAACATATCAGGCTCCTGGTTTTCCTTATGGCTCTACCATCCATTCTAAACAAATGTAAAATAACAATAAATTATATGTTACTCAAATAGTAAAAAATACTTTGCTGAAAGGAAGTAGCTCTGCACAACAACTTAGAGTAAAATATGGGCTTCATAGAGTCAAGAACATTTCTAACTAATCTGAGACCAAGCTGAATTTAACCCAGGTCTTTCAAATTCCTTAATTATGATTTTAATTAAGGAATTACCTCAACAAGGAATTAATAAGGTCATTACCCTTATTAATTGTCAGATTTTCTGCAGCCTTCTGCAGAAAGCACTTTGGGCTGCAGTTTCATATCGATCTACTCATGTACCGCTTTTCACCAAGAATCCACATTGCCAAATATCTTAATATCAGTGCTTGAAAACTGCTATAATTGATTTGAAATAGAAGTTCAAGTAAAATAAGATAAGATAAAATAAAATGTTATCTTTTTCCTTTCCCACTCTATTTCATTGATGTTAAATTAATATTTTCATATTTTAACAAAATCACAACTTAGCCCAGGCAAAATGAGAACACAGTATAGGGTTTTGTAACTTCACTGAAACCCTTCTAATTTTGGAAAATTTTTTAATCTCTTCTGAAACAACTCAAAACCCCATTTTTATTACAATACATTGCACAGCACTAGTGATGATGCAGCCTACATTTGTATATAAATTAAAATACAGAAGGTTCTGTTCTATTGTCTTCTACACAGTTTATTCAGAGCATCTTGCCAAAACTTGCAGAAAGAAAATAAAAAATCCTTAGCAAAATTGGTAGTTTTCCAAAAGATGATGTCTGGAATAGTGAAAGAAGGAAGGTTCTTTAAAAAAAAAAAAAGGAGTTATAGTCAAGGAACAGAACAAGTGTAAAAATAAATGTTTGTCATGTGCTCAAGAAGGATTAGAACAGTAAGTTAGTTGGAATTCTTTCATCTCTGCCCTTTCACCCATGGAAGTCTCAGAGCATCACAGAGTTCAGGTGTGACAGCCTGAGTGATAATTTTAAACCAGAGGGGTTGGCAAGGAATTTTGTGATCAATGTCTTGCAATGGTTGGTGGGTTGGACACTGTTGGGAAGTAACACACTACAAAGCAGAAATCAATATTCAGATCTACAAGTAACAAAACCACATGCCACTTCATCCAGAAAAAAAAAACCCAGAGAGCACATGGTTGAGTAGGATCAGAAAAAAACTAGTGAGCTAAAGCTTCAGTATGTTTTGCAATTACAAAAAAGAGGCAGTTTATCAAATAAATTTTAAAAATACAGTTTTTAGCTGGACACCAGCATCATAACTGCATCTTCCTTTGTGTCTTACCAACGTTTCCATGGGTTTCCTTTTCTTTTCAGCATTCCTCTGCTCCTCCATCATCCCAGTCTTTCTGCTGTCTCCTTGCTCATCCACACACATTTCAGTAGTGGTCTGTGACCCATACTTTCCTCTTACACCATTGCCTCTTTCACATCTGCCCACTAGTAGGTCCAGCAATACCAGCAGAAAGCCCAAGCTACTAAGCCCCCTTGTGGACTGTTTTGATGGAAGCAAGAAGAAAAATTATTAACCTTCAATATGTGGGCAAAATGTGTAACCTTGAGAGCACCAGGTTTTTAACATGTTCTGAAAAGCAACCTGTAGACTTTTCTGATTACTTTATAGACTTTTCACTTACCTAGCATACAATTCCTACAAATATGCTTTCTTATTCTAAATAATTTAATACCATTTTTATTCTCTTCCTCTATTAACTCTCCTTTATCCCACCTATAACACTATGGTCTTCCTCATTGTATGCTACCTCTTTTTTCCCCCAACTCTTTGCATTTTGACTTGCCTTCCTTTCTCCAGGATGCCAGAAAGAGGAAAAGAAAAATATGAGAACTATCTCTGTCCAACTTATGTAGCTCAGAACTAGTGTCAGGAAAGGCCTTCTTTAATCTCTGCCATTGCATTTTGTGGCACACTCAGTAGCAGCAGAGACTCTGACTACACTGACTTAAAATCTGATGAAAATTATATACATCTGAAATTTCTTATTTTCTATGTATGAAAAGTACAAGAGGTATAAAACCATGGAAATTCTCTGCATCCCTCCAAGTAACTGAAATTTCCAGTCTCTTTGCAAAACAATATAGTTACTAGATCATCATAATTTATTATTAATTAAGTACTAAGACATTATAACATCACTAAGAAATGTTGTGGATGAGATTTGGAAAAATGTCAAGTTCAGAAGATTCATTATATTTTGACAAAATTAAAAAAATAAAATAAAATTTAACAAACAAGCAAACAAAAATGACCCACCATGACTGAGAAACTCAGAAGTAATTTTTGCATTCCTTTAGATGGGAGGAGGCCTGAGAAAGTGTCAAGTGTGATCAATTTTGAAAATTCCAGCAGAAAAATAAAATTTCAGGTTCTCTGCCCTTTCAAAGATATGTTCTGCAGGGCAATTTTTTCTCTTAACACTTCAGTCCACATTGAAAATGCAGATGTTTTTGAATATTTTGGTTCAAAACTCAGTATCTTGCTTGTCAGAAATAAACACAAAATATTACCAATCTTAACAGCTGCATAAGACAAGATCAAAGATACTTAAGGAGTGGCACAGCCCTGAGGTGACTGAATAACAGCAAAAACCATCCTGGAGCCCTGCATCGTAACACTGCCTTTCCTCTCCTTTTTAGCATCACATAAGAGAGGGCATGAGGGAAAGAACTGAAAAGCATGCTAGTTTGTAATATGATGGCAAAGGGCAAAAGCATACAGTTCTGTCTTGCATTTGGTCACCTCTGAGTCCCTTTGACAGGTACCTGGAACTGAGCAGTTCCAAAGAGGAGGATACTGCTCTAGAAACAGGTAAATTCTGAATGCCAGTGCATGGAGTGGGACTTGCAGGGTGACTGCTTCCCAGGAAGTCTGTACCTGGATAAAAGGAACCTACAGGATAATGAAAGATGCAGTTGTGTTTATTCACTAATATAGAGGACATTCTAAAATTATAAAAGCATATGTAAACAGAAATTCACCCCTCTCACTTTTGGGAAGGATGATATTTTTTAGTGAAAAGTTGTCCTATCTGATAAAAATCAAAAGAAAAGCTCAATAAGATAAGCAAAACAAGGGAAATTCACTTTCTTTTTAAATGAAGCAGAGTAGCAAGAATGCAAATTTAGGTGATGAAAAAATATTTGCATGTCTAAAGGCAAAATGAACCACTTAGAGGATGCATATTTTCTGCTTTCCAACATTATTCCTATGATTCAAGACAACCCTCTATATAGACCATATCCTTGCTTAGAGCAAACTGAAATAAACAGTATAAAACTTGTAACAGATTATGATTTCATTCTATGTGCACTCTATATTTTTATATCTGTTGTGTGTCTAGCTATAGGAGCCCTACCACAGGCACATTCTAATGCATAGTTACCCACTTTCAGATACCTTATCTGCACAAAGAAATCAGACGAGGGGGGGCTGACTCACATACTTGCTGGTAGACATTGCAGCATGAAAATGTAAGGAAATAAAGTAATGCAGGTTTAAGTGAAACAGTTTTAGAGGCACTACCGCAAGTTTTCTATTGCTCTAAACAGCACCTATAATGTTGCTGTGTTAATTTACTCTTCTATACTCTGTGCCCTGAGTGTCCAGAGGTAACTAGTTCTTTTTTTTCAGTGACATTCACATTTAGAATTGTATTGCATTGGTTAACTTACAAGATGCAAACTGAATACCATCCTTTAAAATTGCTTTCACTTGCACTGGGGGTAGCTCCTGAGGCAACAAAAAATGAATAGATGGCAGATAAATATGAATTAGCACTCATTTTGCACAGTCTATGAACAAGTCACAGCTTAAGGCTAGAAATGGTATTCCAGTTACAATTGCCCCATGGAGACCATGACCAACAAGTTTAATGTTTTGGCTGTGGATAATATTTTGTTTCACTGAATGAAACAAGTTATAGCAATTAGTTTTTCCTCTGAAGACATTTTTCACAGCCCAAAGGACCAGCTTGGGCAGGATGGAACTTATTGGCGACTCACACATTTTCTAAAATGTTAGAAATTCTCTTCATGGCAAGTATTAGATTTCTAGTAATATTTGAATAGATGGAGCCATCTTAGGACTCCAGAAAATTTTTAAACACATGTACAAAGCCAATTTTCTATCCTGCTTACATCTTCATAGTTTCCAAACATGCTACATCATAGCATTGAACTGCCTGAATAAAAATAACCTGTCACTTAATAACAATTAGTACTACTAATTTAATTTAAATTTCTTAAACCTAAAATTTTTACCTGAATTCTCCTCCAAAGTAAAGTCCTCCAAGCTGAGAGATTAGGAAAGAGGACAAACAAGCTCAAGCACTGCCAGGTTCATTTTGACATCTGTTAGGAAGGTAACTTCTGTGCTGCTAATCATGGAGCTTTAGGGACAGTTTCCATTTCCAGAAGAGAACAGGGACAGGCAATTTGAACTCAGGCTTCAAAATCAGTAACAGCATGGAAACCAGGACTCTGGGAATAACAACTTTCACTACCATAACAAAGAGTGTTCTTCAGGTGATTTCTCCCTTGAATTTTCATTTATGGTTTATATATGGAAGTTTTAATGACAGGAGAAATGACTGATTGAATTTGTCCAACATATTTAGTAAGAAAGACTTGTTTTGTACTGGAGGTAAAAGAATGAAAATTAAACAAAGATTTTGTGATTTTTAAGCTTCTCAAAATTTGGGATCCTGCACATACTCTTATTATTTTCATGTCTCTTATCCTATCACTGAGCATCAGCACAACCAGCTCTTTGGCACAGCTGTCGTGGGTAACTATCCTTTTACTCTATATTTAAGATATGGCAACATAAATGTTGCATTCTTTTATTCTTCTAGAAATTTTGTTTGAAAATTTTCTCACCGAATATGTTTTATTAACTGTTGGAGTTTATTTAAAACTTTTGTCTATCTGCCTACATTTTTTCCAGGGCATGCTCATTAGTCTCTGAGGTCTGGTGAAATTTCAAAATATTTTACTACCCAGTAGCATCTCTAGTTCAAAGGCAATCTTCTAATAGAACATTTATGAAATTTAATGGGTATTTTTAATTTTTTATATGTTATCTCCAGTTTATTTCTATATAATAGGCACAAATCTTTAATTTCTTAATTTCAGCCTATAGTCCACAGTCTTCCCCCACAGTTTATGCTAAGGAAGGACATAAGTTTATTAAGAAAAGGTGTTCATTTTCAAGAAGTAGGTGCATGATCCTATGTAAAATTCTCATATTCATAGGTATTCTTTACAGGAGGTGCTGCTCTGTCTAGAGAAGGAAACTTCTGGCAGCATTGCCCTGCTTGTTTGTGCAGTCCTCCAACAGTAGCAACCTGTCCTAATTTTTGCACAGGTATATACAGAAATTTTGGCACGTGTTTAATATTAACAGGCCTAGTCTTGCATTCTTAGCACAGGCAAGACTCCAACAAATCATTGAACCAGCAATTTGCTTGGCTCAAAAAATGCCTGGTAAATTCTTACTTTAACACACACAAAAGAAGAACAGAAAATCCTCACTCAAAGTTTAGTTCTTACAATCCAGTTGAACAGGTAGCTTGATGTGCCATATAGTTCGCAGCTACTCTCTCAACAATTTTAAGAGAGAAATGCCAGCACAGGTCCAAACTCACAAGGCTACAAGAATGTATTTTCAATTTTACCAACAAAACTCTAAGAGGGACACTGAATGCACCATTCCCTAGATTTTACAAATTTTCATCAATCTCAATTGCCAGATGAAGACAGCAAATCAGCAGCCACCACCCCAAAAAAACCCAAAAAACAAACAACTCTGCAGTCTGCTCATACCAAAGTGAGCATGCTGACATTTTCATGTGGTTGACTAACTTTTCTTTATGGCTACCATAAATTCAACTTGTTATAATTACTGTCAATAAAATTAATGAAATTACAGGCTGCTCAACAAAAGGAATATCAATCTGTAGCATTTTATTAGGTCAGTAAGACCTTCATTTATCACTGGTACATTTTGTGTAAGGCAGGGATTTGGCACTTGATTTGTAACTTGTAATTTCTTAAAGTCACATTCCAGGATCTTAGAAACATCTCATATATTGATTCTGCTTGCTTGATCAAGAAAAAGTTTCTCAATTTAAACAGAGGTTCTAAAAGACTTTCTAAAGGCTTATAATAACTTCAGTCCTGAGCCAAATGTTAAATGCATAGCAGTTTTTTAAAAAAAAAAAAGCCATTAATCTTTCAGTCACTTGCCAATTTGGAAATGTATCTTAAATACAACACTTCCTCAAAGGGGATGTAAACTTTTCCACTTGGTGCAACACCCATGAAAAAGTCCATACCTCCTTAATTTTCTGTTTACTATGAAACAATAAGGAGAATATCACACTTTGGTTTTCATTTGTGATATAATATTTTCTTTTTATAATTAACCTGAAGTCACACAAAAGCCTTTCCAATATTAAAAAGACCCCACGAGCAACACATTCAAAACACAGAGTAACACAAGAGTGTTTTATCTTCCTGTATTATATGAATAAAAATGGTGGTCCCATGTTCAACTAATTGCTTTACAAATATTTTGACATTGACTGGATAGTATTCTGGCTTCAGAACTTAATTCTTGAGCCCCCAACAACACTGACAATAGGGAACATAGTAGAATTTCACTTTTGAAATGTTAGGTCATCTTACTTTCAAAACTGAGTTATTTTGCAACCTGACTTACATCTTCAGATGTGCCCTAGACACTGAAGAAAAAGAACCCTACACTTCACTGAAAGTCAGTGTGACTCAGACCGCATACCATGTTAAATCATAAATATTACCCAAAAACCCACCAAACTAAACAAAACAAAACAAAACAAAAACCCCAAAGCAAAAAAATGCCCAAATCCCAACAAGATAAACCAAAAAAAAGCTAGGTAGGTTTTTCAGTCAGGCCTAACAACCATGATTCATTTATTTTCTATAGTCTTCAGACATTGCTTCAGTAAAAAGTCAATTTTGGCAAGTTATATCTAGTGATGATATAAGCTTCTGCCAGTGGTCTGGGCTCTCAATGAAACAGTCAGCTGCTTGTCTCTAGAATGTTAAAGGTGTAATCGTATTTGCATTGGGGGGTTTTATTGCTGTGTTTTTTGTGTTTGTTTTTTTCTATTATTATTAATGCTGCAGCTTCCAGCCATCAGAGGAGTCAAAATGTTTAATAACATTTTTCAGAACCCTGTACAAAGTTCAAGTGTAATATGTACATCAAGACTCTATGCTAAAAATCTAGATATGTAAATAATTAAGTCACTTAGGCACTAAAAGATGTGAGATGTATCCCTCTTTGGATGAGTTTGAAGAGAAGACACTGGGCTAGAACTCTGTCATCCTTTTGTAGGATATCTTATACATACAAATATAAGAGTTCCATTACATACAGTGGTTACTTCAGACTGGCAGTAAAAATCTATTCTTTATAGCTACAAAATACAAGTCTTACCACTTACTCATTTTTGTCACATTAACTCACATCAAGAAATTAATTATGGCTACTTACTGTTGCACATATTTAGCAAAGGACGAGTCTGATCTTTTCCAGACCAACACCTTTAGGATTAGAAATCAAGTCTCTTTCCTCATTTAGCAACTGCCTTCAAGTAGTACTTCACTCCTTTTTCAGATCAGTCCCAAACATAATGAATATTAAGAAAGCAAAATGGATAAGGTAGAGACTTAACAAATTCACACTGAACTCGGTGATGTTGGTATTGCAAGCATCTCTTGTATTAATCAGCTGGAATAAAATGCTTATTTCTATAGTGTTCTCATATTTCCCAGGTTAACTTACAGAAGTCAGGCAACTAAAAATATTGAAGAGTCTCCTAACCTAGACGTATACAAATTACCTGCCGTAGCACAGGATACATTACCCTACACAGTGCAAATGAGGAAACTTTACAACACACAAAGGCTCTTTGAGTTTTGAGTACTAAATGTGCCCATTTAGTAGCCATTCCCATATTGAACTCTTTCTTTCTTTTTGAGTGGGTTTATTTGTTTGTTTGTTTTTCTGCTAATCATTCTCATGTCAAATTTCAATAAACAGTAACTTGAACTGATATGATAGGAATTAACTTCAAGCAAAGTTATGAGAACAAAGTTATGAGAAAGCAGATCTGTTCTAAAAAGGAAATCTCTCCCTGCTCTACAAAACTGATTAAGGACAACCAGTGTCCAGGCTAACCACAAGAGCAGCAATGACTGCAGATGTCACAGTGACCAGTGTTTCATAAAAGAAATATATCACAGCTGATTTAGAAATACAGGGACGACACTTGCAAGCAGTAAAAATAGAAAGATTAATGTACTAAAGTGTATGATTTTGTACCTTGAAAAACACTTATTTGAATAAATAATCTCAGATGCTCCTCATGTGAAGACCAGAGTACCCATGAAAAGGAAAGTAAGCCATCACTTCTCTCATAACTATTTGACTCTTAACTACATGAAAGCAAAACCCTCTTTCACTTCTGGTTTTAGAATGCCATCAGCAACAGTTTCTCTGAGAAAATGTTAGAATTATTTTTTTTTTAAATGTGTTCCTCAATACTTTTTCTGGGTGAAACACATTTTAAGTCCCTAAAAAAAGACAACGTGGGAGAGTTTATCAAGCAAGATCACCCTGAAGAGTGCTAGGTTATGTCCTCACATAATTATTTAATTTAGAACAATAAGGTTGTGTTTGAAAATTATACCTGTCACTTTAAAATATGCCTCTTCCTGATTTAATACTGATTCATGGCACAAGACCCAGTTTCAAGATTATGTCAAAATGAAAACAGTGTTTTTTAAATGACAGGTCAACAGAACCTGAGTGATTTTAGTGAAATATAGTTACTTGTAATCATAATCAAAACTTGTTGATTTTATATATCTATTGTTAAAGAGACAACAAAGCTCTTAAAAGGTATTTTTTCTCCAATGAAGGAAAAATATTCCATGTGAAAATCACTTTCTAGTAAGGCAGAGAAAAATCTGAAAACTGGTGAAATCACGTGGTATTTTATTAAATAATTGTCTCTAGTCATAAGGTAGTAAGACTTACTAGAGATGGTGAGATGCCAAGTGAGACAACGCAAATACAAACCAGAGTTTTTATTCCAAAATGTTTACAGTTTAGTAGGTCATAATCACTTCATAAAAAGATAATTTTAATTCACCTTTTGCTTTCACCTGTGACTCTTGTGAACCCTGTGATGTAGCTGTTTTGCTCATCACTTCTAACCATTTGAAATTTTACAAATATTTTTACTTTTGTCCTGCAAATAGTATTGAAGAACACTGGGGACGGACGAATATATCTTTAAATCCCTCTCTATATTTTTCACTGTTTACAGAAAATATACAGTTGTTTTCAAAGTTCAGATTCTTATGTGCTGTGAAAAATATGTCTTAACACAGAATTTGCATTCTTGCAACTACAGTTGGTTAATATTTCTAAGACCACTTGTGAAGAACTGTACACTGGGTTCACTAATGGACTGAGCTGAGTGGAGGAAGATTCCTAATCTCCATTTTCACCTTAATTATACTTCAAATAATAGAAGAGGGCAAAATGCTCACAATTATTACACCTGAAATAGCTGTCCCTCACTTGTTCTGTTGCTTTAGCAGTGTCATTTTAGATGATAGGTCTGTGTTAGCACAGGATTTCATGAACAGGCTCAAAATGGTAAGCAGCCTCAAGTAGGAAAGAGATAACAATCATATTTCTGCAGGATTAAGATGCCATCTGACAAGCAATGAATGCTCCCACCAAAAGAAAGTACTTCCAAGCTATTATTAGCTTCTAGTAGCTAGTAAGATGTTATGTATTTTTGATACACCATATATTACAAAATTTGGATCAAATGAACTTTATAAGTAGAAATTTCAATTGAATAATAACTTTATTCTTGAAAGACACAATGCCAGATGAGGTCATGAGTGTTATGCAGAAAATCCATAGCTGAAACCAAAAGGTTTATTGCGTTAGATTGGAGTAAAAACATAAAGTCATGTTATCTATTTTACTGGCAGAAACCTGCTGTGGGAAAAAAAAAATATTTCTCAACTCAACTGTTTAAAGCAGGGCAACGGCAGACAAAATAGGCTGTGCTGAGATGACACATCTACTGTACATCCTTTGGCAAGCAGGCCCCAATATTCTAGACAACACATAAACAAGTGTCTTTTTACAGAGGGACAGAATGGCTCCAGTTCCAAATCATAGCTTTCAATAACAAAGCAGGGAAGTGAAAACTCCAGTTTATTTACAGAACGTACGTGCCACAAATGACAGAGATAAAAGTCTTTCTGAGAAGAAATTCAAGGAACTTATTAGCTTGCAGCCTTAAAGTACTCCCTTCGATATACATTAGAGATATATGTGTTACAAACCAGCTGTAAAACTATGGCAAATCGTAATTTGCAACCTTATAAAAAAATAAATGGTATAATAAGAAAAAATAAAGAGTGTCTATGCCTATCTTTAGATTCAAGTGACTGCAATTTCAGCTTTTGAAAGAAAGAAAAAAGGCTTTTCTCAAATTTTTATATGTCAACTGTAAAGACAACTGAAAAGTCAGGAGTAAAAAGGAGTTTGCAACAGAAAGCGGAATGTGACAGTGGAGAGTGAAAGAAAAAATTCTGATGGTTGTGCATATTCTGCAACTTCTAAAACTTTTTGTACAATTTTGCCATCCTGGTAATTTCTTTTCATTCCTCGTTACACATAAATCACACATATTTAATTTTTCATGAATATTTTTATCTTGAAGTGCATCAGTTTTAAAAAAGAACACCCAAATCAGCAAAATGCACAATGTGTTGTATAGGTGTTTAAACTATACATCCTGCTTTCTAGCTTTATAAACCATGAGAAAATTTAGGCTATGAAACTATCCTTGTTATGAAATCTGCTATCAGGGTTTTCCTAACAGCAGAAGTAGAACACGCACTGAGTTGCCAAGTGCTTTGGTGTCTTTTAGAGCATTCTGCACCTGCACCACGAAGAGTCTGATCTCATACCAATTAATACATACAGAGAGCTGTGACTTGAAGCCTCTGGGCAGTCCAGCTGCCAGTGGGTGCCCAGGGTGGAAGGAGGACCCAGCCATGCCAGCTGAGGTTCTGCTGGGCATCAGGTGGGCCCTGCTGACTTCTGTCGGTGCTGAAATACCACCCACGTGGAAAAGAGGCAGGTCTAACTGGCTGCACTTTCTAACCTTGGGCAATCTTGCCCATTAAAAACCCAACGGAAAAATCTCCTTTCTAGGAAATAAGGTCTGAGAGGTTGGAGCTGTGTGCTGCCATCCTCACCAGAGGCCCAGCAGCTGCTGCCAGGTCACTGGGCAGAGTAGGAGCAGTTCCCTGCTCTATCCAGTGTGTTACCAATGTGCAGGCAGATTAAACACAGTGCTGTCACAAAAAGTAAAAGTAACACCAATACACAGAGGTCTCAAAGGTGCATAATTCTTGCATTTAAGTCTGATATTTAACCTCTTTTTTTTCTTCTTTTCCTTTTTGCACACATTCCCTCAAATGTACTATATGAATACAAAATTGCTTACGTGGAAAGTTTCTAATTTAATTTTGTTATTAAAAAATTGTGTCAAGATAGGTATTTGAAAATTTGGCACCCAGTACCCTTTTCTGTGTCATAAATAGAGGAAAAAAACCAGTAATAGAAATTCCTGAGATTTTCCCTACAATTAAAAAAAAATATATAAAGTTTATTTTATATCATACTTGCCTTTCAGTTAACAAAGACACAACTTAGCATAAATCCTTTTGAATATTATGTGCATTGTATTACCTTATTTTTGGACAGTTGCACAATGACTGCAGCTGTTTTATAGGAAACTGTTTAAAAAAGCTAATTATATTTCAAGTACTCCAAGGGAAGTGGCCAGAAGAGAGCATAAATGGCAAGGATATTCATCAGACACTGGCAGGAGCACAAGCATGTTGTGATTGGGGTTTTAACACATTTCAGAAGGCTGCTGCCTGAGATAGTTTTGTGATTACGTACTCACTCATCTATTTCCCTTCGCTGTTTATGTTGGAAGGATGGCATGTTATTTTGAAAGAAATGAAGTAAAAAAGGCATTTGCAGAGGAAACTGTAGCAACTAGTCCTGATATGGAGTAGTTTAACACTGAAACATAGAAGCAAAATGCACTAGTCAAATGATTAAGCAAAACCAACATGCAATATTAGTTGTTTAATGCTTTCAAGATAAATTGTGTATTATTATTACTATTACCCTGAAGGTAGTGTGAGTCTTAGCATTGGCTCTAATATACCCCAGTTACACTGTAAATGTAGATCTTCCTGGCTGTTTAGAAAGGATGAAATTCGCTTTACTTTGTAAGGAGAACAGATTATTCCTTTCAGACCAGAGGCCAGGTCCACTCACATTGTAGACAAGATGTGGGCATTGCCTCTACTGGCATTTCCTTTCTCTTTCCAGTTGTGCTGTTTAAAGAACATATCTGTTGAGCTCCCTGTATTTCTTGTGGTTTGAACAATTCCTTTGGTCATCACTCAACTGGAGCAGTAAAAAGAGCATTGGAGTTTTTGTGACACTGCATGGCACTCAGGACAGGGAAGGGTCTGTTTCCAAACAGGGAGATACATAACAGTGTCAGAAAAGAATCTGTTGGTACTTTTATCATCCCAATATCTTGAAACAAGTATAATAAAAAAAACCCAAAACCAATAAACAAACAAACAAAAACCTGGAAATGTTTTGGTGGCTTTGAGTTATTTAAATAAACAGAATCTCATTAATGCTTCTACCCATGTTTCATATATTAAGGAATTGAGAAAACAGGTAAAATCACAATTCTTTTTCTTGCAATCATAGCAAAATTTAAGTTAAAGGAAGAAAAAAAATTTCCATCATCAGAAACTGCTGTCATTTCAAAAGAAAAGCAAAGAACTCTGTCTTATGACATGTCCTCTTTCTGGATCTAACTTTCCAGACCTTGACAGAATTTCCCCACTGACTATCAAAAACATTGGTCAACACCTTTTTTCAAACAATGTAGTAGTAAAGTTGTAAATAAATAGGTTCATTTCTAATGTACAAGATTTTCTTAAAAAATGCAAACAAAAGAAAACAAAAAACCATAACAAAACAACAGGAAGAGGAATTGGGACATATGGTTGCCTCAATCCCCCTGGACTGTGCACAGAGGCAGCAACAGGGTAGATAAAGACTTACCTTATGTAAGAAAGTGAACATAAGTTCATTCTTACAGTGAACATAATGTCTCTGAAAGCATCTGAAATATTGTTTGTATTGGTCCAGTTCCTACTGGATCCTACTTCCACTACTGTATAGGACAGCAGTGATGATAAAACACTACCAGCAGATTGATCACAAACAAGAATGTAACCCCAAATATTACAAGCCTGAGGCCCCATTACCAGCTTCTAAGACCACAGCCTTACAGATAAGTACACATTTTAGATAAAAGAAACACTAAAGAAAAGCTTTGTATTTTGCATCAACTTGTAATACCTAGGAAATGTGACAACATATGTCTTTTTGGGTCAGGTTCAAAATATTTATCACCACTATATGTAAAACAGTTCCAAAAAAGGCAGGGGATAGAAGTTATTCACTTGTCATAGGATCCGAAGGAGATCACAGGCCTTGGATTACAACAGCAGTAATTTCTACAGAAAACTCTGTACTTCAGCTGAAAGTATAAAAGGGAAATGACACAAATGCATGAACTCCTGCAGCAAAAGACAGGGAAAAGTCCTGGTGTTGGAAGATACTCCAGTATAAAAAAAAGTTCCTGAGAGAAACCAGGGTCAGCATTCTACAAGGTAAATGCTTTTCACCTACCCACAACGCTATGCTATAAATTTAAATTCAAGAGGTCCAAGCAAGATCTCATGGCCATTACTGTTACTTCATGACAGAGCTAACAGCTCGCTTAAACTGGTAGATGTGAGTCAAAAATCAGATTTGTGAGCAATTGTCCTTGCCCAAAGCTGAAAATAAGTTTGACTGTAAAACAAATGTAATTATGTCTCTGCAGGAAGGAACACATCCAGAATGATCATGATGTTGGTTGTAATCAATGACCTTTTCCGAAATACCTTGAACTCTTTCTTTTGTTGATGGGACTTTCTAAAAGTATACTGGGAGCCATAGGTTTCTGGCTTGTACCCATTTTAAACATTGCTTATCGCACTGTGCTACAATTTGTTATCAGATGACCCTGTGCTCATATACAAACACAACCACTATCAGGCGCACACAGGCTATAATCTGGCAATAACTTTAAAAAACAGAAACAAACACAATGTGTAGAGAATATTAATAAACTCACAGAATTCTGGCACAGAATAAGACTACTAATAAGTATTCGGAGGGAAGTACAGTAAGACATGATTAAAATCCACATTAATTTCAACCCTATTCCCAATGACATAAACTGTTCTAAATAGCTACTGTCACATGAAGTGCTCTCTTTAGCACAGTTAGAAATCCTTTTGCCTTATCTAGTTTTTACAAACGTGATGATTGCCTTGTTTTACAGGTTTCTATTGTGTCTAATGAGTTAAAACACAGACATTTGTACAAAACCAGTCAATTGTAACTATTATTCTGGCTTTGGAATAAAGGTCTCTTCCTTCAGCAGATACCATACTAGCATGTATTACAAGATAAAAGTATAAAATTTCAGAATTCTTCAGCATCTGTAACAGGGGCCAGATTTTTAAAAGCACTTCCATGTTAGTAAAGTATGTAAAAGTGATCTAATTCCAGCAACTATCAGCAACTACTATGGTTCATAATGCAGTTTTGGTTGACAATTCCTTATATTGTTGCCTTGGCAAAAATGACAAATCACTGTACTAACTTTCAATAGAAGTGAATTACTGTCTCTTTACTCTAAAATTGGGATTATTTCCCTGCCTCATGAGAATTTAATGAAAATAAAATCCGGGAATGACTATTCAACTATCAGATGCTTTAGTGATGGGTACTAGGTAACTACCTGGATGGATAAGAACGGAGAATCTAATTGCATAGTTCTTCTGTTGCCATAACTTCTGAAGAGTATGGTGACTTTTTGCTAATTAAACAAATTGTCTATCAAAAAGATACATTTATACTGTTCATTGAAAACTGCACACAAATTATTCAGGGTCATAACACACAAAATACAAAGGCAATATGATTCAAATCTATTTGGAATTTTGTTGCATTTGCTGGGTTTTTCTGTTTGGTTTTGGTGGGGTTTTTCTTAAATTTTGTTTTGTTTGGGATATTTTTTGGTGAAGAACAATGTATTTGCCCAGATGCAAATTCATCTTCCCTGGCCAGTGCATGGATAGTCTTAAATTCCTCATTTTGCATCCCTTTCCATCCATCCACCTGAGACAAACCAGGATGAGGACCAAGCACACAGTCTTTCTTCTCATACTATACCCAACCTTCAGATCCAGAGTCAGAATACAGCTGTAAGCTGGATGTCACAACAGGAAACCTGAGAAGGGCACAGTGATGGGACAGATGTGCCCAAAACTTAGCCTGAGCAGACAGTACATATGTTTTCCCTTTAGATTACTCTTTAGATTATTTTAAAATATTATCATATCTCCTTTTTTGGATCAAAACTTGCAACGTATTCATATTACCAAAATCAAAACTTGGTCAGCAAGTGTGTGTGGCATTAATAAGGATCACTTAGGAATTATGCTTACCAAGTGTGAAAATAAATGTGGTGCTGGTTCTGCCTAACCTTATCCCTTGAGCTGATGCAAGAGTTCCTGGAAAACTTCAAGCTTTGACATTTTACAGATAGGCTCATTTAAGAGAGCATGGAAGATTTTAAGCAACTCAATACCATTTTTCTTAGATATGTGAGTCACATTCCTTTTTTAAAGGACGTCAGTAGTTTATTTGCAAAATTAGTTGAAAAGAAACAACACTGTTCGGTCAAAGGTTTGGTTTTAAAGAGTCTATCATCTGGATTGACCATTTTTCTGGGTATTTTAATACAGATGCTCTTCTCTCCTCATTACCATGACGTCACTGATTACAATATTCCAACTGACTAATCAGGAAGGAGGCAATGCCTAAACTGGATTAGGTTATGACTCTGAAGTATTGTTATCTTCTTCTGCTAAGGAAATATTGGTCAGGGAACTCCCACTGAGGAATCCGTTCTTTTGCCAACTGAAGGGAGGTTGAGGTACATTGAGGTACATTGGTAGATTGCACCCGTGCTTCGGCTCTGAAATAAATCCACTCATTGTTGCTTATTACTACAAAATATTTCTATTTCGAAAGCACTCACAAGTCTCATAGCACATTTAGAAGTTTGTGAAAATACTGTTTTTCCCTAGAGATATTTATTAACTCATGTTATCCAGGAGGTGATATGGAAAAAGAAGGCAGAGAGGGGTATAATCGCATTCACATTCATGCATATGTGTTTGTGTATGTGTGTAGACATACATACTTTGTTAAAATCAACAAGACCAAACAGGGGTTCAAAATCATTGAGACCAAAAAATTATGTGACAGGAGGATTCCCATGTAGAATAATTTACTGAACTGTCTTAATGAACCCAGATTATTCAGCTGAATATGGGTTATAAAGAATTTGTAAAGGGAGGAGTATGGTATGAGTATGGTTCATTTTTACCTAATACACTCATAGACTAACACATTTGACTTTACTGGAGTCAATCCCATTATTTCCTAATAAAAATAAACACAAAATTAATTCTTTGACAGTGAAAATCCTAGATTAAATGAATAAAATAGTGCTACAGATCTGAATTGTATTGAATATTAATTCCCCATTTAGGATCATAAAATTGAACCTATTTCATTTGAAATATAGGCTTCTAAGGCAAAACAGAAATCTACAGGTAGCAGGAAATATTAAGTAAGAAGAAAAGGTAATATCACCTCTTGTATATGGTATTAGGGAAACAACCATTCAAATATTATGTCTAGTTCTGATTTCGGAAAAATACATTAAAGATCTGGACACAATATTTAGAAGTAGAGGAAGAATTTGAAGTTAGAAAATAAGCTTTGAAGAAAGGCACTAAAAAAAATCTATTGAATTTTTCAAAAAGACAGCGAAGCTTTTGGGCTACAAAGTTATACAAAAGGAATATGCTTTTGAGACAGTGCTTGAGTGTAGCAGGAAAACAATAAAATGTTGAAATTACTGGAAACTGATGGAACTCAACATAATCAGAATGCTTCCCTAATTTCTCCCTTGGAATATGTGATATTATGATCTTCTGAGGTCTTCATGACTCGGATCAAACTGGAAATTGATGATGTTTAGGGTTTGTGAATGCCAGAGTTTAGATTAGTCTTTATTAATAGTCTCCTCTGACCCTAAAATATGACAATAAAATGGTCTCTATACACTAGAAGTTCTGTAAAAACCATTTTTCTCCTCAAAAGTATGTGAACAGCAAATTATTCTTACATTTAGATATTTCTAACTTGTTCCATGTGGCTTTGAGGGTACTTGGGCAGATTATGAGGGGGACTTCACTCTTCTCTTTAGAAAATTGAGTATTTTAATATAAAATAGTTATTTCAGTCTGCCCATGTGGGTCTGGTTAACTAAAATTGGTAGAATCGTTCTTTTGACGTCTCTAAAATCATATGAGGTATAAAAGCTCATGGTATTGCATTTTTTAGTTCCTATGAAAACATCAGGGCAAACCCAGCAGTGTAAGTGGGGAATTCTATTTCTGCACTGGGGGTGCATTAGATTTTGAGGCACCACCTTCTGTTACATACTGAACTGCAATATTCTCCCTTTCAAGCATTTAGATCCTTTTCCCTTTTCCTTTTTTTAGTTTTTTCATTCTTGTTTTCAATTTCAAATACCATATTGAAAAGGGAGAAAAAGATATCAGTGGGAAATTACTGAGTGATCTGCAGCTGACAGTTGTTTGTAAATGTAAAGGTAAGGATATTTCCATTTACTGAGTTTAAATACATTCCAAGTGGCACAGTCAGTACAGTGTCAAGCTTTTTGCTGCGATAAGGCTAGAGGCAGGAAGCCATGAGAGGTCAGGAAGGAAACACTATCAGGCCTGAGAGAGGACAGAGGAGAAAAGGGAGCAGCAGAGCCTCTTGTATTTAGGCTATTAACAACTGCACTGTTTTCCAAAGATGAACAGCTACAAGTGTATAATCCCACCTACTGTCCCTTTAAACTTACCAGGGGCAAAAATTTTCTTGTTTACTGTGTTTGTATTTTGCTTCTAGCAGCTTTGTAAGGGCAGGGGGGAAGGAGAGTAATGCAACAGGGAAAGTACTATTTCATATAAACATTTCTTCTGGGATGCAGACTGGTTTGTTTATAGCAATTTAGTTTGACCCTGGGCACACCAAAGGAAATGGCTTTAATACTGGTTTTGCTCCTTCATGCCAGAGCTGAATTCAAGGCATTTAGTTTGCACTGGTATGTTTCCAAACATCACCAACATCACCTGCTTCCCGATATACTGCCCAATGGGAAATAGATTAGGGAGCAACTTAAGGAGAAAGGGAAAGCTCTAACCAAATATGGCTTGTAAAAGACCTACAAGCCTATGGCTTGTAAAACCCACCTACACTGAAAAGTCCAGGGTTGCCGCTCTGTATTACAGCACAAAAGGTGTTATGAAAGTGAGTCCAGCTCAACTGGGCTGGCAAGTTGTTTTCCCATCCTGTGAAATGAGGGATCCTATATTTTCCTGCTGCTCCATGCTGTGACGAATTTGACATTTTTCCCTTCAAAATGAGAGAGAAAAAATCAGCAGGAATGCCACTTTCCTACCATGGTGTTCATTCGTTTCCTATTTTGCTTACTGACACTGAAGCTCTTGCTGTGCTGTTCACCTGTATCGGTGAGGGGAAGTTGTTTAAGGAAACCTGGCAATATGACTTCTGGAAGCTTTGAGATGTTTTCTCTAAAAAACCCCCTAATGCTGAAAGGGATCATCTTAGAATAGCTGATACCTGGTAGAACAACCATGACAGAGAGGACAGCTTCAGACCAGATCCAAGAATCATGATGATGGATGAGCAGTGCTTAATATTTGCTCTAGATCTTATTTATTCGTCTTACTGTCTTGCTCAGGCAACATCAAGCAGCCTAGAGAGTGTTAGAGTCTTTCTTGGTCCCCTTTCAAAGGATTTTGCATGTTCCTCTGATTAGAAACATTATAATCTTCAGAAAAAAACCCCAAGCTAAACAAAAAAACCCCAAAAAGATGTTCTGAAAAATATTCCAAATACTCCTCCCTAGCTCTTAAGGTCAGTTAATGTAAAAATACATGACCACCTCCCAGCAGTGCTATGACTTTCAGTCATAGAGAGACTTCAATTTTGTTGCTACTTTTTTGCTTATATAATTAAATGGAAGCAGAAAAATTTATTAATGTACTAGGCGGTCCAAAACATAAATGAAGCAAGCCATTGCCCACTGTGTTTAATGAAAGCAGGATATCAAACCTAGTACCAGCTCCAAAAAACTGTCTAAAATTACAATTACTCACAGTAGTACATTTATGCCCAGCTAGGCACATGGGAATTCATTCCAGTTAACTGGTAGGATTGTTCAACTGTACTCCCTGAATTATGGAAGAATAACCAAGAAGCTTATCCAAATGTACAGCAAAAGTGATCAGTTCAATAGGAACACAAAGAAAAAATCAGTACTGAAGAAGATTAAAAATACATCTCAAACACTGGATCATTTCATCCCTTTTAAGAGTCAAAGCTTACTCTTGATGGAGAAAGGTAAAAAGAAGTTTGCTTTTGTAAAAACTGTATTACCTACCTGTGCTGCCAAGGTCAGTGAGACCTCTAGTGTGTTGAAGTACTACTGGGGAAAAAAAAAGCAGACTGGGAAGCAGCTTTAACTAATGAACTACTATTTAGTTGCTAAACTCAGTAGGGAAGAGAAAATATAGAGCTAAATTCCACAAGTTTTATAATCATTTGATTAACTATTTTTGTACAGAAGTAACAGAGAGAAGAATTTGATTCATGGCATGATGCTTGCCTAAAAGTAATTCTTTTTTGCTGCCATTAACAACAAACTTGTGCAACATGGTTGTGTAGCACTTCCATAATGGGACAGTTAGTGGAGCCTGACAAAATCTGGCCCCGTTTTAGATGAGGTTTTGAGCAAAACTAGGACAATTTCTGGCACAATCCAGAGACTTTTATTAAATCGGAACTAATGCAAAATTAGGTTGGTCCACCTGAAGCTCAAAATGAATTTTTACACTTACTTGAACATCAAAGTACAGTTTAAGACCAAGCCAAAATAAATGAACTGGAAGTGTATCCAAAAATCCTGGAAGTCAGATCTAACAAGGTCTTTAAAAACTCTGCCAGCTATCATTTGTTATGCATACAACTCTCTATATACGTAACAGCTATATAAAGTTAATGCTAGTATATCATGAAAAAAATATTTTGTTTAGAATAAGTGCTATGTTCAAAGGCATCAAGTTTCACCGACTTTTTTCCCCATAAATTAGATCTGACTGCTTCACTTGCCTTCTACAGGTACTTTTCCCCATGTACAGGTAGCAGAGTCCTAGGCTAGAGACCGACTTATGCTATACAAATCTAACCTCTGTCTTAATTGCCAAGCAGTCAGTTCTTCTCAGCACTGTGGTTCATGAACACATCTTTTCCTTTCCAAGTAGATAGATAAAAGACATTTTTCACAAGGTTACAGCCAGCAACAGGTATTCTAGAATATTCACTGCAATACCTGATTAAAAATGATACAGCAAAATGAAATTGAGGTGACCAAGTTGGAGCACTGACCGTGTTAAAAAGTAACAATACTATGCTTTTTGGAAGATACTTTAGAAACACCTTTTAAAAAGAAGTTTATGTACACGGACATGGATTTCATTGTATAACTTCTTTAGTCCAAAGTCTAAGTTCTATGGGATTTTCCTGATCTTCTCATTCCTGTGTGTTGTCTTCTTAAAAGTCGAACATAAGCTGATTTTCTTGCTTCGAATCATAGTTTTGATTTCTTTTGTAAAATACACTTTCAGACTAGGTACACCTATTTATCTACTCCCTCTTGTGTGCTGTTACAGAAATGGTTTGAAAAATATGCCTTATTTAACTTATGGAACCAGAAGAAATCTCAACTAAAAATCTGAACAGATGGATTAAACATTATCATTCCCCTGTTAAAGACTCTGCTAGAGGTGCTCTTGTGAATACGGTGGTGGCAATTTAAGATATGCAAAGTTTGTATCTCCTTTCTGTCTGCCAGTGATACCTATCCCTGAGGCACATACTCACTCTTTAGCAATTCCAGTTTATAGCACCTTATTTGAAACAGCTGACAAAGCTGTTGCACACCACTGTGTTCCACTATGACTAGAAAGGCTGAGGTGCAGGTAAACACACCTTCTGCTACCCTGCTGCAGGTCTTCACCTCTGGGTATGTAAATCTACCAAAGCTAAATCTACCACAGCTCATAAATCTGAGCCCTTCTAGAAAGAAGAAAATACTGAATAATCTGCTCCCAGTGCTGCTTTTACCCTAGCTTACTGCAGAAGATTAAACCCCTTTTCCTCCTGCTTAAGGATTGGAGTCAGCTTAATGAGGGGTATAAAATTGTACAGTGAAAGATTTAGTGGGTATGTTGTTTGGCATTAGAATTTGGTTTGGAATTCTAAGGTATGAAAAGGGCACATTGAGCTGAGAGGTTCTTACAAAAAAGACCATGATAAACTGCTCCCTTTCTGAGCTTATGGGGGCTCCCACTGAACTGTGCTGAACTGTGCATAACTGGAGGATTTCTAAGTAGGTATGTCATGTAAGGCTGTTCAACTTAATACCTTAAAATTTCAATTAAAAGTTACTATATGGCTGGTACAGACCACAGGTAGCCACTAACAGCTCATAATATTCTCCATGAGATTAATGTTCTCACCAGACTTAATTTTAGGTAAATGTTGAAAACACACCCCTCCCACACACATACACCTGTCCTGCCATATTTGATGGTCCCATGTCCATCACTGGGTGTGATCCACAGAATCACTGTCCATCTGAAATGACACACCAGTTGGGCAGACAGGCAATAGAAAAAGGGATTCCTTTTCCCTAGGGATTTTTTTATACAAAACCTGAAAAGAACTGAATGATATTGTGATAAGCAGTAACAAATATCAAATAAACAGAAGACAGTTTAATTTGGAAAATTTTTTCTGATACTTTTGATGAAGTCATAGATGCCTTTTTGGTTATTTGTACCCTGGTGTTACCCTAACAGAAGGAAGGCAGTTTACTGCCTTTCTTATGCTTGATAAGGCAAAAATAAAGATTTTTGTACCATAAGGTAGTACTGAGTGTTGAAGACTGATGAATGCTGCAGCTGCAATCTCTTGGCAGAAAAGCAATTGTCAATCACACTGCCCTGGGACGTTTAAGTAGGTAGGGAAGTAAGCAAGTAACAAAGCCAGGAAGTATCATCCCTCACTCCAACCAGCAAAACCAGGCATGTGGGCCACATCTCGTCTACGTAATGGTACCAGTGTGACCATCTTGAGAGAAATCCTACTCCATGGAAGCCACCTCCTTTTTGTTATTTTCTTAGTAAATAATTATGTGCGAAGCTTCAATATTCTTCATTCATACTGTGATTTTCACGTGGGAACACAAGATACCATCACTTTTTTTGTTGTTGTTTGGTACTGAGCTATTTACTGTGATATATTCATGAGAACTTTAACAGGAAAGAACAGTAGCTGACATCTGGCAGAAATATAGACAGTTATGTAGATTATAAACAGAGTGATCAATCACTTTTAGAAAATATATACCAGAACAAAAGACATTAACTAGAAGCTTAAATGGCAAAACATCGATGGCAGGAAGAGATCAAAGAAATACTGCTCTTTGCTATATGAATAAAATAGGTGAAATTACTATAGAAGGAAGAGTCTTATATAAAATTAGCATTGATATGTTTATCCTTGTTTTGAATACAGCTTTGTTTGAACTGAGAAAAAAATCACAAAGCAGCCAACAGTGCTCAAGCGTGGGCATCCTTTATTGCTGTATTATGTTTTCAGGAAAGATTGATTTCTATCCTCTTCTTTCTTACGCCCTGCCATAAAACAAAAAGGTTTACTCTACTAACACATTTTTATTCATTTGAAAGTATTAAATGGAAATATTATAGAGAAGTTTGAGTGAAAATATATGAAGAAAAATATTTCCTTCTTAAAAAGCACAATAAAAAATCACATCTTAATAGATCAGTATAAGTTTTAGGAAAAAAAAAAAAAAAAGAGAGAGATAACTGAAAGCTAATGTCTTCACACCATTAAGAATAGGAAAGCTATATTTAGGCAGCTGTGAGGTTCTTTGAGGGTTCCAGAGGCTGCACTGGTGATGAGTTTGCACAGTCCTGCATCCTCCACCAACATATGATTAGTGACACATGCTGCAGTAAGCCATGGTAATGGGAATCAGGGCTCCAGACTCCATGGCTCTGATGGGAAACTTCTCCTGGGACTTCCTCTATTCTTTTCTCTGCTAACATGTATATACTTTTAAAGGCCCTATGTACAAGTTGAAGTGCTCAAAATCAGAAATTTTGTGAATATACCACTAAAACACACAAATATCACAGGACTGCCTTATTTCTCTCTATTAACAGTGCTCCCAGATAGAATTTCTTCAACTACTTTTTTTTTCCTGGATATCAGCAGTGTAAATCCAGTTGTTAAAGCAACACAAAAGACAAGCTCAGAAACTACAACCAAGGTCACTAAATTGTATGATTTTCATTAAATTAATTTTGTTATTGGAGCAGTTGTAATCAAATCAATGTTATTACTTGATACCTGAAGGCTGCGTTTTGAACACCAGCAACCAGTTCTGCTGCCCTCATAGCACTATTGCATTAATAAAAGTCACTGTTGATGCAAGATATTATTGCTCTTGACTTGTGCCATTGTGCCAGAGTGGTTCTACAGGATCAGTGAAGCAAAATATATGTGGATGCCTCAGATATTTCAATAGAAGATCCAGCCTAAACTGTTGGAAAATATGGCTTGAAACAAATTGGCTGACTTTGTACTGATCTTATAATACACGTAATATACACCATTTAACAGTGGGCGACTGGCAACATTCTGCAGAGTCTGAATGGGTAATGTAGGACCAGGAATTCTTCAGCTTAATTGACTGGTATGTCTATGTCAATGCCTTAGTTTGGCCAAGCTTTAGTTCTGACTTGGTTTTTCTGCATGAAATTGTTTCAACACAGGAATTGTGAAACTGCTCAGAATACTGTAACGGAAGAGTCCAGTCAAGCTATCAGGCAAAGTTAAGGAGCACATGAGAAACTTTGCTTAACGAAGAAGGATTAAACATATATACACAATATAAGAAAGATATAGAGCTATTAGAAAACATCCAAAGAAAGAAACACGGTGAAGGGCCTTAAGGGGAAGCAATATGAGGACTGGCTGAGGTCGCTTGGCTTGTGCAGCCTCAAGGACACCGAGGAGAGACCTCATCACAGTCTACAACTTCATAGTGAGGGGAAATGAAGGGGTAAACACCAATCTCTTCTCTGTGGTGACCAGTGACAGGACCCGAGAGAATGGCCTGAAGTTGTGGCAAGGGAGATTTAGACTGGATATCAGGAAAAGGTTCTTCACTCAGAGGGTGGTTGGACACTGGAACAGGCTCCCCAGGAAAGTGGTCAGACAATGATCTCAGGCTTACGGTGTGATTCTTGGGGTTGTCCTGCACAGGTCCAGGAGTTGGACTTCCGTGATCCTTGTGGGTCCCTTACAGTTCAAAATATCCTGTGATTAAAATAATAAGAATGTGATAAAATCACTTTAGTATGTTTGACTGCAAATCATGAAGACTAAATATCTGGCCCCCTACAATTTCTTTTAGATAACTCTCAGATAAGATTGACAAGGATTTCCTTTCTGTACTCTAAAGAATCTTATTTTACACAGTCTTAAAACTCACAAATGTGGGGGTTTGCTCTATAAATTAAGTGAACTCACTAGAATTATGAAAATGTAAGACTGATGATACCATTTCCAAATTCTTCATGAACAGTTGTTAAGATGAGCAGGTTGCGCCTTTGTGACTAATGTCTGGCATAGAGGGATTTCATTAATGAAAGGGGAACAAGGAGGTCCTCCCTATTTTCCTAACATGCAAAAAAATCAAGTTGGATAATCGTATAACGCATTTTTAAATTTGCAGTAGAGGCAAACTGAAGCAAATCATCAGTCTATCTACATCAGTGTGGTAGTATTAATAAAAGGTGGGTATGGTGTAAAACAAGATTAAGAAACCCTGAAAAATCCATTTATAGAAGAATATACCCAAGGAAGAGTCCCTTCCTAACTGCTTTCAGCATAAAGTTGCCTTCTGTTTAGAGGCAGCAGAACTCAGAAATCTTTCAAGCCCCTGGGATTTGTTCAATTATCACACTACCTGCTTTATTTAATTTATCTATAAAGAAGGAATGACTGTTTAATGAGTTACACTGTGTTCTGTGGCTCAGTAAAAATGACATGTGCCAGTAACTTTAATCAACAGCTGTTCAGAAATTTTCTATCACTTCTGACAAAACTCACAGATTTATGAATAATAAAGGATTTCACATGAGTAACACTACTTTTAGAAAGTATTTAAAATTTATTTTTCAAAATTCAAGCATTTTGACCTCATAAGGATTTTTGTATCTTTCTGCTCAGAATCCTCAAGTAGTTTTATATTTTATCATAACAATATTATACAGAACAGATAAAACTAAGGACTGAATGATATTTATTTTGTTTTTCTTAATGTGATTAGAAATGTCCATATTTCCTCTCTTGAACAAAATCAGAATTTTTTTCTTCAGGCCAGATATTGTTTTTTGCCATTATTTGTTTTATAGTTAGACCTACAGGCCAGCCCAAATTTACAGAGACCTGCATATATATATATATATATATATATATATATATAACCTACTTCAGGTCTTGAATTAGGTTTTTGATGACAGCCTCCCTAGGCTCCCTGTATAACGATTCCTTCTGAGAGTGACTCGGAGCAGGTACTAGAAAATAGATTGTGTGAATGCCTCCTAAAGAAACTGTTCTGGCCTCCACCCCATAAAAAGTCCTAAAATATATGGAAGGAAGTTCTGGACAGTATATTCTGTAGAAATAGTAAAATCTTAGTACATTATAAGATCTTTAGATATTTCCTTCTTTCTTCTCTGTAGCTGTGTAAGTTTGCTACTTTTTTTTTCCCCTGCAGAGGTCTTTTAGTCCTTGGCTACCAGCCACAGTAAAACAGCTGAACATCTTGATTATCAACAACTTCAGCTGTATTTCCATCCTAGAAATAATTTCTTTCCTGATTCGGGTGGCAATTCAGCCAGGGAATAACAGGAAAATGAACTTATGTTGCCAAAAGAGTATAAAACTTAAGACAACCATGCCTCATCAAGAAGCCTAACCTGAAGTGGAATTTCGCACTTCATTTTAAAAATCAAAAGACTCAGAAGATGCCCAAACAATTTCACTCCCTCTGTATAAAATTATATCTTTAACCTCCTGAGGCTTTCTTCCTGTGTTAACTATGATAGCAATAGTGGTCAGTATACAGCTTCCTTTTAACAAAAATTAATGTAACTATCAGAATATACCAGAAGTTATTAATGAAATTTAAGTGTTTTGAGGAAAAATGTTCCATTGTCCAAGCCCAGAGCAACATATTAGTTTGAATGCATGAAACTTTAAGGTTCTAGCTTGGTTGCCTAGTTCTGCTTGGGCTAACTAGGAATGTAGTTTCACAAGCTCAAGAACTGGGCCCATGGGAATATCATGTGGTTTAACAAGGTCAAGTGCAAGGCGCTGCACCTGGGTTGAGGCAACCCCTACTATCAACACAAGCTTGGGGATGAACTGATCTAGAGCAGCCCTACTGAGAAGGACTTGGGTGTGCTGGGGGATGAGACACTGGACATGAGATGACAAGGTGTGCTTGCAGTCCAGAAAGCCAGTTGTATCCCAGGCTGCATCAAAAGCATCATGGCCACCAGGGTGAGGGAGGTGATTCTCTCTACCCAACTTTTGTGAGACTCCGCGAAGAGTGCTGCATCCAGGTCTGGGGTCCTCAGCACAGGAAGGACACTGACCTGTTGGATCAATTCAGAGGAGGACCACTAAGTTGATTAGCAGGATGAAACACCTCTCCTATGAGGAAAGGCTGAGACAGTTGGGATTATTCCGGCTGGAGAAAGAGAAGGCTTGGGGTGACCTAATTTTCACCTTCCAGTACCTGAAGGGAACCTACAAGGAAGTTGGAGAGAGACTATTTACAAGACCATGTAGTGACAGGACAAGGGGCAGTGTATGGAAAATGAAAGACAGCAAGTTTAGATTTGATATTAGGAAGAAATTCTTTACTGTGATGGTACTGAGACACTGGAACAGGTTGCCCAGAGAAGCTGTGGATGCTCCAACCCTGAAAATGTTCAAGGCCAAGTTGGATGGGGCTCTGAGCAACCTGGTCTAGTGAAAGGTGTTCCTACCTATGGCAGGCAGGAACTAGATGATCTTTAAGGTCCCTTCCAACCTAGGCCATTATGTGATTCTATATTTTTTACTAAGGACAAAGAATTACAGGACCAGTACAGACCCCCAGGGTCACTAAGACTAGGTGCCCGCACTTAAAGAGCAGGAGTCATCTTATCAAAATTCAGTCATCTGAGGGTAGTTATCTACTCCAAGAGTCCTTGGTGCAGAGGAAGATTCACTCCCCTGATTTAAACATGTACTTTAATCTCAGGCTGAGACACAAATCACCTCTGGCTATAGAAAACTATTAAGCTTCAGAAGTTTCTGATAAAGTAGATTTCCTTTTTTTTTCCTTACAGCACATTCCTAGGGCCTTTCTTAGTGTCCAGCCCATGACACAGACAGAGCATTAGGAACAAGTTTTGGTTCACCACACTGGAAAGAGTGAGCCTAACTAACCAGAGCATGGTAATTAGAAAACAGGCAGATGAGACAGAAAGGGCTGGAGAAAGAGAAACAGTATCCTAGAACTCTGCAGGAAAAAATAGTGTCTGCTAAAACTAGGCTAATAGAACATTTGACATAGCCAGAAAGTAAACAACACACCAGGCATATAAGGGATTTCTCTTAAGAGTTTCATGTGTCTGAAAGATTGACTGATTTTTCAGCTTCTTTAGTTGTCCTAAAAAAAAAATATTTCCTCTGTAAAGTTTTCCTCTTACATCCTTAATCTGAGAATGCTGTAGAGAAGTTAGTGAAAATATATAATTCTTTATGTTAGCTTGGTTTGGGTTTTTGAGTGGTTTTTTGTTTGTTTTTCTACTTTTTCCTCTGTTATTTAATGCAATAGCTTTAAACATAACAGTTTTCAAGACAAGCTTCTGATCTCTTAAGGTCTTCAGAAATTTTGTTTTATGTTTTATAAGCACAATAATATTAATTTTGGTACCACTTGTTTAGATCTTTCCAGACTTTTCTGCTTATCTAAAATTGTCTCTCCATTTATGGTAGAAAAAGACATTTTGAGTCAAGCCATTTTATCTTCTTGTCATGTGTGGAAGTACTCACACCAAGCACCTTAAAGTCTTTCAGCTGCTCTCCAAAAATTTCCTTTGCAGAGGTAGAGTATCCTCTCCAAAGGACAATTTAAAATACTGCATTGCATTTCTAATTTACATAATTTTGTATCAGAACTTCTCTTCCTGAATAAAATGTGAGTCTAAGCAGATGGGGGAGTAAGCAAGAAACCTTATTTGGATGCCTAGAACTGAGGAGTATGGATAGTCTTCCTGCTGTTAAATAGATCGTATGAACAGCTTTAAGCTTCAGTAGAAAAAACATTTCATTATATTGTCTAATTTGTAGTGGAAATGCTGTCATCACATCAGTAAGGCTATGAGACAGACAAGGTTTGCAAAAGCATTTACTATTAAGCCATAACTGGGGAAAAAAGCAGACTAATTTTTGAGTCAACAAACTCTTTAAATGTGTTGAAATTGAAAAGCTTCTCTGGATGGAAGCCACTTACACCAGTTCAAGGGGAACCTGAGAAAGTCAGAGGAAAAGAAATTCACAAAGGGTTACTACCTATGTAGAAACCATGTCTTGCTCAGGAAATCCCAGAGCTTCAAATGTTTGAAGGCTGGGAGAGCATTCAGGAAAGCAAGATACACGTTTGCCCTGTTCTTATAGTTTCCCTTAGGCATTTGATTTTGGCCACTGCCAGAACTGGGACACCATGTTAAGCAGACCCTGATCTGACCTAGGACAGATGCTGTTATGGACATGTTTATGGCTTTTTAAGAAATAAACCATAGATATANTTTTTAGGGTTTTTTGGGGGTGGTGGTGCTTGTGTTTGTCTTCTTTTTTAAAGGCACATATTTTACAGTTGAAAAACATTTTCCAGGTGATGTTTCAGAGTGCTGTTTGTCTCTGCATGCATATAACATTGATAATTCTTCATTCTTTGAAATAAGTTACTTTTTGTTCAATGCCTAAGTAACAAAAAGCAATATATTTAGTTCAAGAGATACATTAATGAAAGGCGTGATATTTTCTAGGGAGGCACTGATACATTCTGTTTACTAACAAGTACTTCAAAGCTTTTAGAATGCATTCTTACCCTAATTTAGCTTGCTGTTTCTCTAAAAAGTTTAGGAGATGAAAGTAAAGCTAATCCACAATCCACTCACCATGCTGGTTATATGTGCAGCACCAATACAATGCCTTCTTGATTAGAAGTGAATCAGGTGCAGAGGGCAAGGAGAAGACATGAATAGAAAATATGCAGATTACTATTGTTTTAGTTAGGAATGGACATCCTTTCAAGCCTAATCTATGCAGGGCTATCAGGTGCTAAAATATTCTCTCTGACGGTAGAGAAGCAAACAAAAAGGGTCCTTATTGTACTGCTCTGAAGTATCTCATATTCACTTGTGATCACACGCTGTTACAAGAGGAATCTGAAACAATAACATCACATCCCTGGTGAACACATTCACAAGATTTACCTGTCAAGAGGACAGCGGACATGATGCACTGAAAGGCAGGGATGATAGCTCATTTCCTTGTTTTGTCTTGTTTGCAGAAAACAGGACCTTTTGAGGGGCCTGCAGTTGAAGAGAGGGAGTAGCCTCTGTTTATTAAGGTGGGACTAGATAATGCCAACAGAACTTTAGCGCATTATCTGTTTGATCTGTATTTTAGGGTAGTTGAGAGCATAAGCTATTTAATGATTGCTTTATGACTCCATACAAGTACAGTGCTACCTGACAATTACATTGTAGGCCTTCAATTACTGCAAACTGGAGAAACTAGAACGAGAGTTGTGGTCTAAGCCATGGGTCTGTGATATAAGCCATGGGTCTGGCATGAAACCTTTATCACCTTCTCCTTTTGAACGATCTACTTTCCTGACTACAATTGCAAGGTGACTTTTTTTTTAAAGTGAAGGCATGCTTGAAGCAAAAAAATAGATGTCTTTGCACTGACTCTGCTCTTCCTGCAAAAATCAGTAGAAAACAACTGTGAGAATAATTCCTAGTTAGGAACTGGTAGCTACTGTGAACCCTAACAGAAATCAGTTGACTCAGTCCACCAACCTCCAGTTACTACCTTCAGAAGACAAAGAACTGCAGGCTTGGGACAAGACACTTAAGCAATATCTTCATTGTCACAATAACCATTAATATCCGCTAACAGACTAACTGTTATGAACTTCACCTTGAGACTAGACATTCTGCTAGACCTAGCTTCTGCTGCAGTGCAAACAGATTAGATAAAAAGCTGGATTGTCCCACAGAGAGGGACTGAAAGAAAAAATTGTTTCTCTTTACTCTGGAGAGGAGAAAGCTAAGGGGAATGTTACTGAGGTCGTCATAAAGACAGTGGATAAGGTGCATGTGATGAAGTTGAAATAGACACCAACTCTGCAGCAGCAGAATGAGAAGAAACATTGAAATTATTAGAAATGGGTTTAAAAATGTAAAATATTTCTTTGCACAGCAGGGAGTAAACTTTGAGTGGAGGCAGGCAGTGGCAGCAGCTTCGAAAAGGGGTTAGTTAAATTCACAGCACAAACAGGTTATGAAGGGAACAGGCAGAGACCTGCCCCTAGACATCCTTCATGCAACAACCCTTGTTGGGAAGCGCAAAGGGAAAGCACCAAAGGATGTGGTTGTGCTTGCAGGCCTTTCCCCAAACAACATCTCCTGTTGTTCCAGTGGAGTCAGACTGTGGATACAGGCCATAGTCTGATCCTGCAAGGTACTTCTCATATTATGTCATGAGGACTGAATAGGAGATTCTTCAGTCCATGAATCTTCCTCTCATTTTAAACTACCAGTCTGAGATTTATAGGAAAAGGTGTGTCCCTTGGCTAGCTTTCCTTTCTATGCTACCCTCAAAAGAGGATGCACTTATGCTTAACCTTAAACACCATATGGAATAGTGTTGTTTTCACTCATGAAGTTTAATGCATGTGTACCTGAAGTACCTGGCACTCATTTCTTCTGTAAAACAGAGAGAACCTAAGAATTCACATTAGAAAGATTACAGATAAAACCACAATGAATGAACAAATCAAAACATTGTTAATTGTTTCCAATTACAAGTACTCCATCACTTCCCTTAATTAATATCTCTCTCCTTTTCTTCCATCTTTGACCTTCACCTGCTAGTGAAGTAAAAACTTGCTCTGTTGTTTCTGTCCTCTCTCTCTCTTTCTTTCATCTTTTCCCTACTCATATCAAGAAAATTACAGGACTGAGGAATATACAGACTAACTTGAATATGCAGTGCTTTGGAGAATTTCCATAAGATCTTTGAATCTCCATCAAAGTAGAAAGCACATAGAAATTCTTGCTGTTCTAAAGGCACTCATTGTCATGCTTGAAGTGTACTTTTGAAATGCTTGCATGGAAATGCTGTGTGAACTCCACAAACTATTACTATAGTACACACAGAGGATAAGGATGGGTTGCTAAGCTCAGCAGCAACATGGTGTTTATTTGTTTTCACTTTTTGCTTGCCCTTTCTGTGTTTTAAGGTTACTAATATTTGATCCATACTATTAGGGGCTGAGATGTCTCTTAAACATGCTACCCAAAATCCTACCTCTGAAAGGGAATGAACAACAAATACTTTAAATAATAATTAAAGAACTCTCAATTGCTCACAGTGTGAACATGAAAGAGTTTCCACCTAGACCTCTAAATTAGAGGTAACATATGACAAGGTTTGCATCCCTTGTAGAAAAAATACAATTATATTTTTTATATAAAAATCTGATCCCTTTTTCAACGTGTAGGAACAAAATGATGAAGAAAAAGTAATGATTTCTCACATTGTCTAACTAAGATCTGCTGACTGATAAAATAAGCAGGAAGGTGGAAGGAAAAGACATGCATGCCTGCTGTTAAAGAAAAGCCTATTTGCACATAATGCTCTGGAGAAATTATTGAACATTTCTTCCACACAAAATACAAGCCCTGTCACTCTGCCAGGGTCAGTGAGACCTGGGCCAATCTATTGAGTCAGTTCTAGTCATGCAAGTGAAACGGTTTAGTGGTTGCTTTAATTAGGAACCCCATTTTGTTTACAAACTCACAAAAAATGGTAGCAAAGAGTGTTTCGTGACCATGCTTACCAGACCCAGTCCTCATCCTAACCTTTAACCCTCCAAAAGAAGTTTCTTTACAGCCTTCCACCGATGGCCTGGCAAGTTGCCAGAAACACATTCCAGAATGTAACAAGCATAGGTATTGCAGCATAAAACTGAGATGTAGCACAAAGCATCTCTTCTGTGAGAATCCCATGCAGTACAAGAGCAAGGAAGGCTAAGACATTACCGGCAGTGTAACTAAAACAACAGGAATTTAAATTAAATTACAGCAAAAAAAATATTCTCATCTCCCTACATCTGGTAACAACTTCACTGTAAATGTTTTCATTGTGATATCTGTTGTTCCATCACATAATACTCTCTTCTCATTCTTATCTCACAAACATTTTCCCCACTTTCTTTCATGCTGCTCTTTCTAGCAGATAGGAATTACCTTCCATAATCTATTTGTTCAGTTTTGCCTTTACCTGACACACACACTGGCCAAAGGGACCTCTTTAACAACATTGCTTCATGAAAGTTCTGTGTATATTGAGGCCAGGAACTCATTAAACATCTCAAACACTAAGACTTTGAAGAGTTGCAATGAAAGTGACTTTGTGACCTGAGTGCTCTGCCAAGTGAGGCACGTAGCATTACTCCAGGTGACATAATGAAGGGACCAGTTCTGACCAATTAATACCATGGTCAGCCATGTAATTTTGTATTTTGCAAACGTGCCTAAT
The DNA here is from genome assembly GCA_013396655.1 of Campylorhamphus procurvoides. Classification (NCBI taxonomy): domain Eukaryota; kingdom Metazoa; phylum Chordata; class Aves; order Passeriformes; family Dendrocolaptidae; genus Campylorhamphus; species Campylorhamphus procurvoides. The sequence continues at coordinate 1,077,983 of WBMV01002769.1, read as the reverse complement.
GAATCAGTAGAATGACCCTCCAAGATGTACTGAAATCCGAAGGAAAATATGACAAAATTTGGGCTGCAGCAGGACCAGACATCCTGTTCAGAGAGTTGTTCTTCTGTGCAGCTTCCTTTCCCCACTTCCTCTTGGCTCCTAGTCCTGTCCTCAGGTCATTAGACCACATCACTTCCCTGTTAGCAGGTTATAAATACTGAGATAGATAGGTACTGACATGATGCTGATTGCAGTTTGATAGCAACAGATATACATTATCAGCTGTATCACTTGCCTAAAAGCTAACAGAGTTTTGCTGGGTCCTCCTTGCTGCTAAATATCAGCTGCAAATCTGCATCTCCCCTTCTCTAAGTCTAAAAAAATCTTTCCCATGTTAATATTCAATCAGCCTTATAAGTTTTCATGCATGGCTGAAGCATAACACTGCACAGAACACATGAAGATTTGTTCATCCACAAAAAGTACTTTTTTTTTTTAAGTACATTAAAAAAACCCAGTGATTAAAAAAACAGACAGTGAAGCACATTTTATCACTGGTTAATACAGGATTCTTAAAACACTGCTGATCAATAGTGAAGTACCTAACTTTTAGCTTTATTGATTATGTCTACACAGACTTAATTCACAGATCAACTGTCCTGGCTCCCCAGATATACTCTTTGTGGAACTTAGACATAACTTGCACAGAATGGAGGGTACCTACCTATCACACTCTTATTCTTTTAGCTAATTAATACATTCTAAATCCATGTTGGCGAGCGCTAGACTGTTTGGTGCTGGTTTAGCCAAACAGAAAAAGGTTTCTCAGTCTGAGCTCAGTTTTCAGCACAGACCACAAAAAAACATCCTCTTCTTTCTGTCACCTAGAAGGGCACCAATAAACTAAATGGTGTTTGATGTTCCCAGATCTTGTAAATTCACCTTAACTACTTAGATTTTTTCTCAAAACAGAAACTATTCATTTCTAAATTGAAAACAATAACAACATCAACAAAGCTTCCATCAATAAATCATGAATTTCAGGAAAATTTCTGTGTATGATAAAGAGGAAAAATATCAAGACAGACTTCAGAGGACACAGTTTGAACATAATCTCTTCATTTGCAGGAGGAGTCCAATCAGCAAGATGTTGATGCCTTAACCCAGCTGATGCCTTAATCTAATTATCAACCAGCTGGATGTTGGTGCCTTAATTCAGCTGTCATCCAGCTGACTGAAGAAATGGAGTTGCAATCTGTGTGTTAAAATCAGGCTTTTGGCAAACTCTTTTCAAGTTCTTTTCCACATGATCTCTAATTGCCAGTAGGGATGTTGTCATCAATTTCAGTTATGAGGGAAGATTTCTGCATGCAAAAGTCTGAAGTAGTGAAGGATTTGAGTGAAGAGGAGGAAAATTATGGGAATTGTACATCAGTGTATATTTTCACAGCTGTGCCAGCAGAGGCAAGGAGGGAAAGATGAATAAAAATTTGTCCCAGGCCTTAGCCTGCATTCATAAAGGGCATGTGGGGGGAAACTGCTTCTGTTGATGTACTGTACAGCTTTCTGGAATAAGTTTGCTGGGTGATCTGTTGAGAAGAATAGAAAGAGTAGGAATTTGCAGCCTTACAGACTGCAGTCACAGCTTAGATGTGCTGATTGTGTTGGCGTTACTGCCCCTGTCACATTTTTGAGACCATAGGTATGACATTAGTTTCTGCCATGTGCAAGTTTACCCCAGCACCTACATTTTCACTTTTTGTCAGCAGCATTCAGCTCTGGAGCATAACAGCTTACGAGGCCCAGCAAAGAAGATCAACACTACAGGTAAAGACATTCGGGTTCTGGCTTAACTCTAAATGAGTGTGACCACAAAAAAAATTCCAAAACTTGAAAATTTCAAAAATCTCAGAGCATGGCTGTGTTAAGGGCCACCAATTACCTGAGCCAGTCGCATAAGGTCAGTTTGCAAGCTTGTCCTGTACCAGCATCAAGCCTCCTTTCACACATCTTGTTATCACTTTGCAAACCTTGGTTCAGGATTATTCCAGTGCTGGCAGGAAGAGGACTCCTGTCTGGTAACTTTCCATATATCACATTCTGTCCCCCCATGTCTCCCACCTGAGCAATATTAGGCGTATTGAGCTGTTGTAGGAACACTGTTCATCCCTAAATGATTTTTAAGATATCAATCAAATTATAGATGCAATTTCAGAAACTGCTCAAGTTTAAAGCATAGACATTGAAAACTACCTGCAGAATTATGGGCCTTGTTGTTACTTTCACACACGCTATAGATTAAACTACTTATCTTTTTCTCCTGGAGGTGGGGCAAGGCAGCTATTCCCAAAAGGCATTTCCCTCCTAAGGCTAAGTAATTTCCTTAGATGTTACTTTTAATGAGTGGAAGAAACTGGACAGAGAGCTGAACAGGCCAGAGACTGGCAGTCCTGTGAAGAATGGGGAGAGCTAATTGTGAGAAGGAATAGCTATAGCTCCCCAAGGAGACAGAAAGATGGAGGGGAAAAGAAGGGAGGGCAAGTGAAGCCCATGTCAGATTAAGACCTTTTTCCCTCTTTCTTCTTGTTGGCTGCAGCTGGGTCTCACCCTCACTCTCCATCTTGAAACTGTCAGCAAGCCAAAGCCTGGCACAACGGCCAAGTAATTACTGATGACATGTGAGCAGTATTTTTCCAGATTGGGTTTCCTGCCTTTCTGCAAGAAAAATAAATGAAAAGCTGTACCCCAACAAACATGACAGGAAAAATAACAATACTTGTATGGGACTGATACTGGAAATGTGCTGCTCCTTCAGCTGCAGCCTGGAGAGAGCTACTACCACCCTCACCCTCCATCATCTCAGCAGCGAAGGGAAAGACTGAAGGCAGGATGAGAGAAGGGTTCTTTCCAAAGGTCAGCGCATCTCTTTTCGTTAAAGCTCAGTGCCACACCAGAACAGGGAAAAGGAAGCAATATAGAAGTCACTGTGCATAGCAATAACTGAGACAGACACAGCACTGCTTGTATTTTATTTACTGGGAAACAAAGGAACAGTGTCGGTCAGTTCCCTCCTCTCCTTTTTACCTCAGTTACACGACTCTCTCTGCCATCTTTTAAAGACTAATAAACTCATGTCATACACATGCCACTCCCTCCCCGCAAATAAAGATTTCTACAAGTCTTTCTCAAGCATGAAGTTCTTCACTTCAAGATGGGAAGATCAAATTCTAAAATTCCACTGTATATTACATGACTGGTCTTAATGGTTTGTACAGATCTATCCTGAAAATGTTACCTGCTGGCCTATGTAATATGTTGCCTTATTCCATCTCTCAAAATCATGACCAGAGATCCCATTCCATGAAGGGAAACCTATACAGCCAAAGAAGACCTCATTTCTAGCCAGAAAAGTGCCTTTTCTCTAATATTTACATAAAGCTTCTATTCTGTAATTCTCAGTAGGAGCCACAGAGAATACACTTCTAATCTTCATCTGCTGCAGTCTGTGAGAGATTTGTAATCTCTTTCTGTGGACAAACAGAAGCATACTCAGTAGACAGATGAATGGATGTGGTTCTTTTGGTGATCTCTTAGTCTCTTTTTGCACTTTAAGGACCTTGTTTCTCTTTCCTTCTTACTTGCAGATAGTAGATTCATTAGAGCAGTCCTAGAAAAGACTGTTTTGGTTACATAGTTAGGCTTTCTGCAATATAAGCACATCAGAATGCCACTGAATTCATGATTAGGAGATCCAAACACTAAGTCACTGTACTGGTCAATGGATGAGACTGGAATTGGAATATGATTTGCTACAGATAAATTAATTAATTGATGTGAGATGAAGAAGCAAAAGAACCCCATTTTCAAACTACAATAACTCAGAATGTGAAACAAATAAATACTTCATACTACACACAGCTATGCTAATTGCTCTGGTTAATGATAATTCTGCAAAACTTTCTATTCTAAATCCCTGTTTTCATATTCACTAGAAAGCATTACCATTTTCCAGATAGTTTTTTTCATTCTGTTCAAAATTGAACTTCTTCCTTGACATTTTTGCTAAGTTACTATGAAAGCACTTCAACTGTGTTAGTCATGCAAGAATAAAAAATCCCATTAAAAGGAATAAATCTGTCTAGCTAGGGCTATGAGGTTAATTCAAAACACTCTGCATTTGAAAGCCTCAGATTTGGGGCATAGTCCTCCAAATAAGACCAACCAGACAAAGTACCTGGGTTAATCAGTGGAATATGTCCTCTCTGGTAAAACTTTATAATAATTTAGATTTGCTTGAAAAACTGTTGCAAAATCTGGTCTTGCTGCTACAGAAGCTAGTTATCAAAACAGCTTGCTTTAAGATGATTTAAACTAACCCATTGTCCTTAATACCACAATAGAGCAGAACACACACAACTACTGTTCCTTAGCTGAAGGATAATAACTTCCTGCTGAGGGATAGTAATTTCTCTAAATGTGTTAACTCATTCATTTTCAATCTGTCTGTTGGTCACTCACCAGAAGGTGTTATCTCTAGAGCACTGGTATTTACCTGTCTCTGCTCCCCCACGATCTTACCCGTCTTTCTCCTGGTTCAATGCCTTGGTTCATGCTCTTGGTGGATGGGACTGCTGTCCATCTAGTGGGGCAATTGTCTCTGCTAAGAGACAGCTAAGCTGCTCTCAAGGCAGTTTCTAAGTACCTATAATTTGTCCACATATTGTCTAGAGACAAAACATAAACCAGCATTAAGAATGTGACTAGTGATAGACATGATCTGTATTTGGCCTTGTAGCAGGACTGGGTTAGTATTGCCAAAAAGAACAGCTCTGTAAGACAAACATTGCAGCAGCAAAATGAGAAGGTAACCAGGTGCGGTACCCACAAAAATACTCTGCCTTCCTTATTTTTTTTCTTTTTAAAGTATATTCCACTTGTAACTTCACACAGCACTATAAAAACATGAGCAGAAATTTAAGAAAATAAATTCCAGAAGCAAGCCTTTATGTAAGACATATCTGTGTTGCTCGTGAGCAAGTTTGGACCTTCTTCCTGTCACACTCATTTCTGAGTGCTTTGACACATACAAACCTGTCTATGAAAGAATGAAATCTCTGCAGTAAACTTATTTAAAAAAATAAATTACTCTTCAGAATATTTGGACAGATCATAAATAGCGTGTTAATTTATTAAATACTAACAGCAGACCAGTGCAATCTACCCAGAGCTACTCACAATATCCCTGAATTTCACCCATTTATATTACCCGCTCTTCTGCTTCGTAATCCAGTGTGCTGTGTGTTTCTTGCCAGGTAGTCCCCCAGTTCCTTGCACTAGAAAAGAAGATATCTAGACACTTTGCAAAGAACAGGTATTGCAAATATGCTTATGTGTACTGTGCCAAGGGCATGCACTTGTTACAGTATATATGTCTTTTATCTTTAGTTCAAGTTCTAGAGGTCATACTTCAAATATCCAGCATAATCCCTAATGTGTCAACCAAGGTAGCAGTAACTACCATCCCTCTTAAGTACATCTGCCCTGGCAAGTGGATGATATCTTGGCTGTGGGTTTGGGCTTTTTTTCACACCTAGCAGTGTATAGACACTGTTCCACTGGCCCCCATGTGACTGAATAGCCGGAGTTTGGCTTTTGATACTTCAACTCTGTAAATAACTAGTGCTTTTCTAAATGGATGGTTTCTTTTTTGGCATGCTTCTTGTTTCTCACTGCCATTCCTTGCAAGAAAGAAAATGTGAATAAGGAGACATGTACAGGACTTTGCCCTTAGTAAAATAAATCTCAGTCTCTTTGCTCTGGCCACAGAGTGCTTTTTACACAGTCTCATTGAGTGTAGAGGTACTGGGATGCAAGGGCTGTATCTCCAACATAATAAGCAGATATAGATGTTTTTTTTATATGGTAACATGAAAGAATCAAAAGGGGATGCATAAATAAATAAGCAAATATTAAAATATGTACTGAGAAGTATGTATGGCAGGCTCTGTATTCTCAGACTAAATTTTGTTTCATCTTTTATTTTACTCATACCAGAAACCTCCCAAAGTCTTTACAATTTACCAGCATCAAATACACTTTCATGAGCCCTCTTCACTTCAACTGCAGCAAACTCTAAGTCATAAGATTATATAAAATCTGGGTTTACAAAAACCTCACTTGGAATTTTATTATGGTAAAAAGATTCAAATACTGCACAATTGTTCTTGAGTTTATTTTATTTTATTCTCTCTCCTCGCTCTTCCAACCCATATTTGCCAACATTTTGCAGGACTTGCAAGTTAGGCTTCAGGGTGTTAGTAAAGTATTAAGCAGAATTTTGGAAAGTGTCCAGCTCTTCATCCCACCCAGATGAATACCTGGAAGCACACTGTTAATATGGTTATCCTGCCAGACCAAAATCAAGTGTGGTCTCAACTGTAACAAATGCTGAAAGGATGCTCTCTTAAACAGGTAACCACAGGACTAATACAGCAACACTTTGTTTACAGTTTTATACCTCTCTGATAAATAATTTCATTTTACTCTACAAATCCTTTTGTGGTAGGATCAGACATGTTGCAAGCAAGTCTTAATGTTGTCAGTGTGTTTTATCTTGTTATTTTATAAGCCAATGTGATATTTTGGTAAAACACAGGAATTGATCAAGTTTAGGACGTAGCATTTTGCAGATTACAGGTTGCACCTTCAACTGCTGTTGGCCCCATGGATCTGCAGTCAAGCCAATAGTTTCTGGGTGCCCCACCTTACTAAAAGCCACCCTCTTTCCCCAGGTTCCCATACATTCTCAGGAAAGCTGCATGATGGCCAGTGTCATGGCTGAGTGGTAGGAGAGGGGTGGCAGAAAGTAAGGAGGGTTTCCATGCCAAGCTGACATCCCAGTCAACACACTGTGCTGTGGCATTTGAAATATGATTCGGGTAGAAACCACATCAAAGGAGATTCTCAAGCCAGCAGGAAAAAATCAGCCCAAAATGAACATCAGTGCTAACTCAACAGCTTACTTTCCATTGCAATCTGGCCCACACCTGGACTCCTCTGCACAACCAAGGACCTGCTGTAACTTTTGTGCCCTTACACAGCAATGTCAGCGGTAATGCTGTACCCTGTTCTCAGAGCTGGGCAAAAGCCCATTCTTCCTTATTCCCAGGAGGGGGCAGAGGACATGGAAGGCCATCCTTTACTTCATTACTTTCCTCTGTTGTCCAAGCCAGAGCACAAAGCCCTTCTCCTTCAGGGTGGTGGGGTCAGCTGATTTGGTCTCTGTGACAGATGGGGTTATATCTCTGGAGACAAGGTTCCTCCCAAGTCTTCCTCTGTGACAGCTGGCTTCATAGAGCCCCTGACATCAGCCCCCATGTGTCTAGCGGTGAGTCTGACTCTATTGATTTAGTAGTCTATTGTCCTGTGGGAAAAGTGCTTAGTGCTAAATACCAGAACACGATCAACTGTGCACCACCTCCAGAGTCTGTGCTAGAGCTTCAATGCCAGGCCTTGGGCTCCAGTAACACTGTGGTAACACCACTGTGAACTGGGCACTGGGTTGGTGAATTGAATGGACCAAGGCAGGAAGCATCAGAAGGAGGCCAAGGACACCTGTTTTGCCTGCCCCAGGTGCCTGCTGAAATACCATAAACCATCTGATAATAATACATTCAGACTCTTTGAAAACCTGGGAGTTCAAAGGCATGATTCTGATTTCACATACATGATTTTTGCACTTCTGAGGAACCGCTGATTTCAGTGCAATTGCTCTTGATTTTTAAACTGAGAGCTCAGGCTCCTGCCTTTCAATTTTCAAAATGCCAGCATTGTCCTGTCACGAACCCCAAGCCTGGAAACACTGGCAGATCATGACAGATGTGTCACATCCTCCTTCCCCTTTCTGGGTCCCACTCCCTGTTACCCCCTAATACTCCCTTGCTATGGCACAAGTAAGTCGTGAGCAGCACGATATATTCTTGCAAAACAAAATAGAGGAGGTTTGAAGAACACAAACAGCAACGTACTAACACAGTTCATCTTATGATCCCAGGCTCCAAACAAAAGGGCAAGGGTGGGGCCCACAGACCAGTCCAAGTGTCGGGTGGGTCCACGTTTTACAAAAGATAAGAACATATTCTATTAAAAAAAGTCTTTTGTACAGTTGCTCTTTGCGACCCTGAAGGGGGAAAAATTTATCTTTGTGCACAGACTGCAGTAGTGTGGGGTGGTGCATGCACATACACATGCCCTTGCAGTGGTGTTGCCAGGCATTGGGGATATGTACGCTATTCACAAGTCAGCACTGCCAAGGGAATGTCGATGGAAACTCCTTCACGCAATGGCAGCATGACAACAGATTTCCCCTGTGGTATATTTTTATCTTACTGGCGTTTTTTTAACCTCTTTCTTTGGTTATCATTGTGAAAGACACTTCTAGGATGCTGCCTTTTCCTATTACCAGAATTTAAAAGGACTGTACGTGTATGTGAATGATATGAAGCATCATGATTCTAGCATCAAGAAAATAGGAAAGTCCTTTTGCTTCAGGACATCACTATTGAAATGACTTCCCCATGGTCCTGATCCACAGCGAGTCTGTTTTGTGTGGGCCTTGTGAGGACCTCAAATGTGAGATGTCTCACAGTACTCTAAGCCAGCCCCCAGAGCCTTGGGGGTAGCAGCATGGCCTACTAACCTAGATGAGCTCTGCTGCAAAGCACCCGGTGTCCTGTGCCCCAGCGTGACTGTGTGGGAAACCTCAGCAGTGATACAGCAAGGAGCCCAGATTTAAAACAGAGGTCAAACAATCCAACCAAATCTTCTCTCAGGGGCAGGCACTGCCCAAACTGCCTAGTACAGAATTTTGATGAGTTTCAGAGGCAGAGAAGAGGAGAGAATTGATGGAATAACAAGTATAAACACCTTGTAAGTTTTATCTTTCTTTGCTGTTATGTTGTGCTCACTGCTGCTGAAATATCTTGAAAGTGAATTTCTTTAAAGTTCAGATAAATGTTTGGGTTTGGTTTCAGTCCAAAAAGAGACAAATTTAAAATACTGATCTACACCTGGGTTCAAATTCCTCAAATGTTTTTGACTGCAAGAGCTTGGGGCCAGACCATCTTAGGAATGATCAATAAACAAGTAACATTACTGAAACACAAGGAAATTAACATGCTCCCATTAAATCAAAATAACAAGTTCATTTTTGTCCTATTTATTGATCAGAGAGATTGAAAATTTATTTTATTGACTTTCTGTAATCTACATGTAACTCTCAGCGATTAAGCCAAGGGTTTTACTTCAATGAGCAGTTTATTTCTTTCAGGAGTGGTTAATTATGCCTAAACAAAACGTATGCTTTTTAGGAAGTAACTTCAAGTGTTTAGGAAGGCACATTTGCCTGTTTATGCTAAAGAAAATCAGTCCATCAAATTTAATGACAAGTAATATTGTCCCTAAGAGAAGCTCTGTAATTACCCATCTGTCCCTTTCTATTCTTTGTAATTATTCACTTGCAATTATCTCCATCCTGCCTGATGTTTTTCTAAATCCTGCATGAATATAAAGTAAAGCAACAGTCAGATAAATCATGATAGCTCTTTAAATTTCTGAAAGGATTTCTGCAGTCATTGAGAGGATAGTGTGAAAGGGATTACACTTTGTATTCAAGTTCCTCTTTTTGTCCCCAAGGAGAGGAAAGAAGTAGAATACCTCCAGAAGCTAATGAAACATGGAAACAATTTGTGTACAAGCAAAAACCACAGTTTGTCATCTCTACTGCCAATAATAATACTTTATTTCCTATTTGTACTGTATCATGTTCAGGATGATATTGCTTGGTAATTCCCAAAGGTGTCATTTTATAGGTAGTGTGGCCATCTCCTTCATGCAAATTTCAGGAATTTTGGTTTCTTTGGAGAATCATATTTACAAATTAAGCTATTATAAATCCACTTAGAGCTCTTCATATGGAAAGTATATCCAGTTAAACCTCCTTTACTGACGGCATTTGAAGCCTCATTTTTGTCCAAAACCAGAGAAGGTGCAGGCACTGCACGCGGCAGGCAGCATGTGAGGTTGATTATGGATCAGCACTGATTATCACTGACAGTGTCCTCAAGATAGAACTAGTGTCAAGCCAGTCCAAGCTTAACAAGGATTCAGGCTCATTGGATTAATGGAAATTCCCCTTTATTTTCCCTAGGTCTGGAAGTGTCCAGGGAAGCAGCTGAAACTGCCTTCCAGAACAATGAGCAAGGACCCAGCGTTTAGACGTGCTGCAAATGACTACTGGGATAATTATAGCAGGTGTCAAAATCCCTAAGAATAGCTGAGAAACAGCACCTCCCATCCCGCCTCTGGTGTCAGATCAGCAGAGATAAAACAACAAACGAGGTCCCAGTGGGTCTACCCAGGCACCGCAGGCAGGAGCTGAGTCTGCCGGCAGGGCTCAGCCTCTCTCGGGGAGTTTGTTTGCTGCTCCCTTTGGAGCAAACCTCCTGCTGGTGTCATACATCCCCTCGCCGGGGACAGCAGTTTGAGAGCCTGCTCTAGGGTTCAGGAATGCAAGCTTTCCTGTGCTTCCGGAGACTGGAGCAGCAGACACTTGCTCCACTATATGCAGAGACCACGTATTCAGTTACTAACTTGGACCATCTGAATTTTAAAGTTCTCATGAAAACCACAGTGGGCTTGTCTTTGATAAAATATGGTACAAAAATAGTAGTACCATGTCACCCTACATACACAGAGGCACTTTCAAGGGTCTGCTACTCTGTTATAGCCAATTTCAAACTCACAGAAAACAGGAAAACTGCTGACAGACAACACCTCCTGGCTTGGCTTATCAGCACGAAGAACAACCTGGAATACGTTGTGGTCTAGTGAGAGGTGCCCCTGTCCATGGCAGGCAGATTGGAACTTTAAGGTCACTTCCCCAAACCATACTCCTGGTGTTGTCGACTAGTGGCCTCATCTGCAGCAGGTTAAAGCCTCAGATCACAAACTGGTAGTGCATGTATTTTTTCAGAATAGTAATGATGGGTCACCAGCTGGTTATTACTAGAAATATTATCCAGACCTGCCAGGTTTAAAAAAGATAGCCTGAGAATCATGCCATGTAATAACTGCAGTCACATAAAAAAAGGAGGTGCAACCTCAACTCTGTCACAGTTCTCCATGCCTTTTGCATGAATGCACCTCACCATCAGAAGGTGCACTAGCCCATGCAGAGCTGCTAGGCCAAGGGCAGTCCCACCTCAGTGACCTGGGTTTCAGCACGGACTGGGTGCAGGACCAGGGTTGATGGCTCACTGCAAAGGCTGAGTCCCTGGAGACATGTTGCAAGTGAAAATACAGCTATGTTCCAAATAATTCTCTAACCATCAGACAGTCCAGGATTTAAATTATGTGAGAGCAACCTTGCTTAGTCATATCTATACCAAGTCAAGAGGAGTCTGTCTGTACCTCTCTTCCACAGTCACCATGGCAATACTGCTTTAGCAAGCCAAGTAAATAAAGGCTTTGGAGATTGAGTTAGGGAAGCCAATGCAGTAACAAAATGCTTCATGTAAGAACTTCTTATTGCCAAGTCCTTGCTGCTTAAACCAGGAGATAACCATTCCATAAAATGCCTAGAAAATCACATGAGGCACTCTGATATTGAAAGTTTCTCCTTTATTCACAGAATAGTTTGGGTTAGAAGGGACCTTCAGATGCCTAGTCCAACCCCTCTGCCCAACTAGATAAGGACCCAAGCACCTTATAGTACAAATATAACAGCCACCAATCACCAGCAGTAAATACGTATCCCAAAGCACTATCAAGTGTATTCATCACACAAAAGCCCACTACTGTATGTGTCTTGCCCTCATTAAGCTCTGGCACTGTTCTGGTCATATCTACAGAAGTTATCCAGTATGAGAGAAAGCTCTGAGGGCAAATCCAGCCTTTGCAGACCCATACTGGGCTAGATACTATGGAAATGAATTGCTAACACTGCTAACCAGCTCCATTGTTTAGAGCAGCACCGTCTCAGACTTCAGCAATAATTCAACGGTGAAATAAACAGCTCTGATCTGATAGCCAAGGAAATTAGATAAAGAACACAATAGCTGTGAAGATAGGAATATTTCATGAAGAGTCATATAGCAGTTTATTCCTGATTGAAGTCCCTTTTGATTACTCTTTGTTTATACCTCACATCTGTATGACAAGTCAGACAGAAAGGCAAAAATCTTTTAAAACAAAATCTGGTTTTCCCCAAAATGACATGTGCATGTTGCCTTTTTGACTTAGAGCTTGGCCTTCTCCTTGTGACTCTTTCATGTTACTTACTTTGAAATAATGACTGTATTTCAGGACATAGCAATTTCCTCAAAGCTAGTTTTTACATTTTAGTGCGCTCCCGGGATACTAAACTATTCAAAAGTACTCTTTTCCTTTGCGTCTGTTCCCACAGAAGTCCAGGGCAACTCCTTTGAAACTAAGGACAGCATCTTTGAAATTTTTTTCCTCCTATCACTTTGAACATAAGCAGGTTAAACCCTAGATTAGGGCTTATTTTATACCTTCACATACTTATTTCTTTCAAAATAAATTATTTAATAAAAAAAAATCCAGCCAAAAAATAAAAATATCCAAGATGCCTGTATATAATGGGATTAACGGGACCACCACATTGTTTTAATATATACTTTCTAAAATTATCACTGAGGTGGCCAAACATGGTTGCTCTGGATGAAAGAAGTTGCAGGCAGCAGGAGTAAGTATTCAGTGCTGGGAAAGAAGTAATCTCCATCCTTGCTAAATGGGGCTGCTGTGGAATTCAGGATACGCCGTACACACAGCTGGCTATAAAGCTCTTCAGATCATCCAGCTCTGCCTCTCCCCTAGAGCAAACAATTCTCTTTGCATTTCTTGTTGCTCTTATCAAAGGTAAATAGGCTGGGTATTTCGTAGTACTCTAGGGTTTTTTGAGGATATGCTTAAAATACCTGGTCAAGCCAGAGGACCCCATCCCAGAGAGAAGAGACTGTTCTCTTTGTTGTTTGGGAGGCTACTTTTCAAGCTAACATTGTGAAAGGTATCTTTTCTTCAGAGCGTTTTGAGAGGTAGATCAATACCAACCTAAAAAGTATGTATCTAGGTTTTACAACCATTGTAAATAATTTCAGAATCTGATTTGTTATCATAAATTCAATAATGAATACTTACAAATTAGTAAATGTAAGGAAAGATGTGAAAAAAGGCACATTTGACTTATGATATGGAACTACTGGTTTTCCTTTGCCTTTTTATGGGCATGCCATGCAGCTGATGGCCAGGCATTCCCACCCAGTGTCCTGCTTTCAGTTTGTCACTATATGCCTTAGAAAGCTATGATTTAAATAGCACAGACAATGCCTACCGTGGAATAAAATGCCAAACACCTTAGAAGTTTTAGTTAAAAAATAACCACAGAAATCTGAAAAACCTTCAAAGATATCCTCTCCACCTCTGACTTGTGGATGAGGATCTCGCTACCTCAGCTTCAAGCATGTGGTATTGCCTTTCAGTGCATCTTATCCTGAGTTCCCTGGATTTGAGGACTTACTACCTGCATCATTCTTATGAGCAATATTATGTTTTAATCACTATTAATTATTCTCAACCTTAAGTTGGTAAACTATTTTTAGGGAAATTACCTTATTTCCACCCCCACCCCCAACCGTTCTATAGTCCAGAGGAAGGACAATTTGGTTGTAAGTAGGAGAACTTCACGATGGAAGTGGTAAAGTTTTTTCTGAGGTGATGGGCAAGTCTTGAGCATTGCACAGAAGCAGCAAAAATGTCCTCAGACTTAGTCAGACTCCTTTCTTTCCAGCTCTCTAAGAGTAGATTCTCTTCTTCCTCCCTTATAAGTTGTAAACAGTAAGAATCTATGAAGAATTAGCAAATATCAAGCTTGTAAGGGATTGTCTTTTCCAATCATAATGATAAATCAGTTGTTAATCTCTCTTATTTGCTCCAGTATAAATGTAGAGTAAATTCACTAACTGTAGTAAAGTTTTTTGGAAGCATATCACTGTAGCTGAGGCAAAGATTTCTTGATGGCATAACATCAAAAGAGAATGTCTCAGAATTAAAAATCTAGAAAACCCACTGTATTTCTGTTCAGATACAGTAAATGCAAAGTACTTTTAAAAAAGCACTTAAAGTACTGCTTGAGCACTAGTGTGAAAGTCACAGACTTTATTTCTCATTTATGCAGGAGTAGCAGAAATCACAATCTAATTTGTTGTGCTTATTAGCAAAGGCGTAAGCACAGGCACTCACTTTAGTAAAAACTGCAAATACAGCTTCTCCAAATTGCATGGCAAAGTTCTGCAGATGAAAATAAGATCTGAAGATAGTTTCAGATGAAAAGTGTGAACATTTAAGAGTGCTAATTATTTTTAATGTTTCACAAGTTGCTATAACGAGATACAAGAAACTTTGCAAACACTCCACTATGACCAAATTCTGCAGCTCTTACTTGGGTAAGGTATTCCAGTTGGGCTAATAGGATTCATTTCACAAATGCAACACTTCAGAATTAGACTACAAATGCATTTAGGATTTGTAGCACAAAAGTCTTCACAATGCTGTTTATTCTTTTTAAAAACCCTCAGCATATCAACAGGAACGCAGGGCATATCTTGGGTTGCATCATTACCTTCAGTTTCAGGAATTGCTAAAATCCCCTAAGCTACAATTTGTCATGAATCTCATTCTTGGGAAATCCTTTAAAGGAACTGTTAAAGTAATTAAGCTAGTGTCCTCGATTTAATCTTTAAGGCTGCCTAGCCAACATTGAGTCACTGTAGTCTTCTAGGTCAGACAGGAAAAGAATTGACGTCATTGCAAAACGCCACTGCGTAAGTGTCTCTGAAAAAAATGGCAGCCAAGTGTACACAGTTGGATAATCAGATGCTGTGAATAACATGTTGCTCAACAGGTGAGCTTAGGGAATTTGGCACTCCAGAGCTGAACCAAGTGTGTCCTTTTGCGGATGATGAAAGATCCGCAATACACTTTCTCTGACATAACATATTTAGCAAACTTATCAAGATGTTTCCTCTGTCCAGAAAGTCAACCAGCCTATTAGGAATGATAATTTGGCACACAATATGCTCCAGGGACAAATACGATAAGGGATGTTTCATACAAAGGGGCTTCCACTACTAGCCAGCTATGTCAATCTGCAGCTAAAAACAGAGCAGCATAAAAATAAACTTTAACTCTTCACCCTGAGCAATTAGGTTGTTTTCTAGCAAAATAAGCACAGCTTAAACAGGCACCAGGAAAAACATCTACAGCTCTGCTGCCATGCTTACTCTTGAAAAGCCAAAACCAAGCATTTAAGCAGGGCACTGCATTCTAGATATTTTCCCATTTAACACATAAAATCTCCAAATTCCAGAGGAGCTGAAGCACAACCACACAGTTGAGAGACCTCAGTTTTCTCAAAATGTGAAGACCTTTCAGATCCAAACTGTTTCCGTCAAGACTCATTTTTAGAAAAGTCACAAACAGGAAGTGTGTTGTTGTCCACAGGCAAATGGAGGGAGAATAAAGCCATGTTTAGGCATATACTAACCTTGAACCTTATCCTAGTGACTTGTACCTGCCCCAGCACTAATCAGAAGACTTTTCTCATTACTAGCAAAAGCCCACATCTTTATACTGATTTGAATGATTCAAAAATACATCTAGCTCTGGCTGTCCAAAATCCTAACCCTAATCCCCACTATAACCTCATTGAAGCTCAGAAATCCTTCATATGATAGAAATAAAAACTACATATATTTGTTCTTTAAATATGGCAATAGTTTTGTTCTTCACTTTATCTCTAAGAGCTTTATCTATCTAACTATAAAGTTACCACTGTTGAAGTTATCCTAAACCTAAGCCCAAACCCAACCCAAAGCCCACATAACTAATGGCTATCACAAAATTCTTCAACTTGTTGTCCACCCCAGTTCTTGCAAGACCAATGATACAGTACCCAGTAACAATCTCAATTCTTAATTCTTCTTTCACAGACAGTTTAAACTAATCGTAATTTAATGGTAGCTCTACAACATCTATCCACAACAAGTAAATTTCCTCTGCCAGTACCTAGAGAAGCTGTGACTCTTAGCAGGACCTAGCACAAACACAGCCATCTGCCTTTGTGAGAAACTTTACTCAGCACTAGCCTGAACCCAAGATTTAAAAATTTTATGTTTTAAAACTTGCCTTAAAATATTCTCACTTGTCAGACTGAACCTTCATCCTAGCACTACAGGACTTGGGGGATCAAGCAGTGATCCGTCTTCACCTTTGTGACACTCAGGGCTAAGACAATCATAGCTGAGTGCCTCTGTGTTGCCTGCAGCATAAACAATTATACAAAAAACATACTTCAAAGCATATAGCTCTGCTGGCTCTGCCATTATCTTTATAGCCAGGCTACAGTTGCACCTTGAGGCTAGAGTTTGTGTCCAGGACAGAGCTGATTTTATTACTGGACATGCAGAATTACAGTAGGATGAAGATTAAGACAAAAAGGTGAATGAATGCTAAGTTCTGGCACAAACACCAGTTTGTTGTGCTGTACCGTACCTATAGTTAGAGTTGGGCATAACGGGAGATGAAAAGATTGTTTTATCACGAATTTTACAGTACCTGGAGGTCTATGAGGAGGGCAGGCACCCAGAGAGATGCCTGAGGTGGATAAGATGCAGACTGGTGTTGAAACAACCAGCACTGACAGGGTTGGGCTTAATGGGCTATAAAAGTGGGACTAGAACTGGCTGAAGCAGAAGGCAACATGGAAAGCCCAGCAAATGCTGAAAGCAGTAGCAAAAGACTTCAAATATCTCAATGTGGAGTGTGTCAATCATGTCACATGTCTAAATGACGCAAAGCATTGAAAAGGGACTCTGAATTTAGGACAGTAGAAACTAAAAAGTTGAAGAGGTTGCAGGGTCCTGCAGGGACGGGTTATGATCACCTTAAAGCAGTGACTAAATGCAAAGATGGTTTGAGTTTCTGGTTATGACAATTACAAAGTAGTGATATACAAATATAAAACTACACAGAGTATGTTTACTGTCAGGATTGAGGCAGCAGATTTTCCTAGTGACCCACATAGATTTCCACAATTCATTGTCTGAACTTGTAATTAGACATACTGTAGAGGATTCAGAAAACCAAAACCAAAACCAAACCAACCCACATCAAACAAAACAAAAATCAAAAAACTAGTATTAGGGTGATTATCTTACTTGTAGCACCCTGGGCCCTACCCCTCCCTCCAATATTTTCATTGTGCCAGAGGATTTCCAGCAGTTACAGAACTAATTATGGAGTAATTAATGCTGGTCTCTCTAACTCTTTCCCTTCCCCCCTGCAGGTTTTGCAAGATCCAACAGTAAAGCCAGCTCTGCTTTGCCCCCTACCCTGAAGGAAAACTTTCCCCAGACAAAATGCTGGCCTTGCCCATACAACAGTGACTCACAGTACTAACAAGAACCTGAATGCATCTGCCTACCCTGGCCCTTCTCCTAGTGGTTCCAGTCTTGCTCTTCACTCCCCAGTGTAGAAGCAGATCTCAAATTGTGGTGCAGTTTCTTATGAGGAGGAGTGAATAAGTCCATGGACTGCAAGTCCATTTCCACCTTGAAACGCCTCTCCACTCATTTCCACTTTTAGTGTCCTTCCCCTCCTTTCTGGCCCCTCAGTGCTGTCCTCTCTTCTGGCTCTGCAGCATTCTCATGACACAATGTTGATGCAGCATGAATGGTGTACCATGGGTGCTGGGTGAGTTAGGCCTGAGGATGCTTCACTGCATGGGCTTGGCAGTGGCAGATTTATTCTTCCCTTCATCTCTCTCTTCCCTTTCCCCACCTCTGCTTTCTGGGTGGTGGGAAACTGTAGGGCAGCATCTGCACCAGGCCCATGGGGTCAGCAATTTGCCCAAGGAACACTAAGGCTTGGTCAGGACAGTCAGAACATCAAGACACATGCTCACAGGTCACATTTCTGTGGGAAGGGCGACTCCTTTTAATATTTTTGGCATAAGCAAGGCACTCAGTGACCAGAGGTGCTTTTTGCCAACTCTGGCAGCCCTGATTCTGCTGTGGTTGCAGGCACCAGGGGAGGCAGAAAGGCTGGGGGCGCTGAGCTGACCTGGCCCCCAGGGAAGCATAGAACTGGTTATCACTTAAGCCTGCGTGTCCCCACCATGCTACACTGTGAATCTTTGGGAAGAGAGTGCAACCTTTCTAGAGCTGGATGCACTTGGATTTTTTGGCAGTGGAAGGTAGTGCTGTGTACAAGAGAGGCTGGAGGTGCAGGAGCAGGATTTACAAGCAGTTACACACAGATATGCAGGGAACCCAATCAGAGAGACAGGGGGTGTGTGACAAATTATACAACATAAGTGAGAACTTAGTCTGGAAAAACATAAGTGACTGACACTGGGGTTTCTGATCCACCACAGACACCTTATGTGACCATGTACAGGTTTCCCTATACTGCATGTACGTAGCAGCTACCTTAAGTGATACAGGAGAACTGCCTTTATTTTCCAAAGAGGTGTGAGGCAATTAACACAAGACCATGAGATATAGCCAAGAATCAGCCTATCCTGTTTACTTCAGGGTATGAGAATATTGCTCAACTATCACATAGAAATAACACACACCTCTATCAGACCTTTGAGCCAAAGAACTCCCCAGAGCTTTTGCAGTTTTGGTGAAGAAATTATTCAAAACACTTAAGGTTTCATTTCAAATATGACAGTTGAAAAACAATAAGTCATAAAGCATATGAAATATGTGACTCTAGTAATATTTGTCAGTACTACCAAGTGATTCTTTTACAACACAGATCTCTGATACATTGTTGTTTATGTGAACTTGTGCTCTAATAATCCAAAGAGACTTTTTTTCCAGTTGCCTTTAATACCCAGTGTAGGGTGAAAGCATTGTAAAATCCAGGCACAGTGAGTTCTGGCCCCTTTTTCCGGTTTGCACCGGGAGACTGGAAGGCAAAGATGGGTGTAGTGATAATAAAGGCATCCCTGTGAGAAGGTGCCACGAAGCTGGTTAAGCCCTGCACAGAGAGAGGCTGAGATTTATGCTCAAAGCCTCAGTAACTCTCCTTCTTAACCTTTAGAAAACCAGATCTGAAAACACTATGTAAACAAAGCAAACAAAAGATGAATTGTAATGCAACTAACTTAGTATCTAAAAATAAACAGACATTAGCACTTAGCCTCATCCTAAACTAGATTAAATGGTATTCTTCCTACAAAGAGATAAAAATGGCATTTAAGATATATGAGTATTTAGCAGGAAAGACGCTCTAATTTTCAAGAATAATATCTTAGACTTGGAAAAAGAGGTGGCCAGAGCCCAAAGAGAAACAAGCCCCTTTAAATGAAGTTTATGATGAGTCTGCATCTTCCCTCTGATGCCGAGAGACTGAGGGAGCTGGGGTTGTTCAGCCTGGAGAAAAAGAAGCTGGGGTGGGGGTGATGAACAATGATCGCTACAACTACCTGAAAGAAGGTTGTAGAGAGGGGAATGTCAGTCTCTTTTCCCGCATAACAAGGGACAGGACAAGAGGAAATGGACTCAAGTTGTGCCAGAGGAGGTTTAGGCTGGATATTAGAAAAAAATTCTTCACGGAAGGGTTTGTCAAGCATTGGAACGGACTGCCCAGGGAAGTGGTTGAGGCATCATCCCTAGAGGCACTTAAAATATGTGTAGATGTGGAAATTAGGGATAGGGTTTAGTGGTGGACTTGCCTGTGAAGTTTACAATAGGACTCAATGATCTTAAAGTTCTTTTTCGACCTACATGATTCTATGATTCTATGACTTTGAGCTTTCCAAGCAAAGACAAGGTGTTCGACACTGGCTCCCCCTTGGTGGCTGTGCATGTCAATCCACAGACTCTTCTTCGTCTGCCACCTCACCAAGCACCTTATTTACATGCCAGTGATTTTCACCCTCTTCGATCAGAGATAATAAGGCTGTCTGGTAGCAGAAAGAGATGCCCACTTAAAAGGCAAGCCTGTATTTTTCTCTATGGAAAACGTAAATATCCAACGTCATTTTAAAGCACTGTAGGAGGGGAGGGATAGGTGTGATTATCAATTGACTAGCAATAGCTGTAAAACTTTGACCCATCTGCCTTTCTACCACAGCATCTAAATAAGCAGTGAATGTGAATTTTGAGCTAAGATTTTCATTTCCATAAGTCTTAAAGGCAACAAATTTGCTCCCAGGAGATTCCACAGCTTCTAACTTTTGATTTCCATCTATTCTGCTAACTGTTAAGCAAGGCACATAGGCAAATGCATTGCTTCCTTCTCACCTTTGTGCTTGATCAAAATCACAATCACCCTGAAGAGATCTTCACATTCTGATGGTCTCTTGGCCAGTCATACCAGCAATTATTTCTGCTGCATCAGTTCTCGTCCTTGAAAGGTTAGCTTAGCATTCCTGCTTCAACTACTGTGCAAACTGTCTTCTTAGGGAAGCAAGAACAGGCTTGTCCAAAGGACAAGTATGAACTTGTATGCTTAGTAATCCTTCCTTTCCTCTTCTTCCTCTTTCCCCCATTTGCATTTGACTTTACAGTGGCAGACAGAAATCTGAATCATGAATCACTTAGCTCCTGGGAAGAGTTTTTATCAGAGGAGCTAAGTAGTGTTTACCTCTGATTAAAACCTTGAATGCTTCCAGGAACTCTCTGGACACAGTATGGATTTGCTGTTTGGAACTGCAGCATCTCAGCACTTCCTTCAGGAAATATTTTCCCAGTTGGGAGTCTCCAGAAACTGCCATAAGCAGATATAACTTAAGCACACATTTTATATAAAACCCACCATGTTTGCAAACTTTTCTTTAGATTTTGGAAATAATTAAAAACTCTTCTAAAATCAGCTGAACAAATGCATAAACACATTTCTATAGGTTTTGGAGCCACTCAGCTTCCTTTTTTCAATTTATGGCATTTCAAAAGATCACATATATTCAGATAGTCACTTTTGTTCAGGTGTTTGTAGGACCATTGGCAACATTTGAAAGAGCAGACAAGCTTATAAAAGCAACTTTGTTTACAAGGCAGTTCCAGGTTAAGAAACTAAAGCGGAACAGTGTGCTTCTGGTGAGAAACTTTGCCATTTTTTGTAGCTGTCATTTGCTGTCGTACTGGAGGAATGCCTCTCACTGCAGAAAGCCTCTGCTTGGCTGGCAGAGTACATTATGTACAGTCAAGATACTGCATCCTGGATTCTCATACCCTTTCCAGACCTGCCAGCTTGGCTCCCTGCCTGCAGTAATAGGAGGTGCTCAACTAATTGCTAACAACAAGCAGTACTTTCTGATCTTTAAGGGCTGGTAGATGAAGTACAGTATGTGCTGTAAATTGCATTCCATATTCAAAAGGAGAAACTGTCCAAGCAAGGAATATAAGGAAAGCACAAAAGGCAACTAGGCAAAACCAGGTTTTGCTCACAGACCTACAGGTTTCTAACTTTACCTTAATGTTATTTCAGTAGAACCTGAAGCATCTGACTGACAATTTCAAAAGGTACTAGCTAGCAATAGCACTGATTCAGGAACTCATAAGAATCTCTGCTTTATGGCAGACAGTAGGTAAGCCTGTCAAAGATCTAAATAAAGTAGATGAATGAATGCATCTGTCTGTCACATGTGCATTGTGTGCAACAAAGGTAAATATAAGTTGAGCTAAGGATGTTTTAAGAGCAAGTGTGCAAAGCTGAGCTTCTGAATAGGTATTATGTCCTATCAAGGACTCATTGTTTAGAAGATCCTATATCTAACAATGCCTCATTGTGAAGGCTCCAAAGATCAGTGCATTAAATACCAGTTTTTCAGACCCCTTCACATTTTCAGTGTCTTCCAGTGCTGCAAGCACTTGGATATTCCTGCTACACTCATAGCTCTATGTGAGTCTATTGGCTGTCTCTATGCTATTCTGGGAATGGGAAGAATAGCTCAAATCAATGGGTTTAATTCTTCCAGAATTTTATTCTCTCCCATTCCAAAGAAATCTTCTTTTTGGGATATTGGAAAGCTACTGCACACCTGAAAAAAGAAATTGGATTTCATGAATGATTCCACCTGGATAGTTATTTCCAGCGCAGATCAGGAGAAATAGTACTGTGTAAAGGCCATGGGTTAGTATGCATTTACAAATCCAGGCTCTGTGCAAGCAACTGGAGGGAGGATGTGGACTTCTGTATGTAGGAAGTGGCTCCGTGCAATGCTATCAGGAGCACAGGGGGATAAATACCACTTCCTTACTGACAACTAAAGTATGTGAATACACTGTGATTTCATTACCAAAAAAGAGAGGAAGACTGATGACAGAATCAACATCAGAGTGGCATCATGGTGCAGAAGTGCCAGCTGAGAGATCTCCACACCTCTACTGCAGAGAAGGTGAGACCTAGCTCTAGATTTGTAAAACCGGTGTAATGAATTGCAGCAAACATTTAATTCTCAATAATTCCAATAGGTGATGTGTTTATGGGGCAGATCTCTGACAGAAGTGTTAGTGGTGAGGTATTGAGGGTAATTAAAATAAGGATCTACATTTTCCTTCTGGCACAGCCTCCAGCAAGGGACCCCTTTGGAACAGGCTGGAGGAGTAGGAGGAGGAAGGCAGAGTGTAGAGGGAGGCAAGGGGTTGGGAGGGAAGGATTGGGGGAAAGGGACATGTGAAGGGGGAGGAGATCTTTCAATCCACTGCTTAGAGATGTCAAGGGAATGCTTTTGTGGCTGGGGCAGCTCTCTAAACCTTTTGCACAGGCACAGGAAATCTGGAGATTTTCAGAGAAAACTTAAATTACTACTCCTTTTGCTGGCAGAGAAAGGTGAAATATTACAGTAAATGTCTCTCACCTACCTTTGAAAATTAATAGTTGATAAATGCTATACATTAAATTTGACAGAAAGATTTCTCTGGGCTTGTCTCCCAGGCTAATTATTTTCAGGTTGAAACCCCATATTTTAACAATTTGAATCTCTGCTCCATCTTATGCCACACTGCACCAATGCAGGGCATGCAATTAAACACCAGCACCATAACAAAAGGGAAACATAATCCAGTTTTGTCACTGGATAACAAATCAGCTTGCTGGAAGTCTGAGCTAACTAAGGTCAGCTGGGTTTCTGAACGCACACGCTGCATTCAGCATATCCCCCATAATAAAATTATCCCTTCCATCAAAACACATACATTTTACACATACAACAAAGTACAAAAAGTGACACTGTAAAGCACTGTAAGCCAGTGCAGAACATGGTCAAATCAGCTGTGAAAGCAGCCACGTTAAAGCACAATTAAGGGTAAGCATGTTTTCTCCACCTGAGGATTCTAGTGCTCTTGTCACCATGTCAAGCAAATTAATTTACAGAACTCCTCCAACTGAGAAAACTTTCGCACTCCAGAAAATCAATATAGTAGAGCTACTGCCAATTCCCCCTATTCCCACTCACAGTAGTCTTCCATTAGTGTGAAGAAAGAAAAAAAAAGAAAAAAGACTGAACCTGACTGTATTCAAACATATCAATCCCCAACATTCAAGTGTTTCTAAACAGAATTTACTTCCAGATTATACCTAGTGAGAGATCTGACTCTTAAATTGACCCCAGGGTGACGTTACATTAAAACTTAGTACCAGTCTTGAACTGTAATTTAAAATTAAATGACAGTCCTTCAGAACTGCCCAGCTCTGCAAGTCAGCCAAGGGTTTTCGAGCCTGGACTAGCTTAGAATGGTTCTGACTGTGCTTTAAATTTTGTCAACACAGAAATACTCTCCAACATGTCTTCCCATGGTGTTCAGTGGCCCTGAATTTCTGGCAGTCTCCTTCTTTCCCTTGAAACTGTAGAGTTTTTATCTGATTAGCTCTAAGTGATCTCAGTAACTACTAAGATCTAGTTATTTCTTGAATTCATTGCTTGGAGATCAAACACTACATCACAAGAACTTAATCCTGTTTGAATGAAGCCAAGGACAAAACTCCCATTGACTACAGTGTGTGCAGGATAAGGCCATAAATCCTTGAAAAACTGAGTGCCCAATTTTCAAATTAAAACATAATGGACTTAATAGTCATAGATTTAGACTGTTGCATTTTGCATCTTGCATGAGATTCTATAACTGAGTTACAAAACACTTTTAAAACTTTGATGCTCTGAGGGAGAGTCATTTTCTGGGAGCTCCCATCATTATCTATCAGGCCAGTACACAAAATACACAATGGAAGTGATACTGCCCTGACGGCAAACAATGTCTTTGGAAAGCTTCAAACAATTTCTTTGTAAACAACTGATCAGGGTAATTACATTTTCTAATCTGAAACGGTGCTGTGACATTGTTTCAGGTAACACATGAATCATGCTAAAGGGTTTTCCTCTGCTAGAGCTGGCTACCTTATCTAAGCAAGCTCTTGTCTAAGGATGGAGTCCTAAGCCTGATGAAGTATTGTACTGGCACTGCAGGTAGTGGCTCCACCGCCTGCCCCCAAGATTCCTGCAATCCACTGCTACTGTTGGGCAGACAGGTTGCCAGGTAATTAGAAAACCTGAGGAAACAGTGGAGCTGTGCCTAATGCCTCATGATCCCAACTCATTTTCTTTAGAAGATGAGGCGTTAGATGAGACAACCTTGCAGCATATCTGCATCCAGGTGAGAGTGCTGCAGCTTCCCTTAGCAGAAGGCAAACATGGCTTTGATGACTTTGCACTTGCTAATGAACACAAATGACCTAAAACACAATGAGTTGTGTCTCCCACAATCTCTCAGCCAAGTTGCAATGTAATAATGTGGCTGTCAAATCCTCACCACTACATGGGATTGTGTTAACAAACTAGTCCAAGCATATTACACAAATCATGACTAAATACTTGCAGAAGAATCGGCTTTTGCTTTCTGGTTTGTTTGTTTTTGTTTTTCAACAGTGGTTTCAATAAGAAAACTGCAGTATGACCTGCCCTTGCAGTATTCTTTTATTCTTCAAACTCTTGTCATAGATGCAATCTGTACACTGCTTAATTTTTGTTATCATTGTCTTGGATATCTACCAGCTATGATTGTCATGATTAAATCAGTATTAACTTAATTATAAAGGGCTTTACTCAAGATAAACAGTAAAGAAGTGATCCAGAGCAGTGAGAACTGCACTGCTGAGTGCGGCGTCTGGCGAAGGCCTTTCAGATACTCCAAGCCATGTTTTTTTCGTCTCACATAAGTCTTTTTTCTTTTTCTTTTTTTTAAACCAGATGTGTTGTTTTTACCAAATCCTAGAAATTAGATCAGTCTGTCACCTGTGAGTCTGACCCTTGAAGCCTATCAATACCCTTGGCCATCTTTGCTGCCGTCAGAAGCCACATTTTCCATTTAACTCCAAACCCATTGTCAGTGGTGGTCTGCCATGAGTGAGGCATTGAGACTTTCCCTAATTCCCTCCTCACAGTGCCATGAACAAAGGACATCAGGATTTGCCACACTTTACGTGTTCATCTCCTACTCTAAGGTATTCCTATTCTGTGGGACAAACACATGGTCATTTGAGTAATTATGATGGAGGGAATAATTTCATCCCTGCTTGCCTCTCTCATGTGACCTAGCAAAAGTTTGGTTATAATTCAGATACTCAGTCTGTCTCAGCTGAATTCAACAGCAGAGCTCTCACAGATTTTAATATGAATATCAGTCCTTTCTTAATTAGGAGAGTAATCATATATTGCTGACACAAGGGCTGATAATCTAGATTTTTTAAAAGTCTTCAAAAAATCTCAAACGTTTTTCAGAGTACTGCATATCAAATATATATAATCGCATGTGAAGAGACAGCAAGGGACCATTTCAGGATTTCAAGTACAAAGTTAAGAGTTTTACACAAATTATACAAGATTTGATTAAAAATTTAGGACCTAAACTAAGTTTTCTATAGACCATGGACTGTATATTCAGCTATTTGATACAGAGCATGTGGCCAAACACTATTCTCCAGGGAGATGCCTGGAAGAATTTCCACCATGTGTGCAAATGTCCTGGTTTTCCTCAAAGTCCTGCTTTCTCAATAGACTCCATTACCATTCTTCTGAATACTATCAACAGAATAGGAGACTTGGCATTGAGTGCAAAATTCAGTCCTCTGAGATTTTTTTCTGCCACCTGTGATAAAAAGAAAATACTGCCAAGATAATGAAAGTTTCCTAATTTGTTATGCACACATATCTAATTTTTTTTTCAGTGTAAGGAGAAAAAAGCTGCTCTTACACCCTTTCTCACTTTCAAGAGCTGAAATATAGTCCTGTTTATGACACATTTCATAGCATCATAGGGTGGTTTGAATTGGAAGGCACCTTCAACATTGTCTAGTTCCAAACCCCTCTGCCATGAGCAGGGACACCTTACACTAGACCAGGCTGCTCAAAGCCCCATCCAACCTGGCCTCGAACACTACCAAGGATGGGGAAAGGGCAGGGTGAACTAACTGATACCTTGTGGCAGCAATGTCTCATATGATAATTTCTTGTATGATATTTCTCAGGTTTTAGTTGTTTTTTAGTTGTTTGGGGTTTTTTTCCTTTTTTTATTTTTTTTTTAATTTCTTTTGTACATTTTCCCTAAATTTTGCATACATTCTTCAGAGTTACTTGAAAGTAACTTATTTAGGTTTGTGTCCTTTCTGTTAATTGGTATCTTCTTCATTTGGGTCTGTGAGACAACCATTTGCATTCCTCTCTGCTGCTTTTTGGCCTAACACAGGTTAGTGTGGTTGTCTGAGGGATTTAGACCGACCCTCATCTGTGAAGGATCTGATAAATCCTATCTGAGACTAACTATTTCTGTGCAGTAAAAAGCATTATAAAGCACAGAGATTCTGTGGTGCAGAGCTAAAGTTAAGGGATGCACGCTAGTTTCATGTCCAGGGGCTTCTGGCAGAAGTCAGAAAGTTAAAACTTAAAGACTTTCCTCCAGAGGAAAGGATGATTGATTTGCTGATATACACCGCATATCCTTTCTGTCTGACAGAACCTTCATAAAGTTCAACAGAACAAAGTTCTTCACAAAGAACAGATGAAGTCCCTGCAACAACATAAACTGGAGATTGACTGGGAGGGCAAACAGCTCTGCAGAGAAGAACCTGAGGTGGAGAAGTTGTTGAAGATGAGTCAGCAGTGCGCCCTTGAGGCAACGAAAGCTAAGCACATGCCAGGCTGCCTTAGCAGAGTGCAGCCCGCAGCTGTTCCCTTCGAGAGAAGTCACATTTGGAGTACTCTGTCATGTCCTCTCTTGGGTTTCCCAGTAAAAGGCACTAACATGCTAGACCAAGGCTAGTGGAGGACCACCAAGGCTGTGGGACGTGACATTCAAGCAGAGCTGAGGAAACCGAATTTGCCCAGTCTGGAAAAGGAAAGCCTGGGGGTGGTGGGGGGAAGGGAAGGGGGGCTGGAATCTGATTGTGATCTTCAGCTGCTTAAAGGGGTCCTACAAGCAAGATGGAATCAGAATCGTCTCAGAGGTGTGCAGCCAAAGGGTAACGGCCACAAGCTGCATCCTAGAAAATTCTCAGAAAGTATAAGACAAAAAAATAAAATTCAGCTACAATTGGTTAAATTCAGTCACAAGTGGTTAAACTCAGCTAAAGTGGCTGGGGAATCTCCACGCTCAGGTACTTTCAAAGCTTGATGAGGCAAGGCCATGAATAATCTCATCTGGCTTTTAAATCAACCCTGTCTGGAGCAAGGGGCTGGACTGGATGACCTCCAGGGGTCCTTTCTAATCTAAATTATTCTGTGGTTCTATAAATAAAGTAGAGGTTGCAAGGAAAAGGACCTAAATCAGAATTCAGGAGGGGCATGAGTCTTTCCTGTGTTGAGAGGAGAGAACAAGTCTGCAGGTTGTTGCTACTGCTGACCTCTTTAAGAGCTGGATGACTGAAAATCACTCCTGGGTGCAGCAGAGCATGTGTTCCTGGCACAGCGCTTGCATTTAACCATTCCCAGGTATCTCTAAGCAGTGGCCTTATCTGGGTGGAGCGCTGTCAGTCAGGCATTTTTTTCCTTCAATTTTACCTCACCCCTTGCCATCACAGTGTGTTAAACACAGCCTGTGTTTAAGGAATCCCCAAATTTCCCCACTCCAGGAGCAGAAGTGTGATTTTTGCAATAATTTTAATACTGTTTAATATAATTTCTTGGGAAATAATTTCCACCTTTGTTGATGGAAGTGTAGCACAAGCGTAATTCACGCAAACCCTGTTTCTGATCTGAATTAGAACACTGGTCAGCAAGAAGAAACAATGGGCTTGCACTAAAAATATCATTTTTTTAAGTAAAAATTATTTTACTTAAAATAGAGAGCCATAAATCTAATTATTCAGATGACTTCAGAAAATCAAAGGCTGGAGTAACAACATTTTACATGTTGGGTAATTAAACTGGTGGAATATATAATAATTATAAAATATTTGTCTTAGAAAAGCTTTACTCCTCATCAGCCACTCACCCAACACATGCAACCCTCTTACCTGTATTGACTCAAAATGTTTTACAGTAATTAAAAAAAAATTACTTTTACTTTAAAGCTAGTCATTTAGAGACAAAAATAATTTTTGTCTTCTAATACCTGCCCAACAGACCAAATAAGTTATTTTCTTAGCAAGAAGTATTGGAGTTTGGATTTTCTTGGTGTAAGAAGGACACGTAAACCAATGAGTAACCTTGTACGTGCAAGTTGTTCAAGTAATGTGACTTCTCTTGAGTTTGAGCTGTTCCCTGCTGATGTTTCATAGGTTTGGGGCCTCTGAGAATAGTTGCAACATATGACAACAGTACTCATAAATTCAATAGACTTTTTAGGATCCTGCACATTTCATGGTCGGTGTGTAACTGCATTGTTTCAAGACCCCAAATTTCCACATTTAAAAGAAGCTCATTTTATCCTTACATCATTTTGTGTTCAAGTATTGCATTTCCTTATATTCACAATTTGACATTGACATGCTTCAGTTAGTAAATTTCACTTGAAGGCAAAAAGACAAGAGAAACATTTGTTACAAAATTATCAGCTGGCCTGAGTACAGAGGCATGATGGAAACCATTCTCCTGGTCCTCATTCAGAATTCCATACCACTGCTTTTTTGCCCAGCTGGAGCTCAAACTCTAACCCCCCATGTTGTACTTACGACAAGCCAGACTCAAGGTATCTTGAGGGGCATCTCTACAGGGGCTGTAATATCACACCTGGTCTGTCCAGACTGTGAGAAAGGAAGCTCTGATCACATCACAGGGTAAGTGTGATCCACTTTTCCCCTAAGCACATATAGCAGCTGGAACTAAACCTACACCCAGTGTGACCATGGGCGTGTATTGCACAGATGGCTGGCAAGCTGAGTCTCAGGCAGGCTCATGGAAACAGCCTTACCTGGCAGAGAAAGTAGCCTCAAGGTGGTCCAGATCTGAAGCTCGATTATGAAATGTGTCCTCTGTTCAGCAGATGACCATTCAATGAACACCTCTAAAATATTTTCTACTTAATCAGTTTCATTTTCAGCTTGATTTTGGTTTCAGTGTCTCACTAGTCCTCACGTATTTTCTTATGCATATGTTAAGGTGAGCACTTTCAGACAGAAAATTGTCTCTGTCATTTTTAATGGGACCAAAGTCTTAGCATTTTCTTGGCCATTAAACCTGGGAACTCAAAAAGACATGCAAGTGTTACATGACACAAGACATGGAAAGAAAAAACTCACATGTCCTTAGCTCTTGTCTAAGCAGTCCAGCAAATTACACAGATTTTAGTACATGTTGTCACATCCCAGACCTATTACAATGCATGGCAAAACTCCCAGTGATTTCAATAGGAGTAGGTTTTAACGCAAAGTTGGCAAGCTCAGAAAAAATAAAATAAAGCAAAAGTATTTTTAAATCTTCGTGTTAGAATAAAAAGCATCTTAGAGG
The DNA here is from genome assembly GCA_013396655.1 of Campylorhamphus procurvoides. NCBI lineage: Eukaryota > Metazoa > Chordata > Aves > Passeriformes > Dendrocolaptidae > Campylorhamphus > Campylorhamphus procurvoides. The sequence continues at coordinate 1,047,976 of WBMV01002769.1, read as the reverse complement.
CTCTATATCAAAAGTGAAAACTGAGGCTGGAACTTAAATCCTGCTTCTTGCGTACTTCTAACCTTTATGCCAGTATACTGACCGGTTTCTTTAAATACAATAGAAACTCTGTCACTTTGAAGATAAGCCCTCACAGTTAGCTTAAAACAATAATTCTGTACTTTCTTTCCTGTTTCTAGATTTATTTTAAGTATTAGTATAAAATGTCAGAGTCTGATAGCAGCCAGATCAGTTTGTATAAAAATCGACTGCCTGTTTGTAGTATATTACAGGCTATATTTGACACAGGAAAGCACTTAATCATGAATGCTATCTGCACACCACACCCATCTTTGTAAGTGCCTTATAAGATAGATTTATCACTGTGAACTCAGACTGGATAGACACAAGTAATAATGAATAATGCAAACCTCTTCTTCAGAGGTAGTGTTAAAGGTGGTTTATCCACAGTATGACTGTCAGACTACAGTTCAGAAGCCATGCTTGTATCTCTCAGTGGCACAGAGGCATCAGGACCAACTTTCTTTCACTTTGGGTTAATGTCCAGAGTACTGTTTCCACTAGAGTCATCAGGCTCAGATATGCAGATAAAAGTGAGAAGAATCTATCTCAAATACATGATCACACAGCTCCTGCCATTTTACGAATTTCAAATCTCCCAGCTCATTGTATTTGCACAGCAGAACTGACAGCCTTTCAATCAACTTAAAACATAACCAGAAACATTTTTAACATGCATTAAATTGGGGGTTTTTTCATGTCTGATTTTTAATCTCAGTTCTACTTTTTGAGCCACTTCTTGCATGAGTAGACTTCAGAAACATCCTGAAACAGGCATATGTTATGAAAGGGATAGGTCCTTCCTACTTTTCTCTGTTGGTGTTGCTCCCTTCTGCAGAGGCTGCCCCTGTAGCTGTATAGCTGTTGTTCTGTGCCTATCACTGTGCAAATGCTTTTCCAAGCCCACATACAGAGTCCCCAATGGAGTGGGAGCCGAGCCAGGGAGGCCAAACGGCTTCAGCCATTCTCCCAGCTGCCTTCTACTGCCCTTCTGGTCTCCCTTGCTCCTGGTAGCAGTACTTCCAGGAGAAGGGAAAGATTTGGGTGGCTGTAGGGACTGCCTCTCTGTGCTATCTGTGACTCCTTGCCTGCTTCTTCTCTGTCACCACTATGCCCTGTGCCAGACATGCCATAGGGGATGGAGGACACAGGGTTGCATCAGGAGGTCCATGAGGCTGAGGCTTAATCAGAGATGACCTTCTCCCCTTCTCAGTGTGCCAAGAAACTAAAATCTTTTCTAGCAAAGCAAGCAAAAAATGACTCCTAAAAATGACAGTATTTGCAAAAACTAACTGGGGAGTAAGTTGTGACAGTTGCTTTGAGATATGCGGTGGTCATTCACATTTGTAGCACACTCTCTGCTGAGTGTAGACAAAAAGAAACCCCTTTACCTATTAATAGTATTTGTTCAGTGCAGCCCACTTAGAAGTCACATTTTAAAATCGGGGACCTTGGATGTTGTCTTGATTAAATGGAAGAAATTTTTATGGGGATTTATTAGTATGATAGTTAAACCTAGCTTGATCACTTTTCCTTATAGAGGAGGACGAAGCTTTTTACCCTCTATATTCTCACATCTTAAACAGTACTTATTGGAATAGTGCTAAACCCTCAAATGCATTGTAAGTAAATGCATCCACAGGATTGTTATTCATTTGTGAATCTCCCGAACAGGAAAGCCATTGAAGCTACTGAAGATACTGATGAGCACACTGGTCTATATTTCAGCAGTTCAAGAGAAATATTCATAAAAATATTCCATAGGTAGAACATTTTCTGTGTAACAACCTGGAGAAAATACTCTGGAGTTTCTAAGAATTGGTTTTATATCTCATCTGCCAGATGCCTCCTCCTTCAACAGACGGTGCCTGTGGTGCAGTGGTGAAGGACTTCTCCACGGAGACTCAGAGGGAAGCGTGCCAACTACAGCGCTGAATCACCAATGCTTCCCAGAGCACCCATGAGTTCCCAGGTGGCCCAACCTTGCCATCTAGGGATGAGGTAATATGGTTGTAAACTAAACAAATACAGAAGCTACTAAACTGAATTTAAAGGGATAGGGTAGATTAATGTATTTTAGTTTTCAATAGATTAAGGACATTCTCATTCAGTGACTGGTTCTTTCCCTGCCATGCAGAACAGATACCCATCCCTTTAATAACTTCTTTCTGAATGTTGCTGATAAATATTTTTTATTAAATTAGTACTCCCATAATATAAATATTTGATTGCATAATGCTGTACCTGGAACAAATAATGGGGTTTGTACCCCTAATGATAAGTTTGAGCACTGAAAATCAAGATGACACTAGGAAGCGTCATCACTCTAACCCTAACTTTTTAGCTGAATCTGGCAACCAATACTCTGGACTGCCAATTGACTCACAGTTACCACATCAAAGGTCAAACTAAGGTAAAGTAAAGAAATATATTAGGTGAGATAACTTTGGTATTCAGAGCTTTATATTACAAGAGACATTGGATTAGCAAAAGAAAAATCAGAATAAGGAAGATGCATGGAGCAGTCAAGACCCCAAGTGAGCTTATTCCAGGTAGATGGACTACCAGGTAGATAAGAACAAGAAGCAGCTTCAGGAAGGGCAGGGATCTTTCTGGAAAATGTCATGGCTAAAACTCTGAAAAAATTTCATAAAAGCTCAAACAGAGGTTAAATAAAAAGAATTTTGAAATCATAGAATCATAGAATGAGGGTACGTCAAAGATCATATAGTTCCAACCTTTCTGCCATGGAAAGAGGCACCTAATTCAAGGAGTGAAGCAATAGTGAAAGTCCTAAAGGAGGAACAGATGTCAGAAGACCTCCCCACTGGCACAGCTACAGAGCCTGCCTCCAAAACTAACATAGCCAAATCTATGTCCCTGCCTCAATGCTGATGCTCTGCTCCCCTGCTCATTGCTACACTCTGGTGTTTAATCCAGGCTGTAACAAGCCAGTATCAACTGCCTCAGGGTCTATGCAATGAATCTATTCTTTGCCTGAAGATGTCCAGCACCTCCAGCAGGATTGCTTACTCCTGCTACTCTGGTACACACATTTTATCCAGCTAACGTTTTAAAACTCTCCCAGCAGAAGCAAAACACTGACCTGCAGGAGAAGCCCATGACTACTCACCTGATGGCACTCACCAGCCCACAGCTGCAAGAAGGAAAACACTGGCAGAGTTTCCTCTCCAATGTCACCTGTCTAGGCTTTCTTCTCCCCGGCAACCTGGAGATGGTGGCTGCTGCTTGTCAGACCACATGTATCTACACTTCCTTCTCTTAGAAAGCCTAGGTCTCAGGGACAGACATACCCACTGGCATGTCCAGAAAGAGCCAACTAGAAGAAGATGTGGCTGGATACAAGTTGCACACTCCAGTTTTGGCCCATCTGGGTTGGGGAAAGCTCTTCTGGGGTGTAAGAGCACTGCTTCTTTCAGACAACTTCCCCCACAGCCCTTGTGATGGGCCCACACACGCAACCCTGTGCACAGCACAGCAGGTGCTAGTGGGGGCACTACATGTACCAACATTCCCTGTTTCTATTTCTTTAGTGAGAACCTGTAGCTGGATGTCATTCTTGGAGCCATCCTTTTTTCTGGGGCTGGATAAATACAGAGGAAATGAGAAATTGTTTCTAAACCTCACAAAGCAGTGATGTACCTCACAGAAAGTTCAAGCATTGTGGTGGCAGATTGAATGCAGATGAATTACTCTGCATGTAGTGGTCTCTGTGGCTGCCCGAAATGTAATCCAGCATTTCTAGTGCAGGGCAAGCACCAGAAGGGGAAAAAACCAAGTACACCTGAACAGGAGAATTTTGAGGGAAGAAGTAGATCCTTATAAAGCTACACAAAAAGCTCAACTTTCTTGTCTAGCATAAGGACACATTAATAAAAAGTGCTTTATAGATCCAGCATAGGGTACCTAATGCTGTCAGCATCCAGAACAGGCCACTGCAGCACCCTTACAGGTATATGGTAAAAAACCTTAGTATTCCAATTGTCAGTGTAATGCTAACAGTAGCAAAGACGGCTCGATTATGTGCTGTGCCTTGTGAGGAATGCCAATGCTGTCCTAATTGCAGAAATCATACAATTATTTACGTTGGGAAAGGCCCTGAAAATCAAGTGCAACCATTAACCTAATGCTATCATATCTACCAGTAAATTCTTTCCATCTGATTTCTCAGCTGTCACTCCAGTATTATTATTAGTTCAGCTTAGTCACAGAGTCTTCCAGAGACAAGCAAAACCCAAATTCCTGATGTTATAAAACAAACAAACAAAAGAAACACAAGCAGAGAGGGGAAAAAAATCAGGAGGAAAATGTGTCCTTTGTGCACTGCAGCAGTCAAAGCAAAACACACCCATGCTCCCCCCTACTTTGTTGCTCACTTTTAAGTTGTGCTGTGTCCAACAGCTGGAAGCTGTCTCGCCATTGCGCTGTGCACAGGGATGTGCCAGAGATTCCCTCTTACTCCCGTGGGTGGGATACAAAGAATTCCTCTCCTCATAGCTGACATTCCTGCTGCACTGAGACAATAATGCACAAGTCTTGTTCAAACACTCGTAGATAGACACTGTCATATTTTTATCTAATTATATAAATATGACTACGTCCATTAGATATGAATTGTCCTGGCCAAAACCTGTACTGAAAATAGAGTATCCCATGCTCATCATGTGCAATTTAGTGACATACGTTGCTGCTCTTACCCCACCTTTCCAAGATTAATTATTCAAGAATGGTGAAGGGGATTTAGATTCACCATATAAAATAAATGATTCACCATATAATATAAAACCACTCAAATAAATTTTACTCGTGGAACATACAGGAATCAGCAATATGGTAAACTGCTCATTTCTCCTGATAGCAACCAGCACAAGCACTAAAGTCTGTGGTGTTGTGTATTGTTCTTAACCATAAGTCAGACCTTTATGATAAAGCCATAATGCTTTATCAGCAGCTTTAGAGTAACATGTCATCTTGTCTGACATGGTGTGCAGCAGTGGTAGGGTGGAAACAGAAAGGTTTGTGGTTTTTTGGGTTTTTTTTTCATTATTAATTGAAAATACAAAAATGAGTCAAAACTGAATATGGGCCAAAAACTGCCAGAGTGGTGTATCTGCTGGGAGGACATTATTATAGTTGAAAGCAAATTTCCCTGTTATCACTGTCATCACTGTTTAGGTGAGATTCTGGTGGAACGCAGGGCAGACAAGAAAAGCAGGGGATGGAGATGGCTCTGGTCTTCAGTTCAGATTCTCTGTGTTAATAGCCCACTAAAAGCTTGAGATGTTTGTGTTTGTGGTTCTGAAGCAAACCAAAACGAAGGAGAAATCTTAACTGCAAAATTAGGGTTTGGAGGTTTGACCGTTTTCCCACTGCCTTGCCATGCGAAGGTTGTCAATATCAGTGATTAATGTCCATCTGGGTTATGAGTCTGTACCTTATCAGGGACAGCATCAGAGCTCTGCCTGCACCAAAAGAAACACTGGGGTGTCAGACATGTTTTGTGGTGTGAAGTAGTCACCTGTGATTAGGTTATGCTTTATTACACTCCGAAGATCTCAGCAAGCTTCTCCTCATGTCTTTGCTTACGCAAAGTTTCCTCCTTCTTATGCAGATTGTCCCAATAGAGCACCCTTTCTCCCCTCAAGATGAATTGTCAGCTTTTCATTATGAGGGGGTTATGAATGTTATTCAGCTTTTTCTAACTTCTTCCCTTTTTTTTGCCCTGCAATCCAATAGGAAAAATTTTGAATGAAGGGATAGCAGATACAGTGTAGCTTGTTCTCTTTGCAGTGCAAGGTTATCTTGCAGTTCAAAAGTAGGCCTATGGAAAACAACAGAATTATTCACTTAACAAAGTAAATTTTGCTTTCCTTTAGTGGTATTGTAGCCCATGAATGAGAGGTTCTGGCTTCTCTACAGAGCAGCTCTTCTATGAAGCAACCAGAACTGTTGATAGGGACCTTCTCTTGAAATTTTCCTTAAATCCATGGGCTCATGTTTCAGGGTTATTCCACAATGATTCAGTCTTTCTGATTTTACACACACAAAATCCAACAACTCCAGTCCCCCCAAAAGGTCTTGGTTCCAGTAGTGTAGAACAGGAATAATTTTTAAAAGTTTAGTGCTAATCAAACATTATTTTTCACTCCATTTATGCAATTCCCATAGGAGAGCCAAGGCCCTCCACAAATTTACTGCACATCTAACCACTTGTCCTCATGACAATTTGGATTCTGGATGACTAGAAATATATCAACAGATTTTATGCACAAGGAAGAGTTCTATCTTCTGCAAGAAACTGTATGCAGAGTATCCATGGGATAAGCTTTAGAAGCTATTTTACTATAAAAATAAAGAAATATAAGTACAAGCAGTTAGTAGAACATGTCAAAAGGTATTGGTGCATGATACTGGCTAATTTTCACAAAGCAGACATCATTTGTGTTCAGTGTCTTTCTAGGCAAGTCACTGGCTTTTAGCCAAGTAAATTTTTTTATACACAAGAAAAATGAAATCACTTACTGGAACTAACCTGATTCATTTTTGGTCACTTTCACCACTCAGTCTAATGTCCAGGGAACAAATGACTCCTTTTCCTGAACTAGTCAGGATTAAAAGATGCCAGACAAAGCCACGTTCTGCAGACCTGTGTGAGAAGGGGACAAAAGTAATAGATGAGAAGCTCACTGGGGAGCTGGGCTGGACACTGCTGAAGGAAAGGCTCTTTATTTATCCCATCTCTCATCAAAATACAAAATTTTGGATACAATGTGCAAACACACAAAAAGATAAATTAATTTTTTAAGTAACATTTACAGTACAAAATTTTAGTACAAAATAATTTTTGTGTGCATTTCAGAAATCCTAAATATGTTCTTACTGTAAAAATTACTGCTAGACACAGCTAAGATAACTCCATCTTTGTTCCTTTGGGTTTTTGTTCTTTTGGTTCTTTGAGTGCTTTTTTGTTTTTTTCTGTTTTAGGAAAAAAAGAATCAAAGACCAGAATACAATGTAAGGACGAGCGATATACACTAAAAAGCACAGCAGTTGCAACTTTATATCTCACAGAAAGCATAGGTGCCATGCCATGACTGCAGATTGGTCTGGGATATCTGGTTCTTCCAATCACAACTTCAAGAGTCGTCACACAGAATCTTTGCCTAGTCTCACTGTGTAATGCTGTTCTTCCTCCTCACTCCTAGTGAATTCTCAAGTAACATTACACCAAGCATGGATTTAATCCCCTAACAAAAAGTCTATTAAGGGAGAATTTTGTATTGCTCTTATTTTTTTCTTTTTAATTCAGAATTAGGCAGCTAAGATGTTGCAAACAATACTATTTGCCCACTACAATTGTTCTATCCTGCTAGCAGCTGCCAATCAATATGCTAATGTAATAAAAATGTGCCAACTTCATTTTTTCATGAACACAGAAATAATGCATAGTAAGTTACTCTAGTGACCACATGGGAGAAGTGATTCACGGCTACATGCCACATAAATTTCTTGCAGTTCCTCCTTTCTGCCTCTGCATGTTCACATTTGATTTTGAGGCTCCAGTTAACACTGTTGTGACTAAAAATGATCTTGTATTTCCTATCGATATACAAATTACTTTACATTAAGATATGGTGCATTTAATAAAGAAAGTATGTAAAGATCACTTTTTATTTAAAGTGTTTTGCTTTTGTTCCTGTTCAAAACCAATGTCTCAAGGCTACATAAATTTTGTAGACTGTAGATTTTTTCTGTAGATTGGAGGTTTGTAGATTTTGTGACCTCCTTCACCACTAACTTGTGCATGAGCCTGCAAGCAGGAGCAGGTCAGGTAAGGCTCCAGGTGCTTCATTCACAACACCATCTTTCTAATGGAAATGTGGAGCAGGGTATCAGCAAGAGAGTTGAAGCAAACTTTGATATGTTTGGTCAGGCTCATTTCATGCTGACAGTAGCCTTAATGCTGGATGTTTCTCCAAATACCTTGCACCACTTCATCAGAATAGTGGTTTGGGGCCTGTCCCCTGAATGATCTCTTTTAACCAGATGGTAGTGGGTCTGTGGGAGTGAGCAGGTCCTACACACGCAGGACCTCTTTGCAGCCAAAAGAAAGGGAAAAAAGGAACAGTCATTATATGTTTTCAACCACAGCACTTGCTGCTTGCTATCATTCCAACCATTAAATGACTCAGTGCTGGTTTCAGGTTATTCTAAAAATGGTATCACAGAAGCATCAGTGGGTGTTTCACTGGAGGCATTGCACTGTTGATAATGAAGATCTGACCACTACTTTCCACATGATAGGGAAAACCAGATAAATTCTGCTCTGAAATGGAAATCAAATTCTCGTGATCACCTGAACACTTTTTCATACCCCTACCCCTTCTCCTTTCTAAAGATGATTTTTTTTTCACAAGTCTACTTTACATAAGCGTTTTACAGATAGTTTTACCTGCATTTTGGTTTGCAATCATGTCATGCTTGCTGCTCCCCCTTTTCTGGTGCATGTGTGTGTGCTTTTGTTACTTGTATTGTATAAGGTGCCTTGGGATATTCGCATCCTGTGCATTGTGTGGCATTGTGTTGAATAGGAGGTACAGAAATTAAAAGCAGGTCTCCTCCTACCCACATATGCCTTTTCTTTGCAGGTTTTCCTGGAAGTTTTGTGTGGGGAGGGAAGGGAAGAGGTAAAATATGACTTGGCTGAGACTGCCGGATGCTGAATCAGCTGCAATTGCCTCACATTTTCCTTTCTTTTAACGTAAGGGGTACAGTTTTCAAAAATGCCCATCTGACTTCTCTACAGGCCCTACCCAGCGCACCACCTCTCAGTAAGACACTTTTTAAAAATGGTGCCTGTGCTTCTAAGTCACACAGGCATCTTTGGAGAACATATTTGTAATGCCTTCCTCCTAGGTCTAGAAGCCAGAGGCTCTGGGATTACAAGGACCTGGTGCAGCTACTGCAGGTCACCACTGTGCTCACAATCAGCCACAAATAGTTTTCCCCTCCCAAAAATGTTCTTTGCAGAAAAAGGAGGAGACAGCCACACTCATTAACTCAAAAAAATACACCACAGCCTAAACCCCAAACCACACAACCTCTTAAAGCATAATTTTGTTCCACTGCACTGCTCTGGTTAAAGAAGCTGACGCCTAAAGTGCTGGCTCCTTGCTGCTCACACCTGCACACACTGGCACAGATTGCCCTGATGAGGTTGTTCAGTGATGGTGCCGTGATGCAAAAGTCAATGAACCGGGGAGCACTTCAGGAGTAGCAAACAAAGAGTGTGTCATCAAAATCCTTCAAACCCCAGAGGCAGTATTTTTCAGAAGGTTTACACATCTGAGGTTGCAGACAAATGAAATCTGGCATTAGTAAGAGGCTAATAGCAGCTCTTTGGAAGCGTGTCATCTTTTTTTAGCAGGGGTCAGTATTTTGTTTTCACAGCATCTCTGTCTTAAAGAAAAATGAGGACTTTGATGCCTTTTAGTTAAAGGACACATGGTCATATAACATCCAGCCACATACATGGTGCTCATCCTTCCCAAGGCTTCTTCCCTGTTGTGCACTACCTCATACAGATAAAGTTCATCCAGTCCTGTTTGCTACTTTGTTTGAATGCTTGAAATCCCTGCAAAAGAGCAGAGGAAAACAGAGTGTTAATGAGGGCTGTACCCTCCAAGCTGTACAAGAAAAAGGACTGGCACCTGACAAGCAAAGCCTTTGCATTCAAAGGTTAGAAAAGTGATTGTCAGTTGCTGTTTTTCTTTTTTCTCCCTCGCAGAAATATGTATATATTCACCTGAGACAGCTAGCATTGGAGGTCTTGAGGGCTGATTTTATACGCTTTCCTAAAGGTTATTAATTCTTCCTACACTGTTCCCAGTTAAACAGAGTACCTTATAATATAACTTCCTCATTAACATCAAGAGCTGTGATTATACAGTTGTGTTACCAAGGGCTTCAAAGACATGAAGCCTAAATATAATCTTACAGTACCTTGTTACAATACAAAGCACATCCTCTAATACATTTTTTTTGTTTGCATAAAATGCAACACAATAATGGTTCACTTGACCTTTGCCCCCCTGTATAGTTCATTTTAACATTGTTTGAGGAGCACAGAGTTTGCATTTTGCAGGGCACAGGTGCTCTGCCCTACACTGGAGGCTGAGGCTCAGCCTGGCGGTGTGGTGCACCACTGCTCCCCGCCAGCAGCTGGACTCAGGGGATTGCTTTTGTGGTCCACCAGGAATTTCCTGTGATAGAATATCAGAAACCTACTGGTGACTAGTAGGAGGTGACTTCACAGGGCAAAAGTTCTCTCCCTACAATAAACATTCTCAGTGCCGCTGTGGAGATTTCCTACACAGACCTGACAGCCGCCAGTGACTTGTCATCTCTACAGAGAATGGCTCGGAGAAGGGATCAGAACTGTTTGCAAACGTTTGGCACTTTAAAAGTGAAGCTGCACCCCCACTGCCATTTAATTGATGCCTCCTGAAAAAAGGAAGAAAGCAAACTACCCATGCTAATTTAAAAAATCCCAAGAATATTGACTGAAAAGACTTCTAGAAATATACATATCCACAAAGACAGAGGATACTGGTATCCATATAACCATACAGTCCGCAACCACCACAACTGCAACCATCCTGGTGTCTAAAGGTGCCATGATACACATACTGTCCATATATACCATATATCCTGGTATATACCATATGTCCTGGTACCTAACACACATACCATATGTGTATCCTAGTACATATAGGCACATATGCGGTGAAAGAACTAACACAACAATCAGGAAAACACCATACTCTCTACATATACAGGGTTCCTTGGGGAAAAAACACAGCGATATTTTGCCACCAGATCTTTTGCAGGGCACTGAAAGATTTGGACCATCCAAGTAGTAAATCTGAGCCTGACACAATTCCTTTGGCTAACACTACTAACAGGACTGCTGGGGGCACTAGATTCATTTGGCTGGCCAAAATATCGTGCAACTGGGCAGACTGCAGTGAAGTTTACAGACTGAAATAGCTTTGGGGAAACAATACATTAATTTCCTGTGGAAAATACATCTATTAAAATGGAGACTCGCCTTGGCTGAGTCCAACATGGTAACAAAGTGTGCAGCAAATCCTAGAAGAAAATACAGCTCAGTGTTGGCTTGGAAGCAGAAAAGTGATGAAAAGTTATGTTATCCTCAGAATAAGGACTGTGAAAGGGTCCTCCTTAGCAGAAGAGTGAGAGCAAAGATTTCCAGATGGTACCTTTAAGCTATCTCACCAACTTCTCTATATGGTCCAGCACTTAGGCACAAAGCCTGCAGCCATGGCCTTCCCCATGCACTTTCTGAGGATTCCAGTCCACTGGGACAAAATTTCACCCAAAACATTGCTGATTTATTTTGCTTCTGAGATCTCATAATCAACTAGTGGTCATTTCTGTATGTGAGTCTTCATAAGGGCTGGATAGAACATAACACCTCACAATGCACCTTGCTTTGCAACTTGTACATCAGGAAGAAGAAAGGAGAAAAAGACAGCAAGAAACCTGTAGGAATACTCAGCAATGCTGGAGCTGTTTGATGCTGCACTCCTTTTTTTCTGTTCCTGAAGTGCTTCTATATTCATTGGCTTTTGCACAGAAATCACTGCCCAGCCTGGTCAGAGCAGCCTGTGCCTGTATGCAGAGTTGTGAGGACCAGGGGATCAGCACTTCAGCTCCTTTAAGCATTTCAGTGGGGAGGGACCAAGCCCTTCTTTTAAGAGTTGTTTCTCCTATGTGATCAGATAAAATTTTCTTTTTCTGCCATCCATGTACAACCTATAAAAAGAGCCCTGACCATTCCCTCTTGGAGGAATGAATTCAAAGAAATAACATTTGCTTTAACCCACAATCTGTTAATGACACACTGGGAGATGAGATTGCAGTGTACTCACCAAACTTTTAGTGGCAAATAGATATTTGTGCTGAGGGAAGACTAAATTCATCTGCCAAGTACATATTTTTTTTTCTTTTTTTTTCTTTTATGATCAAGGCTGATAGTCTTAATCTCAGGGACTGGATTTCCAGTCAGTCACTACGTACTCAGGAGGAAGAAACCAGTTTGGTTAGCTTTTTTCTGTTTCTCTGCAAGCAGAACACTGTATTCCATTTCTGTGGACCGTGACATCCCATGGCACATTAAAAGCCTTATTCAAACCACAAGACAGCCATATTTTACACTCAGCAGGAGACTCAAGGAAGAAGTACGAGGCCAGGGTTATTCTGACTCTGGACACCTTGTCAAACTGGAAGTTAGGAACAAAGTTTAGGACATTCTCTACCAGTTCATGTGATCTTGAAATAAATAAGTAGAAGATTGCCTCAGTAGGGATTTTCTTTATAGTACAAGAGCCTCTGCATAGACGAAGGTTTAAATTCATAAGTATTTGAACCTGCCCTTGTGCTTTCGTTCTGTCTCCATCCATTGTGAAGTATCACAAAACCTGTAGAAACAGAGGACAATTCTGAAATAAACAGGATTTTGTTTTCTTGCCCACACTTGAACAGAGAAATTGAACAGTAAGATCTCAGCTTAGTTCATAGACCAGGTTCACCAATATCTGGGAATTCCTCTTCTAACTCTGGTCATGTTTCATGTACTGATCTATACTTTTACTTTAAAACCATAAGAAATTCATCAGGTAGTGGGAGAGCTTGAGAAGTCCTTTATTAGTTTGCTCAACATTTTATTATGATTGATCTTTTCAAAGAGATGGCAGGAATCTGAGGAATCACTTCTGCTTCCTGAAACAAAAAATTGCATTCATTGAATTCTACAGCAAAAATCTCAGGCATTGCTCACAACATTAATGCAGAGTAGATCATAGTTCCTCTGGCTATCCAGTCACAATAGGCTGCAGAAGAGATTCCTATGTCAGACATACATTGGCACCAGAAATACATTGCTCTTTTTTTTTTGTGATGCTGGAATTGGTGACTTTGTGCTTGGGTCCACAGAATTATACATTACTTGATTTTAGGGTGAAAAGCATCCCTTTTTGTAGGATATTTAGAATGCCATGTTACAAACATGTACTGCATTGCACATCACATAATTGGTTTTCCATATCACTTTGGTTAGGAAAACGAACATGAAAATGCTGTATATTTGTATTGTATCTGAATTCCAAAGGCTACTTGTTCCATTATTTGACTGCTTGGTGCTGCTTTCGAACCTGGAAGACTAAATCTCAGCATACCTTTGGTTCTTTAATTTGGAAGCAGAATGCAAGAGGAATAAGTTTATTCCCACTAAACAGTGACTTCACAAGCAGTTTAGTGGGGTTGTCTGGAGAGTGATGTAGCTTAATGTAATTCTGAGTCCCTTGAAATCTGGTCCAAACAAACACATCATGCTTAATGAATATTTTCCATCACTATTTAAAGCTACTAAGAGAAAGAAAGGGTGTCTTTACAAGAGACCTTTGCTTATTGTATTGCTAATACCTCTTTTCCTGGAAATTTTAAAGGGTTCACCACCACTTCATTATTTCAGTGTAATGAGAGTATTCATCTTACCATTGATGAATTACAGATATCCTCAAGGATTGCAGCTTTTAACACCAGGAAATGTAAAGGTAATAGAGTGGCACCTTTCCCATTTACTAACCACCATCTTTCAAAACTCTCCTTTCCCCCAAAGCTGTTGCCTCATTAATCTCCACGCGTGACTGAAAGCGTTAAAAGCTTTCACGAGCAATTCATTACAAAAAGACGTCTGGGGACATTTCCCATCGTTTTAACAGCTCGCTCTGCTGTGGTGCAAGACACATTTTGAAGTGTTCCTTCTTCAGAGCACCCCGAGACCTCTCCTCTCAAATCAGAGACGTGTAATCCCAGTGCCTGACGCGGACACGGAGCCCGCAGCCCTCCGTGCGCTCGGAGCCGTGCGCTCCCGGCCCGGGGTGCCTGGGGACACATCTCCCCCCAGCGGCCGCCGCCACTCGGTCCTGCTGCCAGAGGTTTGTACGTGAATTCTGGGGAGGAAACCCCCTCCGCAGAGCACAAACAACCCTACACTTCAGCCTTAATTGTAATTTCTTGCACGGCGGTGAAGGTGATACAGCGCCTTTCGCTGTATAACTGTGTGCATCTGCCTGCAGAGAGTGACGGATGCGGCTGTACTTAAAAAGCTCTGCAGATTGCCTCCATCAATGGCAAAGCTATTCCAAGTGAATTAAACACATATTCAGTCCTGTAAATTGAATTTTTCCATCCTGCTTTTCTCCAGCTTTGTACCTGTCTACACTCTGCATATTTTGTTACTTGTCGTTCCTAAACAAGGACAACAGATTTTGTTAATCAGTGTCAGAAAGAAACGCACAACAAACACCATATCCACTAATGGCACAAACTCTACAGGGATGAAAAACATGTCTGCAAACTGGACTCTGTTGCTGTTGTATTTCTTAGCCCTGGTCTTTGTGGCTGTGGGAGGCAGTCTGCTCAGGCCCAGCCCTGCTCTCACAGGGCAGCTGGTGGTGGTGTTTTAGCAATAAGCATATTTTGGTGGCTAGATGCCCTTGGGAGATGCCAGGAAGTACCAGCCAGTCTCTTTCTTGAGTGGTGAAACACATTGGGCCTGATGCCCCCATGTGCAGCTGAGTTTTCCTCTGAGTCACACAGGCAGGTGCATTCTTCCAGTCCCAGCCAGAGCAGAAAACGAGCTAGTTCTTCTCCCAAAGAGGACTATTAGCAAAGAAAGATATTTTTCAGGCAATTTGAAAATGTACACATCTGCAAAATCAGTTTATGCAAAACATTATTTTTATAGTTTTCTGAGTAATCAATAAAAGTAACCACCAAGTTATGCATGGCATAAGTTAGGAAAAATGATGAATGTTCACCTCACAGAAATTTAGGAAATTATCTTGTTAAGGAGAATCTAGTTTCCAATAATTTTTTATTCTCTTTTTTTTTTTGTGTGTTTTACATCTATTTGTTCTGACACTGACCAACAAAATTTGTTTCCCTTGTTTAGAAGTGGCAAGTGGAAAAACAGACAGTAGCGTGTAGTAGAGACAAAACTGGAAATAAAGGAGCATATGAAAATACAACTTACAAAGCTGAATCTGTGTTAAATATACTTGGAATAGTTTTGAAAGTTTTAGGCCTGTTGCTGTGAAAACAGAAGGTTGTATTTCTAAATTTTCCAGCCTTAAAAGACTGTTAAGTTTGTATAAATCACACCACAACTGAAATGGCTGTTCTTACTGCTGCTACAACCAGTAGTGCAACTTGTTATGGAAAAACACTTGGGGGAAACCTGTTTCTATTTTAGTTTAGACCGAATATTTTGTAGATTTGATTTGATCCTTTCCCTCTGCAGTCAGTACTGTTGTGTGTATCGTTCCAACAGTACCAAGGGCAGGAGACATATCCCCTCATCCGTGGCTTTGAAGCAGCACCCGTGTTGAAGCCTGGCTTCTTCAGCTGAATTCTGAGAGCTGTGTTTGCTGGTGTTTAGTGAGAAGAAAAGAATTCACCTTTAAGCTCCCATCTACTGGGGACACGAGTTTCCTCTCCTAGACTACCTGTTTTTCTACACAGGGCTTATGGGACTTTGTCCCCTTTGACACTTCCACTCCTCCATAAAGCAGAGCTGAAACAGTCCAAAAGGTTTCAGAAGAAATGTCAAGGAGCCAAATGAATACACGGGCAGGCAAGTATGTGCTGTTGCACAGCACTTCTTTCCTTACGAAATCAGACTAAAACAGAGGAACACTTGACTGTAACATTCCCTGAACCTGATTAAGAGAATCAGCTTCTGACTGGATGAGGATGTTATAAGACGCCATCACGTTCTAGGAATGTCAATTGGCATCAGTGTTAACTGCCAAAGCCTATTTCCACTCCTTTCCAGGAGGGCCTGCAGCAGAGAGCTCTGCTACCTAGTGAAGTAGTGGCTATGCCAGCACGGCCAGCTCATGATCTATCTGTGCCTCCCAAACTGTGTAAGAAATGGAATACCAGTACCAGCCTTCCAGAAATTCTATAGACTACCATGCATCCAGGTCAAAGCTTTACTTGTGTATTTTACAATGTATTTTTGGCCACCAGGCTGCAGTTTGATGAAGTAAGTGGCTTATTTACTTATACTATGATTTCTACCAAAACAAAGCAGTAGCCAGGGAGTAGCTTGCTAATTGGATTGTGATTATCAGTCAAGGGGCAACAAACTACAGTATTTCCATAATAAATAAAGGACAGTGGTATAGATATGTTTTGAGATTGAATGTGGAAAAAACGCAAAGCAGATATTTAATCTAATTGATATGAACAAATAATACAGACAGGTTAATCAGAACAGAAATATGCCATGAGTCAGGATGACCTGTGTCCTGTTGGAGCCTCAGACATTTCTCTCATGTGGTCAGAGGCTTTAGCATCCTAAGAAGGATGGCACAGAAAAAGTTGAAATGGGCAAAGCAAGGAGAGAAAACATTTTAATCCCAAGAAAACTAAATAGACTTCAAAGTATCTTCTATGTCATAATAACTTTCTTTCATAATAGACCTTTGACTTATTTAGTTTAGTAAGCATTTTCTTTTCATATTAATAATTTGAATAAATTGGTCAGACATATAACAAGAAATTCATTAATTCCTCAATGACCGCAGAAGTTCCATCACTATTTAAATAACACTGGATGGTATAGCTTAATGCATAAGTCTATCCCTTCACCATGAAGTCTTTATTCGGACTAATCAACAAGCTTTTTTTATAGCTTTTACAGTGGAAATGGGAGTTTCCAAAGTTCTTACCTCAAAAAGGAGTCAATAACACTATAGGCAGAAATTATCACCATTGACTTCTTCTGATAAAGAGTATTAGTGGATAGAGAAACAAACATAATGTTTCTGTGTAGAATCATGTATTTCCTGGTGGTTTTCTGTAGAAAATCCAAACCAGCAAATAGACAATCTCAACAGTGTAAAGTCTTCTAAATAAGGTTTCATCAATGGGTATTTTTAGAACACAGTTGTGTAAAATTCAAGGGAATGTATAGTGGGGACATATCCTGAGTCACAAGAAGAACAACTAAGATCAAATAGGTACACTGAGGTTTAATTTTCATTTAACTTTAACTTTGGCTGTGAATGATTTAGAAAATGCCTTTGCACTTCATATCTGCAAGTATATGATGAATTCAGTTGCATTATGAAGAAAATATGGGTAAAATTTTAGTGGAGTGGTGGCAAAGCTTGCAAGATAAAAGGGAAATATGTATATAAGTGGCCTGACTCCCTAGATAGTCAGAATTATCACTAAAGCTCTTGTGATTTTGGGTACAATACAATCAGAAGAGCTGCAGAACTACCTGCCTTACTTGTTGGTTCCTACATAACTGCATACAAAGTTCTGACAAAGGCATGTCAATTTGAGAGATCCTGACTGTGTTTGCCATTACGCAAAGAAAGGAAATACAATTCTTCCCACATTGCAATGTGGCAGGTGACAGTGGGGCCTTGCAGGGGAGCTCTGTCAGGGGAGAAAAGAACCCTTCCAAAACCCTATGTTAGACCAGAAAGCAGGTCATCTCTTTGGCTGCCAACTCAGCAGCAAAGCAGTTCACCCCACTGATCTCGGGGAGGAGGTCACAGTGCTGGAGAGAATGTGGGAGCACCTGCCTGGGTCACAGGACTCTGTGTGTGTGCCACCACCTCCAGGCTGGTACACAGCTGGAGGACTATGGCCACCATATGAGAGAGGTTTTGGGGGGAGTTTTGAGCACAGAGGGTTGGCTTGAGTGATTTCCCTTGGCTCTGCCTGCACTGCTGAAGCTCTATACCCCATGTTATTTTGGAGCAGATATATGGACCTAGCTCCACCTGAGGGCACCTGCTACTTGGGTTCTGCTGTCACCAGTGCAAGTGGACCAGGGCAGGACTGACACAGGCTATACAAGTTGCCTGAGTCTCTGAGTAAGCTTTCCAGAAGAGACGTCTGCCAGTACATAGAGATGAACCTGTAACAGAAGCCTTGGTTTTTTTGTGCCTACTTCTTTGGTACTAGAAAGTTTTATTTTTCCTGTTTGCTTTGAACAAAGGCAGGAATCCTGCACTTGTGGTCTGAAATAATGAAAACAATTAGTTTAATGTGACCAACAAACAAAACTTCCATTACCTAGGGGAAAAAAAAAAGAAAAAAGAAAGAAAAGAAAAAAGAGGCTAATCATTATATACAGCATTCCTTATAAATTCAAACATCACGGCCTTCTCTTTCAAAATTAAGAATTTGAAGGCTATTACCCAAACCTCATCAAAGTCATGTTTACCTGTTCCATGACTCTTGGTCATAACCAACCATTAGCTTTTCAGTGTAAATTAAATTAAGTTTAAAAGCCATATTTTGTGAATTTTAAAAATAATTATTCAAATTGACTGCAACTTAACTACCCTATAAACTTGTTTGTGAGACCCCAAGAATGGCTACAAACACAAGTGAGAAAACGCAACTTTTGGTTCAGGCAAACATTACTGACAGTTTTGAGATATGGAGTTACAATATCAATTTTCAGACAGGGAAAAATAAGTGTATGCATGTCTGGGCAGTTTTACTATTCTCATTCCTAGCGTCATGGCACTATGAAGGGGCAGCAGGGCCTTCCTCTCCTGTCCCACTGCACCAGGGCATCTCCTTAGGGGTGGGAACAGGGCACTGGATGGTGGGTCAGGCAGGATGGTCAGGCTTGGTGTTGTCCTTGCAACTCCAGAACATAACTGTGATGGCTGTGATGATGGAAAATGTGTTGTGTTGGCTGTGATGATGTGGACTACTGTCCATTAAAAAAAAAGAAAAATAAAAATAGAGTTTTGTGTACACAATAGCACAGCATCTGACTTAATCCCAGATTTATGGAAAGATGATGGTTATGATAGAGGCTCATATCACCCAGAGACTGGAATGTGCTACCTTTGACAGATATTTTTGCCTTGGGAATTTGCTAGCCATCTCTCCAGGGGTATATTCTATCAACAATGGTTAGCAGATGAAAAATCAGTGCATTCTAAAATACAGAACCTTTATTTTTTCATGGGCTAATTAGAAACATGCCACAGATAAAGAATCAGAGCCCTATATAAAGTTCTGAGTCAGATATAAAAGATTATCTGAAGGAAAAAAAAGCTTGCCTTTTCCGTTCAACAACACAGGGCTTGTGCAAGTTCCTAGTTATTTCATTCAGGAAGAATCAAAGTTTCCTTTCAGTCACAGAAAAACATTGAGCTCTGACTCTTTGTGTAGTCAGACACAGCCCTAGTAGCAAATAGTCAGGCTGTATCAACTTTATTTGCAATACTTGAAGAAACATTTAAATTATAAGAGACATTTAAAGGACAAAAAACTCCTCCTGTCCCAAGGACTGCTCCAAGAAGACTTTTTTAGGGCTTCGCTTTAGGGTTTTGCGCAAACCCACTGGCATGGGGAACCTCTACAGTCTACTTTTGGAGTCAACACTTAAGACTTACAAGCAGATGACTGCTTGGTTCATGTTGCAGGGCCTGTTTCCCTAAATTTATGTGGCTACTGCTTTTGGTAAAGGTCACAAACAATTCTCAGAAATATGTTATACTCTTGAAACGTTAATCTACATAATCAAAACAAAGTTAGAAGCATTCTGGAAGAGTCTTTTAGCTAGGTTTTACTCTTTCTCTTTGATATGCATTTTGGTAAGGCCCAGAATTCAGAGCAATTACACAAGAATCTGCAATGATGATGGAACAGCTAGTGTTTTCCATGTGGCAGCATCATTGTAAGATGCTACCTCTGGTCAGCAGACATCCATAGACAGAAAATTCTGCAACTCAAAGAGTATCCCATTACATTTGATTTTGGATTCTTTAACAGAGAATGAGCAAAAAATAACAGCAATACCATGGTCAGTTATGATTTTATTAAGGAAAAAACACAAAAGTATCATATTCTGAATTTACAGTTCAATGCTATCAGCCACTTCAGTTTGCTCAGAGAAGCTGTCAAACACAACTTCCAGGAAACTACATACAAAACCTTCACGGCTCCAATATGAGGCATGAAGGAGCTTGCATGCTACCTGACCTCCATCTTTAGAAGAGTGCACTAGAAACAATGAATGAAAACGAAGGCCGAAAGTGATGATGAAATAAATTAACTATTCACTTTGAACACTTCGAAGTTTAAGCTTTCCAGACTTTGAGAAGACTGAACAGTGACTGAACCAGAATTCAGTGAATTCCCATAGGAATAAATGCATCTGGTCACTAGGTGTCAGCCTTGCCTGTACCAGAAGGGCACCGGACCTTCTCCTTGTCCGCAGCAAGCAGATACAACTCCCAGCATCACAAATGACCATAGCAGTCTCCCAGTTAGGAGAGAGGAGCAGAGGGGGAGGATGTTTATGCGGGATGCTTATGTAGCTGGTAATATCATATTGGTCACCCTCAGGTTTGGATGCTAGAAACAATGACCTTTCTGACCGTGACCGTGTTTCTTTCACGCTGAGGAGGCGTGACTTGAGGTCAACTGCAGAGGCAGGAGAGGAGTAATGCTCTCAAACAATAAAAATGCCAGGGTATAAGCAAAGAATCAGTAACTGTTTTGCAAGCCTCATAATATTTACTGTTTATCCTAAAGTACTAGTTCCTGGAATAATGCCATCACATGAAAATGCTGGCTCCCACTTCTTAAATTTGCTTCTAGCCTTGCTGGATACAGGAACAATGCTTGGAAACAAGATCCCTGCAGGGCTGAAAGCTCTAAGGAAAACAAAGAAAATCTAAAATGTATTCTTTAAATAATTTCTTGAATACCTATAGTTCATAACTGTACAGTCAGCAAAAGCAAAGACTAATTAAATGTGCAGCCAAGTTCCAGTGGTGTTTGAAGAATACATGTACACTTCTGATTTTGAAATCTCCTCAGGTGGACTTTCATATCTTGATTCTCACATTCCCAAGGCAGCAAGATTATCTTTTCTTTTCCTTGGGCTAGTAACAGTACCACAGCTGCATGTCAGTGCCCATTGCAGTCTGCTGCCATTGTAGTTTGCCAATAGGCTGTTAGCAAAGTCATCCAGCTCAGCCAAGATCAACAGCAGGAACTGGGAAAACATGCACTTTTCACAGGATGCAGCAAAAATGACTCGACAGCTTTTTACCTTCCATTTTCATCTTAGGTTCTCTTAATGGACAGATAAGCTTTTCCATATCAAAGACAAAATCAGAAGACCCCAATGCTTCGATCCCCTCAGATACATACAAATGAATGCAACAAAACTGACCCAGGTAGAATCCTGCAACATGATCACATTCTCGCTATGATAATTAAATTCATGATCATTCTACAGTAAACACCTGTCTTTAATGATGAACGTGGAAGGGCTGGAGCCTTCCAAAAACAACAATAAAACTCAACAACAAAGTCACAATTAGTCCAGACATTTTACCTAGAAGTCAGGGCGGCAGCAGTGTCACCTCAGCCAAGTCCAACATAAAAACAGTAGAATAATATTTTGTCTGGAACAGTCTCAAACCTAGCACATGGCCCATACCCAGACTGCCTGCTGTGATTAGTGCCATTGCCTTGCCAAGAAAAAAGAAGAAATAAAGAAAATGAGGGGATAAATGATTGCCTGTGTAAAAAAAGCAAGCACATCTATGAGGTTTCAGGGACTCGGAAATCATTGAAAACAGGAGAAATGGCAAGTTCAAATCCGCAGAAGGATCATCCCAAAGTTGTGTTTTATACAAACACCGTAAGCCACACAGTAGTTGTAGGGAGTACCCTACGAGACATGCTGGGCTGCATCTTCTCAGATAGCAGTGACACAACATCTGTCTTTAAGCATCTCAGTCACCCTCTCTTACAAGCACCACTTACTGAAGCAGGCACCTCAAGAGAGGCACCATCCTCTCCCATTTTTTCTTTTGTAAATAGAGGTGAGTTTAATTTCCATACTTCTCTTAGAGAGGAAACATCTACATTAGAGCTAGCACAAATATCAGCCATGTATTACACAAGGGCCAAAGGAGGCAGGCAGGCAAATTTTGGGTGGCAGTATCAGTGCAGGTTTGGGAACTGGGAGTCACTCACCTTGGAAGTCAGAGGCTTCCAGGTGAGGAAGCCATCCATTTTTGTATCTGAGAAAATCTGCTTTCTCCAATAGTTGTAAAATAACAGTCTGATGCCAGCATCTCCCCTCTTCTGGCACCAACATGTCTTCTATTTTGCTTTTTTTATTAAATCATTAAAAAAACATGCTTATTTTCAAAGACAAATACAACCTAGTACATGAAGCTTCATAAGTGCCACCAGCAGTATGTGGATCCTGAGGTGAACTTCCATCCATTAACTTCAAATATCTTGAGTCACTGAAAACACAGAGTGGGATTCAGCTCCAGATGCTTAAGTTTTGGGGGCATGCAAGAGTGTTGTGTGTTACAAATATTGTCACAGTCAGTGGAGCCTAGCATGTAATTCAATGACTCAGATATCTGCTCCAAAATAAGTGCAGCAATTCTCTAGACTCCACTGACTGGCTCAATCACATTACTACTGCCTGTGAAAGGAACTTAAATTGTTGTCTACATGTGAACAATGCAAATTTAGACTTGCATTAATTTTTAAATTAAGACAACTCCTCACTATGCTAACTTCATAGGGAACTTAGCTTCCAACTTTGGAAGCCCTGAACCACAGCTACATTCAACAAAGTAAAAAAAGCATCTCCCTTGTCAAACATTAAGCGAATTTATTTTCTTAAGGTACTTCACATTGGGAGCAAACTACAGCAGCATTACTAAAATCCCTAGAGAACTAGTTTACTAGGAATTTGCATATCAACTTATTTTTCATAGACTGCTCTATGTCCACAATCTTCTGGATTCCATTAACTGCCAAAGGAATAATAAAAATATTAATATCAAGAAATACCAGGCTTTTAGGCTAAATCTGTCCACATTTATAAGATTCCAGTCCAGACAGGACAAACCTTCCAAGACTCAGAATGAGTCTTAGAGAGGCTGGAGAAAGGTGCAAGGGGAGACTGACTTGGGCACTGAATGCAAAATTGCTTATCTGTTTAGATTTGTATTTAGTGTGCGCAATTCCAAATTAAGTGCACAGGCACTCTTCTAGGAACATTCAGTGACAGATAAATGCCGAATCCATTGCTCAAAGGGCCCTCCAAGCTGCTGGGCACGTGTCTTGGAATCTACAAGGTTAACAAGTAAACAACATTGCTGTTGACATTTTTAACAACAAAAGCAACACCAGTCCAGGAAGCCCGAGCCACGAAAAACCCCCTCATATAAACAGATGCAGGAATGATCAACACTTTTCCTGCTCCAAAGGCACATAAAACAACCAGATTTTCAAGCCCAGAGTGGGCCAGACAGGATGACACTGTGAGAATGATTGAGCCCTGTAGTTCCCACCACTACAACAGGAGAGGCAAGGAGAGACCTCGGGAAGATGCAGATGCATCAGAGGGAATATTAAGTAAAGGCGACAGAATAGACCTGAGGATAGTTTGCTTCCATTGAGAAACCATACTTCTTTAGACAAATGCCATATATTTCTGCTACAAAAGACCAAGACAAGCCATCTGAGAGCTTAAAAAGTTCATATTTTTCCTCTAATAGGTAAGAATTCTGTCACACCTGGACCTCTAACTACATCTTTTCACAAACAGAACCATAAGAATAAACTGAAGTACAGACTGTAAGTTAAGTGAAACTATTCCCACCTGATCACCTATCAGAAAATTTTAAAAAATAAAGCTGCATGTGGAATACCAAACTGGCCATTTTGGATAGACAGAGTATCTTTCCTATTTTAGATACATGTAAATATAACAGTTAAATATTTAAAATAGGGGACTTGTGCAACAATTTCAAATTATTTAGAGAACTTGTGAGTGTTCAACAGTGTAAAATTAGTTTTGCAATAGCATTTAAAATTTTAATATAGAAAATAATAGAGAAAAAATGGAATAACAGAAAATAATAAAATTGTAGTGGGAAGCTATCTTCATAATTGATTACATTTATATGACTTCCTGGAGCACTAACATCAATTATGCTTTTATGTCAAAACAGGGTTGGCACATTGCCAGTGAAGATTCAGAGCGGGGACACTGATTTACTAATTTATTCCTTTTTGGAAATCAGTGGATAACACAGTCAACTTTTGATTGTTAAACACAAATTCTATATGAAGTATAATGAAGCCGTCGTGTCCTTACTGTACATAAGAGCAGAAAGGGAAAAACATATATTTTTAGTCTGCAGTCAGCCATCTGTAAGTAAATAAAGCTTTGACTGGCTGCAGTTAGTAGTCTTTCACCTAAGAAACAGGTGATTTCCAATTATCACAGTATGAAACAGTAAGCTATGTACTTGTTTAGGGGCTTTGATTCCAGTCTACCATAGGTAAACAGCTTTATCAAGGAACCATTCAAAAGAACGATGCTGCTGATAAAAACTGACACGGCTTTCAGCATTTAATGACACAAATAAGTTTCTTTTCCTCAGCTACCCGATAATGACGTTCTGGCATTGTGTGCTTCTTGCTGTGTAACACACTGCTGCATATGAAAAGCCCCTATCAAAACAGGATATCCAAGGCAATAATTTATGAAGATGAAAACATGGTCCATATTCCTAAGTAAAGAGAATGGCTTACATAGATGCCAGCGTTGGCTTAGAGTCTTGCATCAGTGAGCCTGACCTTCATACAGAAAACAGTCTATCAGGAGGCTGTTTATTAGGGACTCATTAGAAACCTTGTCAATAACTTACTTGTACTTTTGATAATTCTGTATTTGGTTGCTAGGAGACTTGTGTTCCTGATGAGATAAAATGAACAGGAAATCCTCTATAGCCTTGTCACTTTTTTCACTAGTAAATAAAAATCCAAACAACTGATAAAAAATACTGGCTACTGTAAATAGAAGTGAGAAAAAAAGACAAGCATTGCATATTTTAAATAAAGGAACATACAGCCCTTTTTTACCCTCTCCAATTATAAGATGATAAAAGATCACCTTTATAAAGTAGAATGACCGGATTTTGTGGAACGTGGCTGTTTTGGCTCCAAGGTATTTGTAGTGTTATAGTATCAGAGCCAGGATACAGCTGCCTTGTGACTAAGACATCGTTCACTGAATAAGTGCTATCCAATCCCTCGACGTCACCAGACATCTGTTTCCTGTTTTCATTCTTTCTTTCACTGTTATCATTTTATCCAAGTTACCCTTTCACCTGAAAACCATTTAGAAACCTACAGAAACCAGCGCGTGCACGCGTGTGTGTATCAAAGAAATTGACTTAGAAAAAAAATTGCAGAGAGCAACTTGTCCATTTTAATACAAAGAGCAGGAATGGAAACAAACTTGCCTTTCCCTCCGTCTTCTCCTCCCCAAAATACACAATGATACATAAACACTTTTGTCTTCTGGTCTTCACTAATATGACTAACTTCCTTCTTCACTTCCAGTTAAGTAGCTTTCCTGTTGAGTACCACCACCTCCCCAAAATACAATTGTGAATTGATTCATAAAAACAGAAACATTATGGCACAAATAAGGGAAGGCAATAAATACTCTTCCCCCCCCCTCCAACTCCTTCCCAAATGAAGGCAGTAGTAATATTGTTATTGTAAAGTTATTGTAATAACAAAAAGTTTAAAAAAAAAAGTATTGCTTGTCATTTAAGGTTCTAAACCAACAATCATCAGGATGCAGAACAGGATACATCTAAAGTGAGAAAGTTATTTACTTCACATTCAAGTTAACACCAACTGTACTTTTTTTGGCATACAGTATTATTCTTAACGTGCCAAAATTGTGGGGCACCTTATAAAATACGAATGTTAATGTCACTAAAATCAAATTCCTGCTATTCATAATCCAATTTTATATTGCTGTTGTTTTGCTAGGCTTCACCTATACTTCAACAAGTTGGGAGAATGATCACTACTGATAGCATCTAACACACATTAACAATGAACAATAGAGGTTGAAGAGTAAGTTGTCAAAAATTAACGACTCTATTCTTAATTTCTTGATTTCAGATTATTTAATCAGAATGAGAATAGAAGATTTATTTTATTTTGTGACTACAGATATTCATATTAATTGACAAGGCAGGTTGTTGAGTGAAGGAAAAATCTGGGCTGGTTGACAAACACCAACAGAAATTCATCCACTTCTTTTCATTCCCTGAAAGAAAAAGATTTTTTAAAATCCTCACCCATTGAGACATACTAGCAAAATACAGGTGTTATACAAGAGAAACAGGATATTCTGGCACACAGAGGACTTTGCCTATGAGATAGGATAGTTTGGCAGCTATAGGAAACTCTGAGCAGCATTTCCAAAAGCTCATGAAAATTGGAAAGCAAGACAACTTCTTGTGTTCTGGTCTCCTGGACTGTTTCCTGCACTCTAATACCCAAATTATCCCTACTTTAAAGCCACTAACCATGTAACTATGAAGGAGCTCATTAACTTCCGAGGAGTCAGAGCAAGTTCTGATAGATTAACTCAGTCTCCTCTTTCATCCTTCTTTATTTTCTGTTTCATCATCCCAAAGGTCCAATTCCTAAACTTCCACATGAAATTTAGAATACTGTTGCACAGTAATAATGCAGTATTCTGAAGAGATTGATAAAACAAACATTTGGTAGAAAATATTTTTCAAGACTGTATGAAGTCTGTGTGATTAAAATACTGTCTTCCATAAAAGCAATTTGTTCATGACACTGCACATTGAATTTATTTGTCCACTGTCAGAGATGCAATCTGTTATCAAGCTGAAAATGGAATCCTAACTGTGTACTCTGTCCATGACACCTCCATCCTTCATAATCTACGGCCATTGCCTTTCACTGACTCTGCATCCTCCTATGCATTTTTACTAATGACATTTACATTTGTGTCTGGACAAGTTTTAAATTCTGTTTGAATAACAAAAGTAATTGATTTAGGATAGCTACCTTTCCTCCCCCTTTAAATTTAGATAGAAAGTTATTTTAAACTGTGCACCCTGACTTTCTCAATTGCATATGAAGAAATAGGACAAAAATCAAGACTTCTCAAGCTCTAGTGCTATTCATGGCAACGGCAAAATCCAAGACAAAGCTACGGAATTTAAGAGGTTGATGAAATCTTCTGTACTTTATTATTTCTGGTTGTTTTTATTTCTCCCCAACCAAAAATGGGTGGTCTGTCTCTTACAGGTATTCAAGATACATTTTCTAAAATATATAATTTCATGCAGTATGACTGTAAAACTGGTATTAGTTTCATACAGCCATGTTTCTGATTTTAAATTGAGAGGGGGAAATATAAACTAATTATTGGGTCAAATTACTTTTTGGAATTATCCTCTGAAACAAAAGCAATATCAAAACCTTTTGTCTGAAAAGGTAACTGGCAAACCACCACAAGAGAAAGTGCCCAAACACACATTTTATGTCAGACTCTACATAGTTTTCAATTTTACAAATTTTGATACACTGTATTATGACAATAAAAAACTTTAGAGCTACACCAGAAGACTACATGAACAAAAATGTATGTTTGTCTAATATAACAGAAGTCTTAAAAAAACAAACAAACAACACACCACTTCTAGCCATTATTTCATACCCAGATGTTTCCTGTACACCTGCAGTTGTATCCAATCCTGAATTCATGTGCTATAGTATTTCAACAGACTCTCATCAGTTGGTTTTAGAATTTTCTTGTCTGCCAGGTTTACAATCCATCCTGGAGCAAGACCAAAAAATATCTGTCTAGGATCCTTGCGTGCACTTAACATCTTAAAGAGTTCATCCTTAGTTATGTCCGGTAAGACATAGCCGTATTTCTTGGCAAGTTCAAGCCTGGCTTCTGCAACCTTAGATGGATCGGCCAGGTAACCGCGATTCCCGGCATCTGTGTAGTAACGGACTAGGTCTTCAGGTGGAAGCATTCGCTTTGGGATAGGCTTGCCACGCAGAAAAAACGCTACTGGCTTACACAAAATTTCTGTGGGCAAGCATGAGAGAAGATTAGTTATTCTACTTTATAGTATGTATTTAAAAATATTGAATGACACCTTATTTTGTAGTAAATAAATCATTAAACCCTTGTTAAAATAAGCACCAAGCAAAAAGCCAAATCTCAAGAGTACTCTTGTCAGAATGAGACAGCGGCTTGCAAGTTTCACTTAACCAAACAAACAGCTCTGTTTTAATTGATATTTATAGTGTCAATCTGGATGAGTAATTGATAAGCATAATTAAGCTAGATGCTGCCATTTATTGAAAGGACTATTTCCAGGTTTGAAGCAAGGCTTTTGCATGGCTCTTTACACAGTGTACCAACAAATGTCAAATTTAGTGCTTCTCTAAGTATTTTAAATAAAGTATCAATGGCACGTGCACCTATTTAGTCCTTTTTTTTTGGATTATTCTTTCCTCCTCAAGTTTTACTGATTTTGGCAAATTAAATTCTAGAACCTTTTGACTTTATTATTTTGAATATTTTCTGGATGGAAAACAAAAAGAACTTGTATCACTCCAGGGTAACATATTTTGCACACTAAAAATGTCTATTCCTCTTCTTCCCAGCCTCATTCACACATGAAAGCTCCATTACTGTCAATAAAACCTGCATGAATGAATGTTAGGCAGGATGTAGCCTCAAGCAAAGCAAAGCCTCATTCTTCAGTGAAAGTTTTCTGGAAACAATAGCCATTTTAACTGGAATCATTCTGAGCTTCTGTAATTTACTTCCTCACTTTAACTGGAAAAGCATTTTAAATTAAAAATTATAAACATCCACAGTGGTTTTTAAATCTATTTTTTTCCTGAATTTTCTTAGTGTTATTAAACATGTGAAACAGCAGACAAAAATTCCGAGAAACAATATTATTAGTTCCTCTATTTAAAAAGCTACTCAGATTTCTTTTGATGGTTGCTTGGTAAATGAACTACTAAGACTGGTAGGACTAAACAGGTGAATGCTTAAAAAAAACAAAATTGAGGATGCATCACCACTCATCATGGGGCTGGAACTAGATGATCTTTCAGATGATCTTCCCAATACAAAACATTCTATGATCCTATAAATATTTGTGTAACTGCGGTTTTGAAACTTCTAGAATGGAAGAAGTTGAGGACTTTCTATTAAGAACTGTGTTCAAAACTTTGATTTGGATCATTTAATCTCTGCACATTCAAATAAAAACCCAAAAAAGGCAACAATTGAAAGAAATTCTTACCCAAACTCCTTGGGTCATAGAATGATGTTGTTACAACTCCTCCATTTTTTTCTATGGCTGCAATTGCTAATTCAGATGCCCTCTGCACTTCAATGTTCACTTTTGCTGAAAAAATATCAGCACCCTGTAAATTTCAACACATATCAGAGAAACATCAAAATGAGTATTTAAGACATACATTTACTCTTCCCTGATAAGTTGTAAGAAATATTAAATCCTGCAAAATATCGTTTGTATGCTCCCTGTCCCAAGATGGGCAACCAAATCTGCTTACTTGATCTGAATGAACAATTTTGTCTTTCCAAAATATTCATACATTTCTTCCAGTACATTTTAGTCTTCTGTTGTAAAATATTTATTTAACCTTTTGATAAGGTTGTGCTCCTTAACTCTTGTTTCTGCAGCCTCTCAGATATTGAAACTTCCTGGTTTTGGTGTTTGGTTTTTTTTTTTTTTGCTGGCACACAGTGCCCTCTAGTGGATTTATTATCCAAAAGAATTCCACAGCAAACTAATTCGGAAAAGCAAAGATGCTTCCAAAACATGGGAATGACAATCTGACAGCCTAGGGTGGAAAACATGAAAGTCTGAAGTAATAGGTGTGTTGTATCCATACCTCCTCCACCAGCTGGACACCGTAATCCCTCTTGAGAGGTTGCACTTTTACACCTCTTGCATTAGTGAGCTGTGTTAAGTCAATTGGTTGTGTGGGGTCAACTCTACCCAAATCAATCAGGTACTGCAGCCTCTGAAGACTGAGTGGTTGATACTGACGTCTGCAGCTGGGGAGAGGAAATAAAAAACAAAACAACCCAAACAAAACAATGAGAAATTTGCAGATATGAAGCTTTAATAGAAACTGGCCAACATTCCATTTTCTATCTGCTCCTAAAACTACCAAGTAAATGTGTAAAATACTTCCAGCCATAGGTAAAATTTTTAATTTAATGCAAATACAAGCTCTAGTTACAATCTAAGACTCCACTATGCCTTCAGGTTTGCTCACACACTCCCACCTCCAATATGATACTAATTGTTTTGCTGTTGCTGAGTTCAGTTTAGTCAATAATATCTCTCTACCTGCTGAGTGAAGGAAGTAAAAAAAATACTAAGAAATTGAAGTGCCAACATTTCTTCATAAGCCAACAAGATTGTAAATAACTATGACCTTAAACGTCAATTCAGCTTGGGAGCTTCACTGATACAGTCAGCAAAACAAACATCTTCTCTTTTCCCACACAAATTTAGTCAAAGACTATCAGCCAAATGCTGCATGTGCTACTGCATGGCTTATATTCAGAAAGAGTTTTCAGTCCATTACCACTGTACCAAACATTCCAGAAGCACTGAATGTAATCTTCCTCAAAATCTCACCAAGGAAGAGAAATATTGAGAAAGTATGCATTAACTCACATCCCCAAAGGGAGCTGGAATCTTCTGTCAACAGCCATCAGCTTTAGCAGAACCTACTTTAGCATTTTCTGAAGTTCCAGCTTTACTGGACAAATCAGTCCCTAGAACAGTTTTCCCAAAGCTGATGTCTATGCCTGCTGCACCCCACTTATGCTGGTGCTCAAAACTTTCCTACAATTGGTTTGACCACTGTTATTGGAAATCTGTGAGTGGTATCAGAAAAGCTGATCTGTTATTGACAGGCTATGTAAGAAAGAGAAGCCACAGAACTTGTGCAGTCAGACTTCTCCTAACAGAGCAAAAGTTCAAGTGAAGCAACACCATCACAGACGGACAGAGGAGAGAGGTGAAGATAAACAGGCAGAAACATTGTTCAGGGTGCCCCAATAGCATTTCTTGAGTGCAGTTACCATGTTCACTACAGAAACACCTACAATCGCCTGACACTGAAATTTTGCAAACAACTACAAAGCACTTTTTTGTTTCCATATGCAGTCAGATACGGTTAAAAACAGCAAGACCCTAAGAATTTGTTCTCACTGCAGCAGCTTTGACTTTCGCTGTTGGTTTTTTATTATTCATGAACTTGTGACTTCTATTATAAGAAGCCCAATATCTGCATTCTGCAGTATTTCCATTGTAGGACTGTGGATCTACACTCTGTCTCAAGCCATTGAAAGTGCTTCTTGTTTACTCTTATCCAAGCAAACAGGAGGAGATGACAGTACCTGGAAACAGAATTTGAATCACCCATCAAAACTATTAAAAGTGATGGAAAACCTTTATATATCGAGAAGATTTGTGAGTTCTGCTGAATACATAAAGAATGGAAATACAAACATGCACAGTTACTTGATGGAAGTTATATCGGCAAACGGAACATGTAACCAAACTGCAAGTGAACAAGTCACAAACAAACACACATTAGTCTTTACATTCTTAAACTGCGTGATAGAAGTGGCACGTTTTAGTTATACAACCTGTGACAGCACTGTACAGGCACAAAAGTTTTCAAAGACCAGATATAAAAGCTCAGCTTTTTCAGTTATGCATGTTTTGACTTACTAGATTCTGGCTTCAGGAGAAAGATCAAGAAAAGGAGACAATGCTTAATTTCCAAATAAATGTGAAGAAACATACCTATGTCCCTCATTGAACCCGTATTTTGGTATGGCCAAGTAAAATGGAGTTTGACCACCCTCAAAGCCTAATCGGGGGAGATTTCCTCTTTGTCTTTCTCCTTTGTGACCTCGGCCACACTTCCTGCCTCTGTATCTTCCACGACCACGTCTTCTTTCCTTGAAAACAATCAATTATACATTTAGTCAACTACTTGAGAGATAAGTATCTGTAAGATTTCAGAGACATAAACAACTGAGCAAAATGCTGATTCTTGAGCAAAAACTAAGAGATAGATCCTTTCTGAGGGGAAAACCAGAAAAGTAGTTAATGTGATTTCTGCAGAGCACAGCTCTAGGTAGGCACCACAAACAGGCTGGGGACAAGTCAGCTTCCCTTGATGGCAGGGATGGTTGAGTCTAGCACCAACCTGCACTTGAATTCTATACCACTTGGCAGCACCTGCAAAAGAGTGCTGCTTGGTACCCTGTCAGGGCTCTATTCCTGTAGTTTTAGACTTTGAACCTCACCTCCCTGTTCACTGATATTCCTCCCAAACCAGGAGGGTTTCTTCAGTTTCCTTTCTTCATTTCTCTACCACTTCATATGGAGACAGGGAAGCCAACGTAGTTTTGTTTTCGAGAAAGAAATAGCAACCAGAATGCCAGCTAGCATCACATTCCTTATCTCTGTAAGCCTTCAAACCTTCCCCTTCCAAACATATTACTCCATCCCATTACCCATGTGGTGTTTAAAGCCCTTTCACTATTTCCATCCGCCCCCAGCAGCGGCCCTAAGGTTTCGCCAGCACCACTCATCAGCCAGTTCTCTGCGGGGCTGGCCACACACACAAGGGATCCAAAGGGCTGGGGCAGGTTCAACACACTCAGCAGCGCCTCCCACTCCTCTGCCTTTCCCCTTTGCTTCGTGCGTCCTTCTGACAGCGCCGCGGGCAAACCAGGCCCGGCCAGCCGCGGGCACTCACCGGCTTTCTGGAGCCGGGGCTGGGCCTGAGGTTGGCCAAGCTGACCCTGGGCAGGGCTCGCAGCAGCTCCAGGGCCCTGCTCCCGCCGCTCCCGCCGCTCGCGCTCATGACCGCTCCCACGCGCGGCCCGGCCGCCCGCACCCCACCTTTACGGCGCGGCCGTAAACCGCGCCTCCCGCGCCGCGCGGCAGTGTCGCGCCGCCGGCTGTTCCTGCGGCAGGCGCTGGGAATTGCAAGGCGCGGGCCAAGGGAACGCGCGTGCCACGTGTGGCTGCCCGGCGATGGGAGCCCCGCTGCCCGGCGGTGGGAGCCCCGCTGCCCGCACACACGCCAGCCCCGGCGCTCAGAGCCGGGCCGCCAAGCTGTCACGCTGCATGGAGCGGCTGAGGGTGCGCCGAACTCCGCCCGAAGGGGTGTATGCCCTGTCCCAGCACGGATTCAAGGACGACTCTTACTGGAAATATCCATTACGACTAGAGAATGGCGTGGTTTAACCCCAGTCATCAACCAAGCCCGGCACAGCCGCTCTCTCGGTCCACCAGCGGGACTGGGGAGGGAATCGGAAGGGTAAAAGCTGGAAAACTGGTGGGCTGAGATAAAAGCAATTTAACAGGGAAAGTAAAAGCCACGGACATAAGCAAAGCAAAACAAGGAATTAATTCAGTTTCCCACGGGCGGGCAGGTGTGCACCCATCTCCAGGAGAGAGCATGGCCCCATCACAAATAACAGTGACTTGGGAAGACAAACACCATCCCTCCAAATGTCCCTCTCTTTCTCCTTCCTCCCCTCACTTTATATATTAAGCTGATGTCATATGGTCTGGAATATCCCTTGGGTCACCTGTCCTTCTAACCTGCCACGCACTCCCAACTTCCTCACCACTGTGGGAATATGAAAAGCAGGAAGGCCTTGGCTCTGTGTGAGCCCTGCTCTGCAAGAACAAAAACATCTTAATATTATCAAGCCTGTGTTCAGCCCAAATGCAGAACACAGCCCCATACCAGCTGCTGTGAAGACAATTAACTCTATCCCAGCCAAGATCAGCTGACAGAGACTTTGCTAGTACTGTTGCAGTATTTGATCATATGTATTATTTCAATCTTTTAAATTTAAAAGTGTACCTACTGGAAAACCACACAGCAGCTTTCGTTGATATATTGGCCTGGTGGAAAGGGTGTGAAGGGTGCAAGCTTACTGAAGAACTGAATTGCAGAAGGTGCTGCTGAGGAGTTACGGAGCAGAAAGGCCACTTCCTGCTGTGAAAGTCAGCCAATACTTCTCGGTGTAATATCCTGCTTTCCATCCTGAAACTTCTGTTTGACCAATACCTTCTTCCATGTTAAATGTCTGCTTCAGATGGGAGAAAACTAGAAAAAATTACGATGTGACAATAAACAAGATGCTGGTATGGACAACCATCTTACCTGAAGTAATTTTAGCCTTCAGGATAGGGAAAAATAGATAATTTAGTGAATGTTTTGCTTCATAAAGCTCTCGCTGCTTTAAAAAACTTGCTGCTTTACACTTAGGAAAGTGTAAATCCTATGACAGATACCTCATTTTAAAGAGACAGCCAACTTACCAATCTTTGAAAGGTTCACAATTCAGATGTTTTTAGCAATTCCTTCAGGACTCCAGATGGACAGTTTCTCAAACACTTGTCTGTAACCAGCCAACTGCCCCATGCTCACACAGGCAATCCCACTGTCGTGTGACTGATTTGCTTGTGCCCAATCCATGAACAGCTTACATTTCTCCAGCGACCCGGAGCCAAGCTAGCAGCAGCTGGGGATCCAAGTAACATCATTCCAGCTATACTGACTAAAATAATAAAAGCATGCTCTATTTGTGAGCAGACTATTGACTTCTTAGGCTGGAGGTTCAGCAGCATCTCACCTTATGGAAGTGACATTTACATGGTAAATAACAGAGTAGAGAGGGAAAGCAAAATTTTATGTCCCAAAAGGATGATCTACAGCAGGAGTCAGGTTTGGCATACTTGATAAGCACCTGACAAAATGTGAAGCTCCTAAAGAATTTTTTATGCATAAACTGTATTTTCTTAACATACTTGGAATTCGCTGTGGTACAAGGCAAGAGCACACACTAAAGTAGAGACAAATCAAAACACAAAAAGTTACCTGTGAAAATAGTCCAATTTCAGCAATAACAAGGATGCCTGGCACCCTTTTATATGTATGAAAACAGCCTAACAATCACGGCAAAAGAGAACTCACGTTCAGTGTTGCACAGTTGGCACAAAGGCTTCTCCAATACGTTTTCTGCAGCCGTGCTGGTAACGTTGTTCGGCAAAAGCTTTGTGAAAAATCACCCCTGTCTCGTATGGAACACACCAGTGGGAAGGATGTGAAAGAACTCCAGTGTGCATTCAGCTGTTGTTGGAGCTGCCAAAAAAGCACCCATGTCAGCCAGATACCACCCGGCAACGACAATGAATAGGTTGACTTTCTGGCAGTAAATATCTGACAAAGATGTATGGAATGGAAGAGAAAGCACAAAGTATTTCGTTTTGTTAGAAATGTGTTTGCCATACACATTCAGAGTTGCTCTAAGGATCTGCAATGGACTGGAACGATGCACTAATTTCCATCGGAGTGCCTGAATAGCCTAATAGATTTCAAAGATGAGGAAAAACTTTGGCTGTCAGCCAAGAGATTTAATTTAGCGGGGAAGGCGTCTGATCCGACGAGGACAAACGAGTCCCGCCTGACAGCGCTGCTCGCG